>LOEQ01000621.1:225254-239897 GCA_001685075.1 Bramus lutescens | reverse complement strand
AGGTCGGCGGTTGGCTGGGTTCGCTCCCTCATCAGGAGCTAATCAGGCACCATGTGTGCACTAAGGTCACAACTGTGGGGTACTGATGAAATGCACATCTGCCATGGGCTCCTGGGGGAGTCAGGTCTGAGAGCTGCTCTGAGGACTAACCCCGAGTCCAGCCCCACATCTGACGTGCACTGGGGTTGAGGGGAGGCAAGGCCACTGCAGGAAAGGTTTCCGTGTTCAGTCTGGTCAGTGCATAAGCCATACTCACCAGCACCCATCTGGGAGGCAGTAGCCGTAGGACAAATGACCATTTATATCCTGAGTTCTGTAGAAGGAACAGTGGAGGTCAGCTTCCCTTCACATAAGAAGGATGATGAGCTGGCAGCCAGCCGTGGGGTAAGGGACAAGTGGCCTGAGGTGACATAACACACCTGGTGTGTATTTACTGCCCAGACTGAAGTCTGGGACATCCAGAGTCACTGTGAGCCGCTGTGTGCCAGGAGTCTGCCCTCTGGGGATGCGGGATCACTCCTGGCTGACTCCCTGTTCACACTGCCCTGTGCACCAAAGAGCAGTTTTCTATGCCTTGCACAGCCTTTCTGTGCAGAGCAATGCCCAAGCAGGTCATAACTCTGCTCATGGCAGAAGGCTGACCCTGAAGACATCTATTTGCTCCCGGAACCCTCAGTGTCAGAAGGAAATGCCAGAGGTCCCCAAGGCCCTGTTGTTCTGGCAGTTGTCATGTCCAAGTCCCGCCTCCATGCCATGCCATGATGTGTCCCGTCTGGGAAAGCAGACTCCAAACATTCATGGTAGCTGTTCGGCTTTAAGAAGACTTGACATCAATGGCTGGCACCCAGTAGGTGTCAGACTCAGTGCCAGACACTGGGAGAACAGGGGTGGGGGTGGGCAGAAAGCGAGCCAGCTCCCTCTCTCCTGGCCCGGAGCCTGGAAAGGGAAGTGTTAAGGTGACCAGATTTTTCAATCCTGAGCAGCAGGTGCAGAGTGAAGGGTAGCTGGGGCATGTGAGGCTGCAGAAGGGTGTCTGTCTCCAAGCCTAGGGGAAAGCTGTGCTTCCTGGAACTGGCAAGATCGTTGCTATCCATCTGCTTTATTGCTGAATGTACTCACTGTGTATGTACACGAACAGGAAGCTAAGAGGCACTCGGCCCTCGCAGATTTGGTAATTTGTATCTGGTATTCCCCAAATAGGGTATCGTAATCCCTGGTACATGGGATCCCCAGTGTCAGAGGACGGCCCAGCTCCACACAGATACAGGAGGACAAATATAAGGACGTGCAATCTTGCTGGCGTCCGAAAGGTGGCCATTTGGTTTTGAGAAGTGTAAAACACACAGAGACTGGTCTGTGATTGTGAGCCAGCCGGCCAGGTTTCCCACAAGCTCTGAGCCTGCCTTGCTTGCCTGTGAAGCGCACAAGGGCCCGTTGTTTCCCTGTCCCATGAAGACACTGCTGTGGGAGTTGAGTGTGATGACAGGGGTCACTCAGTAAAAGCTCCCTACACGTTGGCCACTGTCGCCTGGGTGACAGTGTCACTGGTGGGCATTCTGAAACCAGCCCCATGCTGAGGAGGGTGATAACTCCAGAGTGTTTGGGAGAGAGATTCATGGACCCCATCAGAGCTGCAAGACTCCTAAAGAGGTTCTGCAGAGTCGCACAGCTCATGGTAGGAGCAGAGGAGAGATGAACCTAGTGGATGCTGATTGGGGGAGGGAGGGACTCCTAGAGAGCTCAACTAGAAGCTTGGAGCTGACGTCTGAAGGTCATCAGGAGGGGCTGACTGAGGGATGGAAGGAGGTTTGGGGAAGGCAAATCCAAAGAGAGAACCTGGAAGCAGCCTGGACTGGGACCACCCATAGCAAGTGACTCTTGGTCACTAAGTTGTGTCTCCATGGCCAGCTGTCCAGAGTAAGTGTGGCCTCTGGTCAGCAATCAGCCCCCTCTGCTCATGGAGCTCAGCCACACCCAGCTCCTCTAGCATGGGGACCTGGGAGATGCCACACTGTGTTAGTCGTCCGCCCCGTGTTCCTCCAGCATCATGGGAAAATTGACAGGTGCCCTTCTTCCCCTGGAGCTGCATGCTGTGCTCAGGCTCACTGGCGCTGGATCTGTCCTCTCCCCTCGCAATTCACGGGCCATAATGAGTGGTTAACATATTGACTGCCCCAAGAAGGCCCTGAGCCATCTTTCGCAAAGGCCAGCCCGAAGCTAGGGAATAATGACTGCTTCTCCGAGATAATTAGTTACTTTCCTTCAATTAAAATTGGAAAACACACAGAGCAGAACACTTATCTCCTTTAACATCCGGGGAGATGTGGTAATTACTCCCCAACAGTGGGGGCTGGCGCAGGGCATTGCTGGCGAATCTGGTCTTAGGAGGTTGTTCCTCTAAACAAGAAGATATCTCAGGGTCATCGTCATCCTACGAGCCGACCTCGAGCAGGAGGACAGGGGACCTGGCAGGCCTAGGGGAGGCGTGCACCCTCCCTAGGCACTCATCAACTTGCATTTCATGTTGCCTGTGCAGGGGTCCCTGATGTCTGCTTCTCCTCGGCACCAGCTCTGCCTTCGGAGCAAACTTGACAAACAGCTCATTATTCAAACAGATGTTTGTGTTGTTTCCGATTGCTATTCCGGAGGGAACGTGGCTTCTCGCTTACAAAATGAAAACTGTACTCAGCTTGCTCACGATGTCAGGTCTTCCCAGCCTGACGCTCCCGGCTGAAGAGACCGGTGGCTCAGGGACAGGGAGGGCCTCCGTCTTCAGCCATCGATCTGCTGTCTCCATGGTGGAGTGCCGCTGTGGCAGAAGGTGAGAGCAGGGTCCTGGGTAGATTCCTGTCCGAGCCTTCTCGCCAGTGCTCGGGTAACACAGCCCTCACTGCACCAATGAACTGAGGTCTCAGGCCGCCCGGGTTATGTGACTATTCCTGCCCCGTACTGCGAAAGGGAGAGAGCAGGCATCCCCAGAGTTTCCTCACTACATGTGGTGCCCTCCCCCACCACACCATGCATGTAGTGTATCTACTATGTAGTGCTATCTACTTCCTTCCATCAACTGTCTATATTTGGAACGTTCTAGCTAGAAGTACTCATTGGCAAATTCCTCTAAGTGAATCAAGCCTGGGGAGACATCAGTTGGGATCTCTTTCCAAGATGTGTCCGTGCCCAGCCACCTTCTCTCTGATGGTGAACGCTCACTTCTAGGCTCGTATTGCCCAGGCAACTCCCCGTCATGTAATCATGTAATTCTGTCTGCACCCCTGTGTACTGGACCATTCTCTGGGGTCTCCATGTAACCACGGGAGAGGCCGACATTCCTTGTAGAGCTTATTTTTGGTGATGGCCACTCCAGTAGAGGAGCAGAGGTGCCGTGTAAGGCGAGTGCCCGCTTGTCCTGGGGGACGATCTTCTGACTGGACCCTCTGCATAGAGGAAGCCACACAGTGTCCTAGGAGAACGTTTTCAGGGTCCAGAAGTTCACGTGTTCTCACAGTTCTTTGTGGTTGTGGGTCATCTCTGTAAACGGCTGAGTCTCATGGCTCCCAGCACACTTATCCTGTGTTTCCCTGCCGATGTCAAGTGCACAGGACCGTTTGAAGAGACTGCAGGGGCAAGTGTGTGCCAGATCTCCCAGAGAACAGGCTTCAGGAATCTCCGGTTTCCTAGGTGTGGCCGTGAGACACTTCTATCAGTGTCCTATCCTTACTTAGCCAGGCCATGTTGATGGTCACGGAGGCCGAGAGGGGAAGAAGTTCCTGGTCCCAGACATCTGCACCGTCAGCAGAAGCTCTCTGAGGAGCCAGTTCAGAACGGATTTCCGTGGGCCAGCGTGGGAGCATGTTAGCCTCACTGCCTTGGAAAGAACTTCCTGTGGTGGATTCAACTTGCAAGACATAGGCAGAGGATGGAGCTCTTTGGGGTTCTGGAAGGAGGACAAATTTTCATGCTGTTTCTCCGCAGCTGGGAGGGAATCCTGGTGGTCACATAAGGAAAACAAGACTATCATCCCTGAGGTAGACACCTGAGTCGACTCCAGGCTACCTGGAAGGTGAGCAGCCAGGCCCTGACGCTGGGCTGTGTCACTTTGGGACTCAGAGGAGTTCATACAAAGCCAGCTTCCTCAGTCCCCTGCCTGCATCTGCCTCTGGGGCTCTCACATCTTCTCCTGACAGTAGACCACCTCTGCTTGGTGCTCCCCACTGACCTCAAATCCAATAGCAATGCTTTGCCACATCTGGGGAGGTGGCCGCCCCGACATGGGCAAGCACAGAAAGTAAAGAGCTTCAAGTTTGGGCAGAAATGCTGAAAATGACTGCATTCTCAGGAACACTATTTTCTGCTGAGATGCCCAAGAAGCGTTTTAACGCTCAGCTCTCAAGCAGCCCTCCTGCGGGTGATGCCTGACTCCTTTTCCAACTGTAATCTGGGTAGCAAAATGAATACTCCATCATTGTACTATGAATAGTAAATTAACCCAGATAAAAGTGTTCAACATCCAATCAAAAGCATTAAGTAACTAGGAGACTCAGATTGGCGAGAACACTGTGAAGGCAATTATAACTAATGAATACATTAACTTCAAGAGGGTGGATGGTTCCAGCAGCTTCAGGATCTCTCCAAATAAAATTAGGGTGGGTGGGAGCAAAGCGGGAACCATTTGCTAAAAAGGACAGATTTATTGATTGCCACAGGGCCATTTGAAAGGGGAAATGGTTGCTTAGGAGAAGGATTTGTGCAGGGCAGACACTTTTATCATCAATAAGAAAGATGAAGGAATCTTCCGGCTCTAGCGTCTTTCACGATCAGCAGAAACAGACCCACCCGGGCCCTGCTGAGGTCTTACATGTGGTCATTTTATTTCTTGCTTGTTTTCTTTTAATGTTATCCTGATTGCTATGCTTTCAAGGTGAAATTAAATGGAAAACGTGCAAAAGAACTTAAAACCCATCGTTCCCCAGGCAGTCGTTACTAACATTTGAGGTAACGAGTCTTTTTTCTTTCTTTCTTTTTTTCACTTTTCATGTACATTATCTGATTGGAGGTAGTTGGAGAGTATCCTGTACATTAAAATGGCTACCACTTTTATAAAAGTGATATATTCTAAATTCAAGCCTTAAAAAACATTAGAGAAACATATTAAGAACATCTCCCCAGTCTGTGGAGATGGCTTGGGGTGTACTTGCTGTGCAAGCATGGCAGCTCCAGATGCTCGTGACCCATGCAAAAAGCCAGGATGTGTGCACCTGCAGTCCCAGCACTGGGGAGGCAGAGACAGGAGAATTCCTGGGACTCATTGGCCAATGCATGTCAGTCAGCTACAGACCTGGTCTCAAAGAAACGCGATGAAGAGAGTTTGGAGATGTCTCTCTGGCCCTGGAGCATCTCTGGGTTTTGATATTCCAGGTAGCAATCTGAGTTTCTTATTCACATTCTCCAGCCACAGCCAGTTGTGTTCACAGCCCTTCCAGCAGGTTCCCTGGCCTGGGAGGTTTGATCTGAGTGCTGCTCAGGTGACAACAGAAGTCCTCAGCCCTCAGAACAGCTGGCAAGGGAGCAAGGCTAGCCTCCCTGCTCCTGAGCAGTGCCTCAGAGATGAAGGAGAGAAGGAAGCAGGGATAGGAGGTGTGCAAACAGGGACACAGATGATGCAGATAGCCCTTCAATAGGCTGTGAATATGTTTTATTCCCATTGGTTAAAAAGGAAACTGCGTTGGCCTATAGTAAGGCAGAATAAAGCCAGGTGGGAAAGCCAAACGGAAAACAGAAAGAAGAAAAGAATAGAGTTGAGGAGATGTGAACGACAGCCCAAGACACAACATGGCAGCAGACCGGTAAAAGCCACGGCCACGTGGCAATACATAGATGAATAGAAATGGGTTAATTTAGATGTAAGGGTTAGTTAGCTAGTAGTAAGCTTGAACTATAAGCCTAGCGGTTTGTAATTAATATAATTTTCCGTGTGATTATTTGGGACTGTGCATTTGGGACATGAAAGCTCCACCTCTGTTTACATACAGATGCATGCAAACAGTCACATTTGTGAGCACAAACCAACAGATGTGAACACGCATGTTCTTCTCCAAGGGGACACTCAAAATCTTCTTCCTTGATTCAGTGTTAAACTTCTGCCAGCACACATGGCCACCTGAGTTTGATTCCCAGGACCCACACAGTAGGGGGAGAGAACTGACTTCCGCACATGGTCCTCTGACCTCCACACATGTGACAAGGTGTGCCACCCATACTAGATAAACAGAAAATGGAAGAATAAACTAATGCCCCTATATTGTGATGCTGAGATTTGGGCTGTTTCTAAGAGGAGCCAAAGTCCTAAACTCTCAGGTGACATCCATTATTTGTACAAACTGACAGGAACTAAGTCTAGAAATGTTGGCAGGCCAAGTCCACTGGTGTTTGGCCAGGCTTTTGTCCTGAGCCCTGTGCACAGTCTGATAAAGCATAGGTTCTGGTTGATTTCAAATCCTAATCAGAGTGGGAAATTCTCAGTGTGCTCATGAAGTATTTGGACCATATTTATATGAAAGGTATTTTTAGTTTATTTGAACTTGCAACTTCAACAGGCATCCTGTTCTTTCTCAGGTTCCACAGATCACCAAGATGTTCTGGTTTGTCCTGGCTGCTCTCAGGGACCACAGAGCAGCATCTCTGGTTCCACAGATCACAGAGCAGCATCTCTAGTTCCACAGATCACAGAGCAGCATCTCTGGTTCCACAGATCACAGAGCAGCATCTCTGGTTCCACAGATCACAGAGCAGCATCTCTGGTTCCACAGATCACCAAGATGCTCTGGTTTGCCCTGGCTGCTCTCAGGGACCACAGAATTGCATCTGTTCTTGGTGTCTTCCTGCTCTGTGCTTTTTCAGATTTCAAAGTATTCTGCAGGCAGGTGTGTTTACTATTTCTGTTTTTGTTTGCTTGTTTGTTTTTGTAGTTGATATTGCATCTTCCTCCATCCTATTTCCTCTTTCTTCCTCCCCCTCTTCCTCCTCTTCTCTTGTCTTTCTCTGGTGTTGTGTTTTGAATCTGAAATGCCTCCTCTAGATTCATATTTTGAATGCTCAGCTCTCAGCTTGGATGATGGCTGCCTGGTCTTTCAGGGGTGGGGCCAAAGCAGACCAGCAGGAAGAGACTCTGAAGGTCGCACAGGCCTCCAGCTCTGACCTAACTCACTCTCTGCTTCCTGCCTGCTGTGACGTGAAGGAGCAGCCCCGTGATCCCACTGGCATGAGCAGAGCCGCCATGAGACACTGAAAAGTCTCTCTGAAGCCACGAGTCAAAAATCCACCCTCCCCACTTCAACTGTTCTGTCCTATAGTCTGATACAGTCCCTGGATAAACAACCCAGTCAGATAGTCTGACCCAGTCCCTGGATAAACAACCCAGTGAGTGTTGCACTAACTGAAAACAAAACAAAACCCCCCAAAAAAATATGTAATTTCTTACTCTCCTTGATTAGCAGTGTCTACAATCTGTTCTTTGAACATTAAAAGGTCTAAAATGTATTTTCTTTTCTTGGCTGTCTATATATTCCCTGTGCATATATGAAAAGTCTTATTTAAATCCCAATTACACTTAATACTCATAAATCCTGTATCTACATAGCGGAAAGGCTGAAGGCATGACTCAGCCTTCTGTTCAGCAGGCCTGGGTAAGGAAAGCATCAAGGAACTCTCAGCAGAGGCCCCGCCTGAGCTGTCCTGGGCAGCTGAATATGACCATCATCCTTGTCACCTCAGTGGTCACATTTACCTCCAACATTTTGGTGACAGAAATCGTCTTGTCTCCTCCAGGCCGCCTGAAACCACTTCCTGCTACCCCAGGCCTCCGTGGGCTTCTGACGAGCATGGTAATTTCTCATTTATCTCAAGGCAAAGCTGATTAGCCAGGTTGGATGTGATTAAGAAGAGAATCTTCAAGCAGGAGTCTCCTGTAATTAAGCTGCATTGTGAAGAAACGACTTGATACATTGGCTTATTTGGGCTCTGACAATATGATTAAAGTCCCAAGATTTCTTTAACAATCTACCTCAGAGAATAGTGACATCATATTTGGAATTTTTGGGAAGTTAAAGAACTTAAAGAACGAGGCAAGCTAAGGTCCAAACAAGGACAGAAATGTTTGTCAGGGCAGCGTGAATACACCATTTGTGAAGGAGTTTGCCAGAGGCCCAGTCCTAAAGGTAGCACAGCCAGGACTAAGGGCCAGTTCCCAGGACAGCCAATCTCCTAGAGAACGTGACCATTGCTTTCTACTGTCTAATGATATGACACACCATGGTGACTCTGTTTAATTCCTGTTCCCTTTTAGGCTTTGTGGAGGAGGGACACACACTCTACCTGGCTGCCTCATACTCATTTCTTTGGGCTGTAACTTTGATTGGCATTTTCTCTGAATGAGATTCTAGTTCTACAGAAACACTGAGGCGTCTTTTTAGCATTTTAGGCAAACTTCGGCTAGCCATTTTCTGTCCAGGAAGAGGGTTCTGCTGGCTTTGCTGTCTAGGTGACATGGTGTCTGACACATTGCAGTTGGCAGCCACTAGCCTCATCCATTCTAGGTGAGACATTTGGAAAGAGATGAAAGTGAGAAAGGGAAAAGGAAGGCAGAGAGAAGCAGAGAAGAGAGGGAGGAAGGATGAGGGGAAAGGAGGGAAGGGAAGAAAGAAGGAAGGAGAAGAGGGGGAGGGAAAGGAAGGGAAAAGAATGGAAGGAGGGCCTGTTGTCACCTTTCTTTTGCTGTGATAAGACACCATGACCAAGGAACCTTAGACAAGAAAATGTTTATTTGGAGCTCACAGTTGCCAAGGGTGAGAGTCCATGGTCATCATGGTGGGGAGCATGGCAGTGGATAGGAAGGCCTGGCACTGGTGCCGTAGCTGAGGGCTCACGTCTGATCCACAAGCACGAGGCAGAGACGTGAGACCTAACAGTGACCTCAAAACCCGCCCCACGGGCACACCTCTTCCCACAAGTCCACACCTCCTTATCCTTCCCAAATAGTTCCACCTACTTGGGGACCAAGTACTCAAATATATGAACCTGGGGAGGTCTATGGGGGTGAAGGGGTGTTCTCATTCAAACCACCGCAGAAGGAGAGATAAAAGGCAGATAAAGAAGCATGGAGGTGAGACAGCGAAAAGGAAAGGGAAAAGCATTGTGTCTTAAGAGCTGAATGCAACAGACTCCTGGGGGTCATTCCAGAACCTGGGGAGGGGCAGAAGCTCAGAATGACATTGCAACTTCAAAACTTCACTATTAAAAGAAATGAAATATGTTCTGGTTCCAAAATGTCACTCTATCTAATTACAAAAGACACCCGAGCTCCCTCTCAGTCTCTGAAGCCATCATGACAGAAGACAGCTACATTGTAGTTACCTTACAGGGGTGGTGGGGGTGCGGGCTAGATAAAGGGCCCAGTAGTTACCTTACAGGGGTAGTGGGGGTGCAGGCTACATAAAGGGCCAAGTGTGCAGCCAGAGTTTTCTCTCCCAGGCTTTTCCAGCGCTGATGCCAAGTGGACTCCAACCCAAGGGTCTTTTCTGCTGGGAAGCTCAGCTTGGTTTTCAGTGTGATGGAGTTAGCCCCACTGCTCCCTAAACTTGTTTTGGTTGGTAAACAGCGCAAGTGTAGGCTGGAGGCCAAGGATGGAGCCCGAGGATGAATGAGAATGTCACTTCTACAGTCGCACTTTGGACTGGGACTGCGCTGCTCATAGTGTTGGTTTCTGAGTGACTTTCCTGGTGTGTTTTCTATTTGTTTCCCCAACCTCTTGTTCTGATTATTCCCTCAGTGTGTTCTCTCTGTCTATGGGATTGCAGGGCTCTGGGAGAAAATGGAAGATGGCGTCCCCCTTGGTCACCTCTTCCATGAGGCCCTGTCCTTTCCAGCTCTCTTCAAGCCCAGCGATGCACGTTCCCTATGGTAGCACACAACAGTCTGTGCCATTAACATGCACGAGGGCTCTAAAACACATGAGTAAGAAATGTATTTTACATAAATCAATATTCATGTCTCGTGCTGCTTATAAAGGATTCTCTTCAGTCTCTCATGGCTCTCCCTCCTCTCAGCCTGCCTTTCAGCCTTCCTCGGAATACTACACATATGTTGGGATTCTCTAATAGGGTGATTAGCAATCTTCAAATTCGGATCCCAGTGTGGCCACGGTGGATGCTGGAAAACTGGTCAGATTTTCATCGGTTTGAAAGGACGGTGGACCCACTCGCTTTGTCAAAGACACTTGACTGTTTCCTGCCCAGGTGCCTCCCAGCACTCCGCAGTGCCTGCCATTCATGGAAGCCAGCGCTCAAATTTTCCTTCAGTATTTCTGAGATTGATTCTTCTGTCTTCTATTCAAAAGTAAGCAGCTATTGAACATTATCCCACAGAACAGGGGGGAAATTGATCCCTTCTCTTGAATCTGTCTGGCTGGACTTTGATTGTGCAGTGGGGAGCCTAGGGGACGGCTCTGAACCTTTGCCTCTCATGCACAGGGAAACAGCCCACAACTTGTTCCCAGCAGTGCTCCCGGTAACGGCTTTCTGAGGCTGCTACGCTGCCTCTCCGTGCTTGACCCCTTCTTGTTTTAGATCCCTGCCCCTGCATCAAATTACCGTGCAGTCCTTGAAGCCACAGACAATCAAAAGTGGGGAAAAGATGCATCCATGCCCCTAGGATATTAGCTCCGTGAGTGATTTAGGTGTGAGCTTCCTAATGCCCATTTTATGAGTGGCTTAAACCACCTTCAAATATAGGTCAGGAAATTATTGGGGCTTTATTTATTCACTCTCCTTTTGGGGCAGGTGACTGGGGCCTCCCTTCTGATTAATGAGGAGAAAGGAATACGCTGAAAGCAGAACAGGCCCTCAGTCAATACCCATCACTTGACTGAGTGGAGAAACAGTGTACAGATGTGGACACCAGAAATACAAAGCCAGAGATGAGGGATTAGAGACTGTTGTTTAAAAAGAAAGTAGCATGGTGTCTGTGAGTTAGCTCAGTTGGTAAAGGAAGTCGATGACAATTCCCAGAGCTCAGCAAAGAAATTCAGGCATGGTGGCATTCTTGTTTGCAACCCCAGTGCTAGGGAGCTGGGGACAGGCAGATCCCTGTCTAACCAGTGGAGTACATGACCGTGAGAGACCTTGCCTCAACAAATAAGGTGAATGACTCTTGAAGAAAAATGGCATCTGAAACTGACCTCTGGCTTCTACATCACACACACACACACACACACACACACACGCACACATGCACATGCACTAGCATGTTGTTATCGCAGAGTAGATTGTCATAAGCCTTGAATGTCGGTGTGCTCCTCATTCCTGGTGACTCTCTATAGGTTTCTTTCCAAATTTCCTTGTTCCTTTCTATCCATCACTTCCCCTGCCACACATGAAGCTCTCTGAGCCTCTTCCGACCCATCCATCCTACAAACGTTTCTTGAGCACCTACTATGTGTCTAAACTGAGAACACATAACAGAGACAAAATGACCGAAGGCCACCAAACCCCACTTTCTTCCTAACTGCTGTTACACAGCCTACCAACTAAAAATATCATTTAAATTTCATAATAATTAAGTCATTAAAAGGCCTTTATTTGATGAGATGTGAAAATTATAAAAATCAAAATTGTAGTGTTTATAAACAATGGGCCAGAGGCCATTTGGGACCGCACCCAATTGCTACATATGGTGACTTCTGTCCCATGAGGACAGCAGAAGTATTATGACAGAGACCCTATGATCATAACACTTCAAACATCTAGCAAATGATGGAAATAGATGCAGAGACCCACAGCCAAACATTAGGTGGAGCTCTGGGAATCCCATGGAAGAGGGGGAAGAAGGATTTTAGGATTCAGAAGGGACACCACAAGAAAACCCACAGAATCAACTAACCTGGGCTCATAGGGGCTCACAGTGTTTGCTACCAATTCTTCACCACAGAGAACCCTGCACCATCACTGGTAACGCCCCTCCCCATCCCGTAGCACCACTCCCCCCTTCGGGCACTCCCACTAGGCGAATGCTGCACCTGCGTGCTCTGACGTCCGTGTCACGCACTGTGAACCTCCTGTTTCCCTTTCTCTCTGTGTTGCTATGGGGTAATGTCTACCAATCAGCTGTTTATGAATCCCCCTTTCTAAGACAAACGACCCCTTTTGTTGAGTTCTGGATTTCCAAGACTGCAGCCTTTGAGGAACGTGTCTGGTCCTCCTTCGAGCCTGGTTGCTCGCTGTCACCACACTGCACTCTCTCTTGGGGCTTTCTTGCTTTCCTAGTGCAGGTGTCACTTGTGTTTGGGGCTCTGTTCCAGCTGTGTATTCAGCTGTCACTTCTTGCTTATGGTGGAGATTTGTTTGTGCATGGAATCGTGTGAGCTGAGCCCTGTTTACCAAGTTCACAGTTGGTAGCCTCCAGTCCTAAACTGAGGTTGTATCTTCCCAGCAACTCTGTATTCATTCTCCTTTCTAAAGGAGATTCTGGGCATGTTGCCCTTTTCTGAACAATGACTATGCAAAATCCATGGCTTGAAGAAGTTTTGGGATTGCAGTGATCTGAACAAGAAATATCCCTGTGGGCTCAGGTCTTTGGACACTTGGCCCCATGTAGTGGTGCTGGCTGGGGAGGTGTGACCTCGCCGGAGGAAGTGTGTCACTGCGAGTGAGAGGGGAAAGCTCATAATCTCACCCCACTTCCACCTTTCTCTCTATTTGAGGGTCAAGGCACAAGTTCTCAGCTTTCTTCTCTCGCCGCCATGCCTACCCCTTGGTGCCACCTTTTCCCTCCATGGTAAACTCTAGGCCCTCCAAAACCATAGCCCTTATAAGCTTTTTCTCCCATTAGTTGCCTGCGGCCACGTCACAGCTGGAGAAAAGTAGCTCTTACAGGGCTCCTAGAAGAACTGAATCTCTAACCTCTGTTCAATGAGATTTCGGTCCCAGTGATGAATTCCTAAGTAGAAGACCCTTTTGTCTTTCCCTCCCAAGTGAATCAGGCGACAAAGCATTGACAACGGGCAGCTTGTTGTGGGTGGACGGCTCTCTTCAGTGTTGACTTTCACCTGCTTCCGCAGGGTCCTCGTGTTGTGAGGACGTCAGTTCAACCTACTCACTTCTCTTTGTCTTTTCTGGGATATAAATGCTGTCTCCTCAACACCACCAAGTTTCCCATACCGTAGGCGATGCAGCCTCTCCTATGCAAAGCAAGGAGGCCTGAATAATACCCTTAGGAAGAGAGGTGGGGTCTTGCAAAATGTGTTTTAACTTTTTAAACCTCAGACGACTGGGGAGAAGGCTCAGTGGGTGAAATCTCTTGCCATCTAAACCCAATCACATGTGGTCAATCCCAGGGTCCCAGTTAAAAGCCAGATGCAGATATTGTGGTACACATCTGTAATTCTGGCACTTCAATAACGAGATAGAAGGTAGAAGCCGGGGATTGGTCAGCAGCCCCTGGAGCAGCTACCACCAGCAGGAGTTGGAGATTCTGCCCTAGCAAAGTCAAAGGCAAGAGCTGACTCTTGGTATGTGTCAGCTGAGTTCCGTACACACAACATGCATCATCCCTCACAGAAAAGTAAATATTTTTAAAAAGCTGCCTCCTACTACAGTGCTATGGGAGGTCCTCATCAACATCTCTGTGCACTCCTGGCTCCTGAGGCAGTTCTCCTCCCCCACTTACCCCAGGCTTTCTGCCCCTTCCTTCCTGCCCACAGGTACTCTGCGAGCTTCCAGCTGTCCTACTTACTATACACACGCAGTAATGTGTCTTGTGTTTGATCCACATTTAAAAATAATCTCAGGGAGACTTTGCATGTCCTTGTCTATCCTATCTCTGGAACCAGAGCCTGATTATATGTCTTATTTGTGAGTTTGCATATTACTGTTGTTACCTCATAGGCTACCCATGCCACAGCAGTAGGCACATTCTTGTATGAATATTCAGCTCCTACTCTGGGAAGGAACACAGCAGCCCCCAGCAGGTACTTGTGAGATGGATACATTAAGTGAAAAGTAAGATCATTATAACTCCTACTCTCTGTGTAAGAGCATCCTCTTACAGGCAGGAGGCTCAGCACCCTGCAACCTCCTGCCTCCAGCAATCAGCTGATCCCTCTCCCCCACGGCAGAAGCATCACCAGTTTCCTCCTGTCCATCTGGGAAACTTAAAAGGCTGGTAGCCTCCTTGCTCCTCCCACAGGGCTGTCCTTCATTTCTCGCCTGTCCACACTGCCCTGACAATCCCTTATGAACTGTGTTCTTATTCCTGCCAGAGCCCTCCTGCCCCTGGAATGAGAGAGTGTGAAGTCATGGTGGATACCTGATTCCATTTCCCAGCTTGGCCTCCTAGCTAGGCACGTGACCTCAGCAAGCAGGAGCGACAGCACCACTTCATGGTGTATGTGAAGGATGGGATGGAAGTGGGGGACAACCAAATGAAGCTCTTGGCAAGTGTGTACTACTTGTCCAGTGCCAGAAGGGCCGGCAGATATTCCCTGAGCACGCTTTCTCCACTAAGCGCCTGCCATGGCACCTCACATGGAAATGCCTGTAGAGTGGACGGATAGATGGATGGACAGACAGTTGGATGAATGGATAGGTGGATGGG
>LOEQ01000621.1:202668-219114 GCA_001685075.1 Bramus lutescens | reverse complement strand
GGGGAAAGGTGGGGAGTGTGGGGAAAGGTGGGGAGTGTGGGGAAAGGTGGGGAGCATGGGGAAGGTGGGGAGCATGGGGAAAGGTGGGGAATAGGCAAGCATGCTCAAAAAACTAATATATGTATGAAAAACCCCTTTATGTAACAGAGTATTGTGTACACAAAAACAGAAACTTTGAAGACTTGAAAGCCTTGAAGACTTATGTTTAATTCTATTTGTTTTTTGTGTGTGCTCCTGCACAATGTCCACAAAGGTCCAAAGAGGGTTCATATTCCCAAGAAGCTGGAGTTTCAGGTAGCCATGAGCTGCTTGATTTGATATGGGTTCTTGAAACTGAACCCAGGTCTTTGCAAAAACAGCCAGAGCTCTTATCCACTAAGCCTTCTCTCCAGCCCACCAGGGATTTCTTCAATACAGATGCTTCTCTTTTGCTTTCTCCCTTGGTTGGCTTCTTATTGCACTCTAGAACTCAGCCCTGAAATCCTCAGCCCATACAGCCTTGTCTACCCTGGCCTCTGCTGGTTTTCCTGCTCCAGCGGAGGAGGCCCTCCATTCCCTGGGAAGAAGATTCCACATCAGTACTGTTTGAAAGACCATTTGTTTGACCCTAAGCAGTCAGCAGAGACCTAAGGGCTTTCCCTCAGCTACTCCAGCAGGGATTTTTTTTCTGCCCTGACATCCCCAAGGATGCTGCACCCTCTTCTCTGGGTCCTTTGCAGAGGCTGCTCTTTCCTTTCCCTTTCTGGTTATTTCTCTCCCTGTGCCCCTGTTCCCCCCCGTGTCCCCGTGTATCCTCCTGAGTCCCCGTGTGCTCCCTGAATGACTTCACAAGACTCTTTGGTTCTCATTTCAAAAGCTGTTCTCTCTAGCAAGTCTTAATGGCTCTCTTTTCCATGGCATTTACACTGATGAAAATTCTAGAAATAGTTGAAAGAATACCTGTGAGTAGGTTTTATTGTTTTTGTTTTGTTTTGTTTTGTTTAATTAAAATCATTCCATGAGAGAGAGGTCACAGGCAGGCCTCGGAACAGGAGCTACAGAGGCTTCTGAGCCACCATGTGGGTGATGGTCACTGAATCCAGGTCCTTTGCAAGAGCTTCTAGTAAGAACTCTTAACCACTGAACCATGTGCTCCTTAATTTCTTTTAAAAACAAGTACTTCTTAATTTCTTTTTTTAAAAAGGGGGAGAAGGAGAGAGAGAGAGAGACGCTTTGGGGAAAAGTAATCCATTTTTAGGGACTCCAGACAAAACAAATGTTTTCATATGGACCATTCATGTCAATTACCCTTTATGTCAACACATTTTACTGTAACCAGCAATATGCAAATGAACCTGCAAGTTCTAGCCAAAGTTTTAGAATTAACTATGCCTGTCCTCACCTATCCATGACACAAAGCTTCCTCATTCCAAACTTTCTTGTTTCTGATAAACTACCAAGCCATTAAGTGAAAAATTAAATTGATCAATGGCCCCAGAGTAGATGTGTTATTATTCATTTTAATAGGCATGCAGCAACATTTGAAAGATAAACACAACGGTAAATGCCTAAACTAGACTTGGGGCTGTCGGGCTTAATAGGGCATGCTAATCTAGGACTTTCCCATTTCTTTCAGTGGTCCAGAAAAGTATCTTTAATTTGGAAATATAATTCTGAGAGCCAAAGCAATTCCACAGAAAAGTGAGGGAAACATTTCTCAGTGCCTGCTTTCCATAAATCGTGTGGGTGGAGAGAAGAGCTGGCTTATTAAATTCTCCCCATTCCAAGTAGCTAGCCCTTATCAGGCAATTTAAACCCACGGAATAAATGGACTTGGGCCGTCAACTTATTTTCTGTCCTGGAAGGGACTGTCACATACAGGGGGTCCTGCTCTGGCTAGCTATGCAGGTTAAGCACGTTGATCAGATACCATATTTTAAATAGTTACATATTCCCACTTCTTTCAAAAAATTATCTAAAAATGCCCAAATTCACACCTAGCAATGTAAAAAAAATGTCATTAAAATAAGCAGGACCACCCATAGGTAGAAGTGTTCCATCAACTTTGAGTCATGCTAGAAGGTTCTGCTTGCCCAGATAGACTTTGGGTCTGCATGACCTCAGGTCCCAACCCCTGGCCCTGTGTTGTGGTCCCCACTGCCAACTGTTTTAGTTGGTCACACTGAGTGATCAAAGTGTGTTTCCAGACACCCTCAAATACCACGTGGACCAACCTGTAGCTTGGGTGTCATCTTCATTGGAACAGGGATTTCTCAGATTCCAGTGACATATAAGTGTCACCCACAGATGCTGACACTAAGACCCTCAGCTCCTAGAACTAAATTAGGAAATAGTTCTCACTGTACTGAAGATTGCCTATTGGGGCAAAATTGTTTGTTTGTTTGTTTTTGATCTTGTGCTGGATGAATGTGGTGGTCTATGTCTTCAACTTAGAGATGCTTTGATTCCCAAAGGTGACTCCTTCTCCCTGGACAGGCAGTGGCCTAGGATCACCCACTTCTTCACAAATGGCTAATCCCTCTCAGCCAGAGAATAGGCAAGCCTGAAAGGAAAGAGGCTGTTGATTGCCTGCCCTGCCCTGGAGAGATGTGAGCTCATGTCTATTCACTCCAATAGGGCACCAGTAGGAGACCAGAGAAATGATTCTACCCAAGCAAGCCCACTCTAGCACGGACGACAGCCCATAAAAGCTTGCACAATATCTCATAAAAGCTTGCACAACTTTCAGGTAGCTCCAGGGTAGAGTCTCCTCTCTCCTGGCATTTGTTTACTGTTTATGGAAACTTGGGGAGGGAATCTGTGAGTTTTGTCATTTTCATGAACTTCCTGAGTGAGCTTGCTATGTTTCCACCAGCTTCTCCCCTCCTACCCCAAGCTGTTTCAATCCAGAAACAGCTCCTCAACAAAAGATTTTTACTGATGATGCCAGGGAAGAGATCTCCGGGCCACAACTACTCTTTGCAAAGTCTTCATTAAGAGATAGAAAAAGGTGCTGGAGAGATGGCTCTGTGGTTAAGAGCACTGGCTGCTCTTCCAGAGGTTCTGAGTTCAATTCCCAGCAACCACATGGTGGCTCACAAACATCCCTAATGAGGTCTGGTGCCCTCTTCTGGCGTGCGGGCATATATGCAGGCAGAATGTTGTATACATAATAAATAAATAAATCTTTATTTATAAAAAGATAGCAAAAGGAGGTAGGACTGGAGGTAGGAATAGAAGAGATGGGGAGAGGAAGGAGAGGGAGGGATAGGAGAGAGGGAAGGGAGAGGGAAGGGAGGGTCAGAGGTGAAAGTCTGGAAGGAGGCAGTCAAACGGCTGTTTAGCAATCATTCCTTTTCTATCAAAACATCACTTTGTAGCAATGGATCCTTCTGTGCACGCTAATGTTTAGCCACCTTCTTTAGAGAAACACAAAATCCAGAGCCATTAGAAGCACAGTAGCACGCTGCAGTCACAGCAGAAACGGCAGAACTGTGTTGAGACAGGGGTGGAAATTTGTTAAGATTAATTGGCAGAGGCAAGGTTTGCTGTTAATGAAGTACCGTAAAGGAAAATTACCAGAGCATCCTTTCCTCCCCGGCTCTAGAACTCAGCCCAAGGACACAAGCAGACTCCAAAAAATGAGTTTTAATAACTTTGTTTTTGCTGCTGTGCCGTCTGTAGGCGAAGTGTGTGGTTTTACTAATGGTCTCTGACAGTAATAAGTTTCTCTGGTGTTTATCCTTCCTGACAATACATGGCTATAATTATTGTAGCAGAGAATTTAATAAGTCACAGAAAGTGGAATAAACATGACACTGTGTTTTCTGAAAAATATTAATCCCCTTCTTTCTGCGCTTTTGTTATCTGAGGGTCTGAGCTGAGCGCTGTTTTCTCCACCGCCTGTTGAGCTCTGTTGCTCCACTGCCTGTCTGCCTGCCGTCGGCCCAGTGAGTCCTTCCCAGGACGCACACAGGCTGTTCTCTTCCCTCCTCAGTGTGGAGTGGTGCACACGTCACAGATCACCAAGGACCCCCACCAGCCCTTGAGAGTTTATTAGGGTACACCACTTCCCACCTGTGGGGGTTGGGATGAGGGGTCTTCCCCACAGGCCCATTCATGCCTTTGAAGCCTCCATCCCCAGTTGGTAGCCCTGTTTTGATGGCCATGGAGCACTTAGGAAGCTTGTCACTAGGGGTGGTGGGATTTGAGGGTTCCACAGCGTAGCCCCACTTCAGGTTCTCCCTCTTCCCCTTCCCTCCCTTTCTCTCGCCCCCTCCCTGCCTGTCTTCCTCTCCTGTCTTAAACCTCTCTTCTCCACTCGCCCAATCTTTCCTGGCTTTAGCATCCGTGGCATGGATGGCGCCCCTGTCTGTCCCCTTCCCTATGTCTGTGCAATGAGACCTGTGGACCTGCTGTGACTACGAGGGACTGAGACCTCGGCCCTGCAATCTGATTCTTCGTGGGTTTCATTTTTCACAGATGTCATCTGGTGTGGGAGCCAGCAGCCATGCATCACTAGTGTAGGCTCCTGACGTGTGCTTGTTCTGAGCTGCACAGTGCTGCTTAGCATAAAATGCTCACGGGGCACTGAACATGGCACCAGAGATAAAGAGTGTAAAATATCTCATTAACACCCTCTAAAAGGTGTTTTTTTTAAATAATGTGTGTTTGTGTGGTTCCCTCTGTGCAGTCCAAGTACATGCAGATGCCTAGCAAGGCCAGAGGAGTTGGAACCCTTGAAGCTGGAGTTATAAGTGGTTGTGAGCAGCCCACTAAGGTGCTGGGAACCAAGCTCGGTTCTTTAGGAGAGCAGCAAGCACTCCTAACTATTGAACCATCTCTCCAGGCCATTCATTTTTATGGTTTTAAGTGTGTGTGTGTGTGTGTGTGTGTGTGTGTGTGTGTGTACACATGCACATCTGTGTGCATGTATGTATGTGTGCATTGGGGCTGGAGTTCTTTGCACACGTGTGTGCAGGTTCCTGTGGGGTCAGGAGAGGGCATTAATCTCCCAGAACTGGAGTTATAGCCAGACATGAGATGCCTGGTGTGGTGCTGGTAACTGAACTTGTGGCCTCTGTAACAGCAATAAGCACTCTTAACTGGAGAGTCGTCTCTTTAGCCCCCCAATAATGCTGTGCCCATGTGTAGAAAGAGCTTAATTGTAGAGGCAGATTCTGAAGAGAGGGCAGAGAGACATCAAGAGTCTCTCTTCACACCCAGACAGCATTGCATCAGGAAATCTAACTATTTTGCAGTTCTGGAGTCAACTGAAGGTAAAAATTCTCAGGAGAAGATTTCAGCGTTAAATTGCAGTGGCCATGAGCAGTCGGCACAGTGGATGCTGTCTGTCACGGAGCCCGGTTTCATGCTGGTCGATGTCATGCAAAGTGCCTTTTCTGGCTAGGATGGGGGTGAGGTGAAAAGCATATTACAGGGGTGAAACTGAAAAATCCAGAAATGTGTAAAAGTCAGGCAAAGTGTTATTCAACAATCAATGAATCAAAGATCTCCCAAGAGGACTTAGAAACTACTTAGGTGACCAAAACTGAAACCTAGCATAGCAAACTGCGCAGCAAAGGAGGAGGTCAGACTGATACCTGTGTGTGTCCACGTGGAAGGCAGGGAGGTCTGTAGTCACCAAATAACCTCAAATTTAAGAGACTAGAAAATGAAGGATAAACAAGGCAAACTGAGGAGAGGGTGGGTGGCAACGGCAAGACCTTAGATGGTAAACAGCAGTGAACCTGAGCTTTTAGCACAATAGGATATAAGAAAAGAAAAAAAACCCAAGAAAATCAGTAATACCAAAAATTGGTTCCTTGAGAAGACAAAGTTAAAAAACAACAACAACAACAACAAACTCTCAAAACTTTCAGTAGTCTGGATTTTTTAAAAGGACCCAAATTATTATTAAATCAGAAATGAAAGCAAAGACATTAAGACCAATTTATATAAATAAAAATATTACAATAAAGTGCAATCAGCTTTCTCTCACAAGTCAATGTGAGTTTAGCCAGTGGGCAGGCAGAGCGGATGGTAGACTAGGAGGAAAGGAAAGGATGAGGTATCAAGTGGTTTGCTCTGTCCAGGCCACTGTGTGTCTATCTCTCTTTATCAAAACCCAAATGCCCGTGGGCAGTCCCCACCGCATCAGTGGCTCTGAGTTAGAGTGTGCTTCCTCTACTTCCACCTTAGAAAGACACATTTATAATGTATATATACCTAGGTATGTGTATATATGTACTTAGGTATGTGTGTGTATGTTAATCTATTCTCTGTGTGAAGTGGTGAATACCATGGTGTTCTTGTGTAGGTCAAGGGGCACCTGGAGCAAGTCACTCTTCTCCTTCCACCCTGTGTGCCTCAAAGACTTGGGGGGCCGGGTTTGGCTGCAAGAACCTTAACTTACTAAGCCATTTGTCCTGGAATAGTGATTGACAGATAGGTAGCCAGCCAGGTCTTTCCATCCAGTCTCCTCTTAATTTTCTGGTGCATTATTTTTGCTGGAGAGACACAAACAAATAACAATTCACTCCAGGTATCACACCAGCCACGCTCCTGAATCCCACCCACGGACATCTTCCTTCTCAGGTGCGCTCCAGCATCTGCAGCTGGGGACCGAGGAGGGCTGCATTGAATCCCAGGTGAGAGTCCTGTTGTACCCTGGGGAATAAGTGCATGGCGTCTTTCCTGAGGGCCTTGATGCACCACTGACTGCTGCTGGGTTCTCAACTGCCTGCCCCTCTTCCTTTCCTGAACCTACAGGTTGGCTTTCCAGCGCTTCACCTTGCATGTTTCACAGCATTTGTCTCGGGTAGCCTGACTCTTCCTTTGCCAAAGTTACAAAGCTCATGACTGTTTCTGTTGCCACCTGGTCTTTTCTAGTCACGAGCCAGTCGGAGATGCAGGTTTCTGTGATTATGCAGCTTAGAGGTTGAGACTAGGAAAAGTGATGTTTCTAAGGCAAGGAGGGGAGACGGCTCTGTGGGTACAGTGCCTGGGCCGTGACTGAGTTCGGATCCTTAGGCCAGCATAGTAGTTACTCCTCTGTAACCCTAGGGCTTCCAGGCAAAGGCTGGCAGATCTTCATTGCCTGGAGGTTCACTGGTTCACTAGCCTAGCAAAATAGTGAACACTGGGAATTAGGAAGAAACCCTGTCGCAAAAAAAAAAAGAAAAGAAAAGCAACTGGGGAAAACACCTCAAGTGACCCACACGTATTACACACAGAAAATAACAAAACTCTAGTAGATAGGTTTCAGATGCCAAAGGAAACCACACTAAGAGAATTATTCAGAATCAGGTACAAGCAATGATGTGGCCTCAAGGTGAGTCCAAGCACTTCTTCTCAATTCATCCTTCCACGTGTTGGCAATATCTCTCCGAGAACAGCCATCCGGGTGAAAGTTCCTGACAGAGGAGGCAGACAGGATGTGGGAAATACATTTGTGCGTGCGTGCGTGTGTGTGTGTGTGTGTGTGTGTAAGGGTGTATTAGAGGTCATGTATGTGATTAGAGGTATCTGAAAATTTGCATACATGTATATACAGAGAGAGTAATATATACATATCTGACATTTTAAAGCCTGCAACCTATATGAAAACAATCTCCGTCCCTGAGGGATGAATAGGCTGACGTCTCGCTTCCCGACTCTGTCAGGAGCATGTGCAAGAATCTCTCATAAGCAGTACACAGTCTTTTAGTTGTTTATTTATTTATTTTTGACATGTGGTAATTTTTTATTCTGTCTTATGTGAAAGTTAAAAGTGAACATATGCCACTTGTAGACCTTAAGCGGCTTCTAGTTTGGGTTCAGATATTCATCATGGAAGAAAGTGAATTTTAATATTAGGCCAATAGGTTGGCGCCCAGTACCCAGTTGCTCACTACTGAGCTGATTCCTCCATTTGGCTCCCATTGTGTTTCAAGAAGATGGTAGATTCCAACTCAAAAGTGCAACAAAAAGACGTCAGTTAGGAAAGGAAGTGACTGGCCCTCAGACCCCTCCTTGTCATGCCCTCTGAAGAGGCCTCTATCCTACCATTTTTCAAAAAAAAATCACATATCCTTCTCTTCAGACAAAGGGCTTGGTATCCAAGAAGACCATTACTTAGACTCAGTTTAATATGACCAAGCAATCCTACAGTGGCATAGGTTGTCCCAGTCACGGTAAATTCTCTATGATCCTGGGGACCAGTCTAACATTTATCACACTTGACATAGGGTCAAGCAGGAAATGCCAAACATGAGAAGAGCATTGGAGAAAGGCTGGTGAGTGTGAGAGACCCTGCACACTCACAGGACTCTGGAGAAAGGCTGGTGAGTGTGAGAGAATCTGCACATGCACAGGACTCTGGAGAAAGGCTGGTGAGTGTGAGAGAATCTGCACACGCACGGAGGGTCAGGCATGCGGCTGAGAGACCAAGGATCTATACCATGTGGAAAAGGGAAACAAGGCCTTTGTCCACACATAGCTCTTAGCTCTATGGAGCCTCAAAATAGCCCTTGGGTGGACAGACAGGTGGTTGGCTGCCTGAAGAGGGAGAGACGCACTCTTGTTGGATTCTGAGGTTGTATTTTCCAATGAGAGGTTTCCCTCTGGATCCTGAGCAACAGCCCATGAGCAGAAGGCATGGCTTAAACCTTTTGGTGCTCTTGGGTAAGGGAAACCAGAGGGAACAAGACAGCAAAGGGGAATTGGTAAATGGCCCAGAGAGGAGAGAAGTGTCTGCTAAATTTATTTTACCTGTTTAACATCAGTCTGGTCATTTCAACCTCCGTCAGACTTGAGCCCTGGTCTTATTGCAATTGGCCCATAGTCTTCCAGCCTCTCTGAGTTCTGTCTTCCCATTGTCTCTCTCTATCCACTTTCAAGCTGTCACTCCACTTCGAGGCCCTGTGTGCTGCCCACTGCATCCATACCATTCCCCTATCCCCCTCTGGACCTGGCTCTGCTGACTTGGGGTTATTTCATTGTGGGTCACTTTCTTTGGAATGACAAATGTCCATTTTCTGAGCTCTCGCAGACACAGATTTTCCCATCACATCACTTACAATGCTGCATTTTGTCTGCCGTCCTTACCCACTGTGAGAGAAGGCACAGTGTGTTCTCAACACCAACCCAGTGCACTGAAAACAGCTGCTCAGAAAATGGAGGAATATTAGTTTCCTTGTCCTCAGGATTGTAGACCTGGCTGATGTTTCCTTTTTTACAGCCTCAAGAAAGGTTTTATATTTTTACATTTGACTGTTGGGGTGTTTTGAAAGAAAAATGGCCCCCAAAGAGAATGGCACTGTTAGGAGTTGTGGCCTTGTTGGAGGAAGTGTGTTACTGTAGAGGTGGGCTTTGAGCTTCCCTCAGTGTGACAGACAGTCAGTCAACTTCCTGTTGCCTGAAAGATGTAGGTAGGACTCTCAGCTATTCATTCAGCACCACATCTGGCTACATGCCACCGTGCTTCTTCCTGCTGTGATGATAATGGACTGAAGCTCTGAAACTCTAAGGGAGACCCCTCAACTAAATATTTTCCTTATAACAGTTGCTGTGGTCATGGTGTCTCTTCACAGCAATAGAAAACCCTAACTCAGGCAGTTGGAGAAGGAACCAGGAATTAAACTACGCCAGACATTTAGACTTGTCAACTCTTTATCACTCTAACAAAACGCCTAAGAAATTAACTCACCAAGACAGAAGGATTGTGTTATCTCATGGATTCTTTGGGTTGGATACAAGAACCGGTAACATCATTGTAGACAGAGGCTGCTTGTTTGTTCCTGGACACCCAGAACTGAAATAACTACACAGAAACTATATTAATTAAAACACTGCTTGGCCTATTAGCTTATGTATATTTATAGCTAGCTCTTATATCTTAAATTAATCAATTTCTATTAATCTGTGTGTTACCACATGGTTGTGGCTTACCGGTAAGGTTCCATCCAGCATCCAGCGTCTGTCTCCTGTGGCTGCTACATGGCATCTCTTTGACTCTGCCTATTCTCTCATCTTCTATCTGCTTGGAATTCCTGCCTTGCCCTATTCTGCATTGCAATGGGCCCAAAGCAGCTTCTTTATTAACCAATGGCATTCACAGCGTACAGAGGGGAATTCCAAATCAACATCATTGTTTTAGATGTCTGTGTAGGGTGTTGTTTCTCAAAGGATAAATAAACAAAGCCAGAATCGTATAACCCAGTCAAGAAGCCAAGAGAATGACAGGAAGGGCTCATGGCCCTGTGTTCTTGAGAGTTCATGACTTTAGTATCCCATAAGTGCCTATTTCCTGAAGGTGCCATATTTTGAATAGCACAATCATGGGGACCAAGCCTTTCCCGCTGGATACTTAGGGGTTCATGAAACCAAACCACCACACTGATATTGAAACAGGAGGCTTCTTGAGTTATCAAAGCAATTCTACATAGCAGAGAAATGCGTGTGTAACTGTAAGAGTTCATGGAACATGGCAGATATACCCTCCATCACCTAGAAAGATGCTGAATCACCCTATGTAGACCATTAGTGGGAATGTAGAGACCACAGGCTCTACTGGCAAAGTTCAGGGGACAGGCAGTGATGTGGGATTCCCTTCTGTATATGTGTTACTTTTATTGGTTAATGAATAAAGGAGTTGCTTTGGCCTATGTCAGGGCAGAATAGAGATAGGCAGGTAAACTAAACTGAATGCTAGAAAAAATTAGGTGGAGCCAGGGAGAAGCCATAGAGCTGCCACAGGAGACAGACACAAGAGACAGATGCTGGGCAGAACCTTACTGGTAGGCCACAACCATGCAGTGATACACAGATTAATAGAAATGGGTTAATTTAAGATATAAGAGCTAGCTACCAATATGCTTAAGCTATTGGTCAAGCAGTGTTCAAATTAATACAGTTTCTGTGTAGTTATTTCAGGCCTGAGTGGCCAGGAACAAATGAACAGCCTCTGATTACAAGGGAGATCATGGCATTGGAGGGGAAAGAGTGTACAGAATCAAGGTCACGTATACTCTGATCTTTGTCAGCAGCTGAGAGATGCTTGGAGAAGCAGCTGGATGGTGCTGGTCACCCATGGTACCTGGGAGTGGCCTCTTCCCTTTACCTTCTAGTAGGAGCCCCACTGACCACACATCCCTGCCCATCATGTAGGGTAGGGAGAGTTACCCCAGGCCTAAACTGTAGGCTACATAAATGATGCCGTGTTAGGCTGAGCCTGTTGTGGTGGTTTGTGACAACACAAGAGAAAATTAGTAGGTCTGTGATTGGCTACATAGGTGAGCCCTGGAGATTCCCTGAGGGAGCTCTTATCAGTCTCGGCCACTTACTATCTGTCCCTTGACCCAAGACTTCTTCTGTGCTCTGGAAAATGGGACACTGCATGCTGCATGGCATTGTGAAGATGGGTTTTATCTGGTAGAAAACACCAGTGTTGGCTGCTGTGCACGTAAGTTAGTGTAAATCTGGTGTTTCTGAGCCCTAGAAAGATGGATGATAAGAGCCCTGACCTGGGCATTGGTTACCTCAGACTTTGAACCAGTCAGCACCAGTACATTCTTAAGCTTGACCCAAATCTGGAAGGTCCTTCTTGTTCTCTGCTGACAAAGCTTATGTTCCACTTGGTCATTGTCCCAAAGCTAGCAGCTTTGGCAAGGATGGTTGAGCTGGATACTAACCCGTTTGGGCCTCCTGACACTCTTTCCTTATACCTGAAGATAAGGAGAGCCTTCTCCCTTCACGGGGTAAGCGGGGCTATTGCCCTGGTGTCAGGACCAAATCTAAAGCAGTTTTGACAATGGGCTAGAGCTTTACACACTACATAGAGTTAACTCCACGCCCCAACATTATTTCCCAAGTAGCTCAGCTCCACAGATAGCAGGATGTCCTATGACGCCATTCAGTCCCCTTACTTTTAACACCTGCTTCCTCTGTTGCAATAAATAAGAGCCTCAATTTTTTTCCCCAAATCCTATCTTTTAAAGTGTATGGCCTTTAGTTCATAAGCGTATAACCTTAGCTAGGTCATTGTACTTTGGTGGCAGTCAGGTTTCTCATCCATGACATGGAAGGTTCTAGAAACACTTCCCAAGCTGCTTCTGAAGTCTCTGCACTGATTGTTTGCAGCCTGCATGACATCCTGGCACCCAGCAGGCTCTTGGCTGCTGTTCATCATCCCTGAACCAAACGATCCTTGTCAACATCATGGTGACTGAGGGCCGCTGGGTGGATTCCTTCAAAGAAGGTTCTGTGTACATTCATTTTCTCTTGCACCAGGCCCAATTTAATGAGCTTTCTGTAACTTTCAATCACAGCACCCTGAGGCACTCTGGAAATCAGAGGCAGTGGAACCCAACAGGAGTGATCACTCAAGGCTGTAAGTAAATAGAGTTCATCCTAGCATCTGTTTCCACAGCTCCATCTTTTCTTGGAACAAGGAGCCTGAGTACCCTGGCAGCTCAGGCCCCATTTTGGAAGAGAGAACTTAACACATTCCTTATGTCTCCAGATCTTTCATTAGCTCAATAACTCTTAAGTCCAAGCCCTTCTCCGACATGGTCCAAACTCTTAACAATTTACATCATAATCATCCCCCCCAACCTGGCAGAGGCTGGAAGCTCATGCCCCAGAGAAACGGGGCTTTTCCAGGGTGCTGATGTGTGATTGTGGTTCACACCCTCATTTTGAGCTTACCCTATGAAGTCCAATCATTCCCCCCGACACACACACACATACACATAGCCTGCTCAGTCACAACTGTGTGTGTGTCATCATCATTTTGTGCACTATGATCCCAGTTCCTCCAGCTCCATCCCACTCTTTTATGTTTCCATTGTACAAAATTAATTACACCACACCTTCACATACAGTCTCAGTACTGTCTTAATGGCATCATGTCTGCCTTTAATTGGTGTTCTTCTAATGTTGATTTTAATACCAAATCATGCAACAGTCTCCATATCAAAGAAAGAAAGAAGTTAACAAAACAAAAATAGTCGCGTCCGCCTCAACCAGCAAGGATGACGCAACACCGGAGCTCTTCTTGCAAGCAATTTATTCAGGACTCTTTAACAATGGCTTCTCTCTCCCTGGGTAAGCCTCTCCCAGCCCTTAAGTAGGCCTGGGCTGCCAACCCTGGATTGCCACGTAGGCACCGTTCATAGGTCCACACAAACACAAGCAGCTTACGATCATCGCATGATTATGTTTGAGTCTGGTCTTCGCCATATATGGAGTTGTTTATCACAGAGAGCCCTCGCTTTCGGGATAGCGCCATCTTTAAGGTGCGGCTCCACGCAGCTCTCTACAAAAAATAAGGGAACCAGACAAAACAGGTCATGATATATTCACACTTGAAACTGTCAACCGATTGTACCTGGGTAGTAGAATGGATTAGGGGCTGTTTCCTTTCAAACAAAGCATTATTGACTCAGGGTCCTGTTGCCCTGTGATTTTTGGACCTTCTGTGATCAAAAATCTTCAGGGCAATTAGCCAAATGCAGCTTTCTAGAGTTCAAGGGAAAGGGGGAGAGGAACCCACAGATGGATTTCTCTGAAAATTTCCATAGAACATCAATTCATCATCTTGAACCTCAGACTCTTTGTCCTGTCTCAAAGCCTTTCTGAGGATGGTTTATTGCCTTGCTGGAATAAAAAAAGCACCCCAAAGGAGAAACTGTCTCTTTGGTTTGTCATTAAAAAAAAGTTTCACGGAAAATAAAATCAAACACTGTGGAACCTAAAATTAAGGCTCTGTGCGTTACTGAGATGTCTGAATAATGGGACATGGACCATCCAGGATATTCTTATTACTCTTTTGCTAGTGAGTCAGTTTAAATGTTAACCCAGCAAATGAGCTTGTGAGTGTGTGTGTGTGCATGGTTTCATTAAAGATACACATGCATATTAAAGTAGATAATTTCTGTTGGGAAAAGTTTATTTTGTGAATTTTGTTTGGTGTTTTGACTTGAGTTATTAAATGCATCTTCAATTCTCTCTTTCCTTGCTTTCTTGAGATAAGATCTCAATAGCCCAGGCTGATTTTACCTTACAGACCCTGAACTCCTGACCCTCCTGCTGTGATATGGCAACTTTACCCCAGGTCAAATCATTCCAGTTATCTCTCCTCCTTAATCTCAGTGAGGAAGCAACTCAAG
The DNA here is from genome assembly GCA_001685075.1 of Bramus lutescens. NCBI lineage: Eukaryota > Metazoa > Chordata > Mammalia > Rodentia > Cricetidae > Bramus > Bramus lutescens. Next base: position 204,985 of record LOEQ01000621.1, on the reverse strand, counting down.
AGTATCAGGAAGTTTCTGAAACTGAGCAAATTTAATGGGTCTCTTCCTACCCAGCTTACATAAGCAAAAAGGAAATCGAGAGACTCTCTCAGAGCAGTCAGGCTGCCTGGCAGAGGCTCACACCAACTGAGCCACCTGCAAAGAGCACTTTTCCATCTGTTGAGCTGCCTGAGAGTTGTGGACTACACTCCAGGCTTCTAGATTTCATGAGCTGCCATTCATTCTAGGGTGGGCCTTGGCCATACATTTATCTTTAAGTCATCATGATACTGTAAGTGACTCTTCACTCAAATATCTATAAATAACTCCAATTTAAACTCATTGATTTTCCAGGTTGGACTTTGATCTTTTATAAGTTCTCTATGGAAGTATGGGGAAGTGTACTGCTGTACACTGGCATGATTGAATACTGTAGAGCCCATGATGCCTTAGAAACACTCAAATTAAGTCTCCCAAGACTGTCAATGTGGCCATGTTGTCATTGGGTCAAAGGTCCTTTTACAGATACATTGAAGTATCTGAGATATGATTACCCCAACAGCTCAGATGAGACTCAGCTCTCAGAAAAAGAGGCCACATGAAGATGAAGGAGGTTTGGATGACACACTCAGAGCCACAGAAAGCTGGAAGGGGTAAGAAGATTCTTCACCTGGTTTCAGTGGTGGTTCAGTCCAGCTAGCACCACGGGCTCAGACTGTGCTGTCAAGCACTGGGAGTAAGCACACGCATGCCGTTTCTGCCACCCAGTTCACAGCCCGTGTTGCGACAGTACTAGCGAATGAAGCTTGTTGTGAATGCCCTGCCCATGAATCTTAAAGTTACCTCAGTGCTCGGGGAACTTCACAGTGTCGTGGAGCAGGGGAGGAATAATCTCAACGCACATTGTCGGTGACATCGCAGGTCAGGAGGATGAAGCCACAGAAAGGCAGTTTTGAAGCAAAGGGTATATCACAGCAGATGTGCACAGAGAAACAAGATGAAAAAGAGGAAATATTTGTGTGAGCCTTAGTGGGGGAGTCAGAGAAAGAAACCCTCTGGATTTAAATCAATTCTACATGGGGAGCTAGTTCTAGGTGGTAGAGAAGCAAGAGATCAAAAGAAAGATAAGGAAATTCAGAGATTGGTAACTGCAGAGCCCTCTGCCATCCTGAAGATGTGAGGGCCCCAGCATGGGGCAACGAGTCTGGCAAGAGCCGGGGGTCAGCAGCCTACTCACCAAGCACTTCAGCCATGAAGGAGAGTGAACTCTGGTGGAAGATGCCCCAAGGTCAGCAGGTACCATCTGGCCTCTCCATTGCAAGTGTGATGAGAAGCAGCTGATTCAGGATGCCAGGAACGGCACAGGACGTCAGGAAAGGCCTGTAGAATCTGGTCAGTCTCTGCCAGAATAGACCAGAGGGGAAAGCATTCTCCCAGGAAGTTACTTGACACTTTCTTCTTTGGCACAGCCATACCTCACAAACCCAAATGATGGCTAGCTATATGTCAGTGATATTCTCAAATCACAAAGAAATTAAACTACACATCTGTAGGAAAAGATAGCTGTGTAGTGCCAAACTCCCCAAGACTAAGCCACATATATCTGACTATCACATGGGTCCAAGTGAGAAGACTGAAGTGAAATTTACAATATTTCAAATTAAATGAACAGGAAAATGCAACTCATTAGAATTTGTGGGCTGTGGAGAATGCAGTATATATGGAAGGCTTCTGGAATGAAACACACAGATCAGGAAAGAAGGAAATCATGAGATCCATAGTATGGATTTCGTCTCCTAAGGGGCTGAGAAGAAGAAATGCAGCCCCAAACAAAGCCAAGGACGGGAATAATGAAAGCCAATAAGGAAGCCAAGGAAGGAGGAGATGACACCTGCAGAGAAAGTCAACAAATCCTGAAGACCCTTGCTGTGGACTTCCTCTGTCCTCACCAAAGTGACACCCTGGAGGTGATAAGGTCCTGACTGGCCTGGGAAAGCGGCCCCACCCCCTCCCATCAGTGTCAGGACATAGCCATGAGGTGAACCCGGAAGCAGACTCTCATTAGGCATCATGTCTGGTGGCCTCCAGCTAGGATCACACCCTTCAGAAGAGTGAGGCACACGTGCACACGTCTGTTGTTCATAAGCCACTCGGCCTCTGGCATTGAGCTACAGCAGCATAGGCAGAGTAAGAAAATGAGAAAGATGGCTATACCCTGTACCTACTGACATGGGGGGGCTAATATTGTAAACAAACAGAGGCCATGGGCTATACCCTGTACCTCCTGACATGGGGGGGCTAATATTGTAAACAAACAGAGGCCATGGGCTATACCCTG
>LOEQ01000621.1:164642-177926 GCA_001685075.1 Bramus lutescens | reverse complement strand
TCAAAGGGGCCAAGGCAGTTTCTTTATTAACCAATGAAAGTAACACATAGACAGATGACCTTCCTACATCAATCAGCACCACATAGTTCTGGCTGTGTGGTATATCACTATAAACCTAGCACCCAGGAGGCAGAGGTGGATCAAGATTCAAGGTCATCAACCCATTATATGGTGATCCAGCACGGGCTCTGACCATCCTGCAGGTTGTTCTTATGGAAGTAGCAGCTCATCCTTGTGTGGCATCTCAACAAGCTTTTCTGGGTTCTTCTTGTCAGAGACGGTCTCGACTACCTCCTGGATTTTAAGTTTACTGAATTTCCTCATCTTAAAAGTTTGAAACCAAGGTCCCTGGGGGGGGGATACAGTATCCATCTGGGCCTCAGAAGCAGGGGCATGAGAAGCCCCTAGGTCTTCTTGGCTTTTTTCTCTGTATGGCCACTATTCACATCAGTACCCCAACATCATGTCAGCAATATCAAAGCCATATTTCAACTTTCATCCCTGGTCAGGTTTTCCACTAGAGTTTAGAAAGCTGCACAGATGAAATGGAGAGTGATCCCTAGTGAGTGAGCTGGAGGGTGCTCTCCAAAGCAGGGAGCCTCTTCATAAACAGTGGCCTAGTTCAATCTCAAAAGCAAAGGCAGACATAGGTCCCTACCTGCTTCTGTGCCCCCTTAACTGCCTTGACTTCTGTGAAGGCTTTACCCCAAGAGCTTGTGTCTAAGTGCTGGTGTTCAGACAGCAGCATGTACACAGATGTGCCTAACACGTCATCTGTGATGGTTTGAATGCAGCTGCCCCCCATTATCTCATAGGGAGTGACACTATTAGGAGGTGTGGCTTTGTTGAAGTGGATATGGCCTTATTGGAGGAAGTGTGTCACTGTAGGGGTGGGTTTTGAGGTTTTCTATGCTCAGAATACCACCCAGTGTGTCTCAGTCTACTTCCTGTTGCCTGCAAGATGCTTGACTTCCAGATCTGATCATATGTTGCCAGGCTCCCTGTCATAATGACAATGAGTTGAACCTCTGAACCTGTAAGAGAGCCACCCCAATAAAATGTTCTCATTTTATGTTGTTTGGAGCAGGCCTGCTTCTTTGTCCCGGCCGCCCGGCAGGCTTACACCTGAAATAACCACACAGAAACTGTATTAACTAAAACACTGCCTGGCCCATTAGCTCTAACTTCTTATTGGCTAACTCTTACATCTCAGCTTAACCCATCTCTAATAATCTGTTTATCACCACATGGCAGTGGCTTACTGGGAAAGATTCTAATCAGCGTCCATCTCAGGCTGAAGATCCATGGCTTTTCCCTGACTCTGCTTTCTTTCTCCCAGCATTCAGTTCTGTTTTCCCCGCCTACCTACGTTCTGGCCTATCAGCCAAGGCAGTTTCTTTATTCATTAACCAATTCAAGCAACACATGGAAAGAAAGACCTCCTACACCAATTTTATAAGAGTTGTCATGGTGGCCGGGGTGTTACCTTCACAGCAATAGAAACTAACTAAGACAGAAGTTGATACCGGGGACTGGGGCATTGCTGTGTTGGGCCTGATTATGTTTTTGTTTGGACCTTGGAATTTTGGATTAGAAAAAAGTGAAATGTGTTTCATGTTATTAATGGGCCACACTAGCAGGAGCATGGAAGACAGTGATGTTGAACATGATTTGATGGAATGTAGGATGTTACAGGGAAGAATTTTAGTGTGTTATCTGGAAATCATTCTCGTGTTATTTTGGTGAAGAAAGTGGCTGCTTTCAGCCCTTGTCTGAAAAGTTTGTCTGAGGCTAAAGTGAAGAGTTTTGGATTAATTCTCTTGGTAGAAGAAATCTCAAAACAGCCTGGTATAGACTATATTGTGTGGTTACTAGTTTCTAACTCTAATAAAGATTTATAATGAAAAGGAGCAAACTGATCAGGGTAAAATACAAAACATAAAATTTAAAGAGAAAAGGAAATACAAAAAAAGTGGAATGGAACCAAGTTCTGTGTTCAAGGAAGTAAAGAGATAAAGAAATGGAAGAAAGGAAATGGGGACCTCAGGGCTACATCCCACCCAACTAGGTTTCCAGTTTGTGAAAAGGAACTAAAGAAAAGTTTAGAGCTGGGTGTGGTGTGGCATACTTTTAATCTCAACACTGGGAAAGCAGAGGCCAGCCTGGTCTAAAGAGTAACTTTCAGGACAGTCAAGCTTAGGCAGTGAAGGACAGGAAACTGAAGAAGATGTAACTGAATGAGGGGGCCATGTTTCAGCCCCAGTAAACAACTAAACTCGGCCACTTTGGCCATGTGGTTCTGGCTTTACAGTTAAGGATAGAAGAAATGGGTTATTGAATTTGCCTCTGCACCTAAAGAAAAGCCCCTGAGGCCAGGCATGTGTCAGGGGGTGTGCCTGAATGGAAGCCTAGTAGACAAGCCATTGTGTGAATCTGTGATGTTGAAGCCTACATTGCTTTAGAGACCCCAAAATGTTAGAGATGCCAGAGCCATGGGATACTTGCCTAAGAGAGCTGCTAACAGGGAGTGGAACCAGCCCAAGAGAGAGAAGTGTGTTGCAGCCAACAAAGCTGAAAGGGGTTGGAGATTTGAAAAGTGTTTTGACATCAGGCATGAAGATGCAGAGTTTGGAGTTTGTCTAGCTGTTTTTCAGTCTTGCTTTTGTTCAATATTTCTCTACCATACTCCCTTCCCTGTGTTTTAGGATAGTAATGTATATCCTATGCCATTGTATGTTGGAAGTATGTAATCTACCTTTTTTATTTTGATTTTTACTGGTGATTGTGGTTAAGAGACTGCATGAATCTCAGATAAGGACTTTGAACTTGGACTTTAAAACATTGTTGAAGCTGTTATAGACTATAGGGACTTTGAAGTTGGATTAAATGAATCTTGCATTATGATATTGATACAAGCTTATGGAGGCCATGGAATGGAATATGGTAGTTTGTAGATAATTGGTCCCCATAATCTCACAGGCAGTGGCATTCATAGGAGGTGTGGCTTTGTTGGAGGAAGTGTGTCACTGTCTCAGCCAACTTCCTGTTGCCTGAAAGATGTAGGGCTCTTAACTACTCCAGCGCCATGTCTGCCTGTATGCTGCCATGCTCCCCAACATAATGACAATGGACGGAACCTCTGAAACTATAAGAGAGCAACACCAATGAAATGTTTTCATTTGTAAGAGTCGTCATGGTCATAGTGTCATTCACACTGTAGAAACCATAGCTAAAACACCATCCCTAGTGGCCTTCAAGGAGACAACCCACCTGCTAGTAAAGGGTGAAGGATAAGCAGAATGCGGTTATATGGTTAGTGTGGCTTATAAACTTTACAGAATCTAAAACCACCCATGATATGGACCTCTAACCATGACTGTGGGAAACTATCTTGAAAATGGTGATGGATGTGGAAAGACCCATCCGCTCTGTGTGGCACCATTCCCTGGCTGGAATTCTTGTCTGTGTAAATAAAGGAAGAGAGTTGAGAACCAGCAGCTTCCCATGATGCACTGTGACCAGCTGCTCGAAGACCCTCCTGTTTGACTTCCCAGCGGTGGTGGGCTGTTCTTTGAACAATGAGCTAAAATAAACCATTTCTCTCTTAAGTTGCTTTCCTCAAAGTGTTTTAATCACATCAGTAGGAAAACAGACAAGGACACTGGTGTATGGGTTCCCTAGAACAGTACTCAGTCCCAGAAAGGAAGGCTTCGTTTATAAATTCTACAATGGAGCCAAACCTTGAAAACACACCAAGTGATTTAAGAAAAAAATCTACCTACTGCATGAATCCATGAACTGGAAGTTGTGAAATAAGCAACTTTGTAGAGATGAGAGTCAGTTTGCAGCTGCTTTTTGCGAGGTGGAGGAGGATTTGGGAGTGATTGCCTTATCTGCACCTTTCCTTTTGGGGAGTGAGCACATTCTGGGGATGTATGGAGGTGACTGGATGCAACAGTGGGGACACACTAAATGTCACTGATTGTAAGCATTGCATGATATACATTCACAACAGCAAAACTTGAGCCCGAGGTCCAATGTAAATTTTCAAGACTTTTTGAAGTTCTTATAAACAAGGCTGCCTGATTCCTCTATATTTTTCTTTTACAGTAAGCTCCACCAGTGAAGCTCAGGCTTATTTCCCATTGAAAATGATGGCTTTTGTGTCTTGCAGGTTGCACAATAAAATCTGATGAACTATTTTTGGCCTCTGGGTACTTGTGAAGGTAGCCACTGTTTCTCCAGTGTCCTTCACTGAGCCCAAAGTGGATGGTTTATTGATGATGGCTGCCTATGAGGATAGAGGCATCTTGACCTCCTCTGGGCAGGAGAATTGACAGTGTGATCTATATGCACGTCTCCAATGCTCTTTGTCACTCAATTGCTGGACTGCTGAAGAGCTTGAGAAGATGATAGCCATCCAGACTTCTCAGTATGTATAGCCTGTGGGCTGCTGGCAAAGGCACTGCAGACCCAATACCACTTTGAATATTAACAACCACTCCCAACTTTAAAGCACATTATAATTTGAAGGCGCTTGGTGGTGCCTCTGCCTCTCCAGCTAAATGACATTTGTCACACTCAAGTAGGAACAATTATTAATAATTTTCATTTCATTAGAGGCCCTACGATAAAATGTCAACAGCCTTCAAAGTGCATCAGAAGTGTACAAATTAATTTTGATTTTCTGAAGTGTAATTACTTTGGTAAGTACTGGACTGTGCGATCACGTTGGGCATTCTCACTCGCGCAATCAATTACACTTAAGTGCACTTTACCTGTTTTCAAACATGAGTTTGGGAGGTCACCTGTTGGTGGGTAGAGAGGCTGGGATTCACATGGGCCATCCAGCAAGTGCGGCACAGACCAGCCAGCGGGATCGATTGAAACCTGAGCGCAAGCGCTGTTTCAGTGGAGGCCACTCTCTCCTCCTCAGGGAACCCAGGATTCGTTGCATACACTTCCAGCATACTGGGAGAGAGCCTCAGAAGACCATTGTTACAGTGAAACCTTAGAATAGCTTGTGCCTACCTGCTCTAGAATGCTTTGCCGTGTGATCCCACACTGCTGGCTGTGCGCTGTGCAGCTGTGGAACAAGTCTCTCCCCAGCTCTGTGCTCCAGTCTCTGTGTTCAGTGTGGAAGCAAGGCCCTTGCTTTCTTGGAAGCTGTGTCTGTGGCAGTCATTGGCTTTATCATCTTTACTCCAGGGTGGAGGCAGTGATGCTCGATCCATATTTATTGAGTGGGTAAATAAATGGGCGTTGTAGTGAGAGCCACTGATGATGTGTAGATGTGCTTGATGTCTATCTGCGAGCACTGCCGCTGTCAGTCATCTCCTTAACGTGGAATTAATAGTGATTGTTACAGTCATAGAAAAAAGTATTGATCGTCCTTAGTTTGGACAGGAAAGAGAAACAAACTCAATAAACCAATGGCGAGATTCTACAGGGCACCAGTAATTAACTGCAAGGGAGGACAGTGAATGAATATCTTTCTCAACTATAGAATGGCAAATTAGAAGCAATTGTTGACATTTAGTGAGGGACACTTTTTATATTGTCCACAGGACTGTACAATTCCATGCTTCTGATAGAACCAGTTAACTAAATATATCACAAGGAAGGTTAAATATAAGCCTTGGAGAAAGGAAATCTGGAACTCCTAAGTTACCAGACTAAGGGAACATGGCTCACCATTTCCCCTGAAGAGAAACATTCCATCCTGGAAGGGGACTCCTTCAGACTCAAGAAGACAACTGTGAGTTTCAGGAAGACCCTGAAACTTAGTAGAATCACAAGACTCTTCCATGGTTATCTAAGCAATAGGGGCTGCTGAGCAGAGAAGGCTATGACCTGTGGGGTGTCTGAGCCTCTTCAGGGAATTCCAGGGTTGCATCTCTGAGTCATTGCTTGTGCTGAGGTGGCCTTTCAGTGATGTGCTGTCTTGAGTCACCCGGCTCCTCTAAGCAGCCCATCACTAGTACTCCTGTAAGTAGCCCCAGTAAGTCCAGAGGCTCACCAGGTTGAGCTTAGGAGGCATTGTTACTTAGGTTTGTCATGGATTTCCTATTTAGGATGAGGAAACTTCTTTCTCACATTTCTCCAGAAATAGCGTCAGACAGCAAGAAGACACACAAACAATTTTTAAGTACATAAAACAAGAACTTCCATGAAAGTCTATTCACAGAACACAGCTAAATAAGTTTCCGAACATTCCAGAGGCAACATCTGTGCAGCCGGCAGAAAGGTGGCTGTGCTCCGGCATGTGAGACATTCCAAAATAGAGAGTCAAGTGGCATAAACAAATGGAGATCCAACACGTACCACATGTTTGATTGCTTGCAGGTCGTAGATGAGATTTCACAGAACAGAGGTCGAAACGTGCAAAGTGCGTTGAGCGTTGACTGTCACTGACGCTACGGAGAACCACAAGAATCCTGGACAGGAACCACTGGGAGACTGGGGTGGAACGCATGGGGCTGCTCGCTGTTGTCTGTCTTTTCTTCCTTGTCTTAGTCTTTGGGAATTTCCTACCATACAGGTTGACTGTATTCACTGTTCTCTCAACTGTTCCCTTTCCTTCCTCTGCCCAATTCTGGGTCTGATGTAGGAGGGTCATCTGCCTATGTGTTACTTTCATTGGTTAATAAAGAAACTGCCTTGGCCCTTTGATAGGCCAGCCCTTAGGTGGGTGGAGTAGACAGAACAGAAGGGTGGGAAAAAGAAAGCCGAGTCGGGCACCATGACTCTCCTCTCCAAGGCAGATGCATGAAGCTCCCGCCAGCCCAAGATGGNGCTAGATATAATGGGCCAGGCAGTGCTTAAATGAATACAATCTGTGTGTTGTTATTTCCGGGTATAAGCTAGCCCTGCGGGAACTGGGCAGGACGAAAAGCAGGCCTTCTCCCCGTTCACTACATGGGTCCTTTTTAAAAAATCTCTTTTTAACATACATGTGCTATCCATGCACCCTAGGGTGTGTAGTCTTCCACTGGAGCTTGGTCAAACTACCAGGGGCCACACTAGAAAATAACTGACTCTCTCTCCCAGAAGCTACTAATTGCCAGTAGTTCCTCAGATAAGAGTGGGACCTTGCACCTCCTTGCCCCGATACTGGCACTTTGTGCCTACCCCTCCATGCTCAGTCTGTGTGCCCCACCCAATGTTGGCCCTTTGTGCCCACCCCCTCCATGTTGGGACTCTGTAACCCCCCCTCCATGCTGTGACTGTATGCCCTCACCCCCATGCTGGGACTTTGTTTGACTTGTATTTGCTTGGGGCTGGTGGATGCTTTGTCACCTGCTGTGGGTTCATGTGTGCAGCTATCCTGCAAGAGCCTGCGGGTGGATAGGTCGTAAGCCCCGGGGGGAAACTACTGATATTCATCTGCTAAATGGGCACAGTATTGAACTGGCTTCTAATGATTTCTTACTACACCCACAGACAACCACACTGTGCAACTGTCATCAAAGAAGCTTCCTTTGCATAAATTGGCGGTTAACAAAGAGCCCAACAGCTGACCAAGGTCCGGACACCAAGAGATTGGTATTTATTTAATATTTAGGGTATTGTGTGTAATGTTAATTTATCTTGGCTTTAAAAGAAACGAAAGACAAATGCAGAGAGTGTATTTAAATAGCAGGCACATTCGATTTCCAAAGGAGGGACAGTCAGTGGAATCCCTCTGGCTTCCACCTTGTTCATAGTGTCTGCTCTCCATGCTTAGTTGAGTCACTGGCTCCTGGCTGGAAGAGGTGAGCAGGAGGACCAGTGTAAATGGGAGGGGATACGGGGACCAGTAAGACATGTCACCCATACACCATATCTTTCTCGGAAACTTAGGTGCCTTGGAGCTCCCAGTAACTGATATCACAACTCTGAGATATGTGACCATCAACGACACTTCTTCCAAATACAGAAAACACCACCCTCATCTTCAATCAGATTTCTGCAGCCATTCACTCAATGGCTGCCACAGTGTTGTCCTGGAGATGGACACATGGTACCAGCTCTTGGGGAACTGGTCTAGAAGTGTGGTTGGTTTGTTTTGCTTGACTCAATTCCCTTCAGCATTTGTGGATGAGGAATCCTCTCACTGTAGCCAAGTCAACTTTAAAGAAAAAAAAGCAAATTTTAAAACATTGCATTAGCAAGCAAGATTGAAATTCTAAGAAAAAAGTAAAGCCATAAAATAAAAGTATTTGAAAATTTTAATGTACTCATTTAAATGAAATAAAAGCCTTGTCCTGCCCCGAGAACTTGGCTAATGAGGCATTTGCCAAATTGTTCCGTTTTTTTTTTTTTGTGGCTTGCCAAGTGTGTCATTACTTTGCTTGGCACTTTCTAAAAATGTTATTATAAGCCCTTCTTCCAAGGAAAATTATGCACCATAATTATTAACTCTAAAATCACACACACATTTATCCACTGGTGTTTGCTTTCATGTTTCAGCTGTCATTTCAGCACCGGCTGCCGGGTTAGCGCACCTGCTCAGAGTGATGCCTTCCCTGGGTCTCAACTAATTCCCCATTATCTGGTGGAAAGCCAAGATAAGACCACCAAACGCCGGCTCTCAGAGAAATCCATCCTCACCTCAGATAGCTGGGAACCCTGACCACGTTCACACAGACTGGTGGATCCTGTGCACCCTGATGGTGCTGTTCATGGCTTCTGGGACACGTTTTCATCCATTGTGTGTGTGGTGTGTGCATGTAGGCACATGTGGGAGGGTGCACGTGCATGTGTGCATGTGTGTGCATGTGGGCATGTGTGCGCAGGTGGGCATGTGTGTGCATGTGTGTGCATGTGGCCATGTGTGTGCACGTGGGCATGCGTGTGCAGGTGGCCATGTGTGTGCATGTGACCTTGTAGTGTCATTCATTAGGGTCTTTCTCTGGCCTGGAACTGACCAAGTAAGCAAGGTTGTTTAAGCAACAAGCTTGAGAGATTCCGAGAGATTCATACTGTCGTCTCTGCAGTGCTGGGAGTGCAAATGTGTGCCACCACACCAGGCTTCTTGCTTGCTATTTTTCTTTTTATCTTTTCTTCCTTCCTTCCTTCCTTCCTTCCTTCCTTCCTTCCTTCCTTCCTNNNCTTCCTTCCTTCCTTCCTTCCTTCCTTCCTTCCTTTCTTTCTTTCTTTCATTCTGTCTGTCTGTCTTCTCTCTTTCTCTCTCTCTTTTCTTCTTTCCTTCATTTCTTCATTTCTTTCCTTCTTTCTTTTTTATGCTTTTATGTGTGTTCTAGGGATTGAACTCCGGTCCTCATGTTTGCCAGACCAGTGCCTTACTGACTGAGCCATGTTTTCATCCATTTTGTATATTGCAATCAGCTAGCACTTGCAGCTCAGAAACACAGAGGTAAGTTTTGAGTTTGGTGTTTGGTCCTGTTTTCTCCTCGATGCTACAACTGAAGTGGAAAAAGGCAAATAAATAAATAAATAAATAAATGCCTTTAAAAAATTATTACAGAGGAGGAAAGTGCTCAGTGAAAAAAAGTTTTGTGGAAATGAGAATCTTTGCCTGGACTAGTGTCAGCTGCACTGCACCTGCTGTCTGCTGACCGTGGACTCCCTGGGTGCAGGCATGGGTCTCAACACCTCCAGCCTCTGCTGCAGGGGGAGGAGAGGGGGAGGGGGAGGGGAGGAGGAGGGGGAGGAAGGACCAACCCTGCTCATGGTGGATCTTGTACTTCCAGACTGCCCAAGTGCAGGACATTTCCATCCTTTAAGCCACCAGGTTTGGGGGTCTTTGTGACAGTAACTCGGGAGGTCAGCACGTTTGGTCCACTTGGCTGGGGACTACTCTGAGAAACCATGCAATAATGAGAGCTAAGCCCACTGGGACATCATCGAAAATTCCAAATCGGAAGAAGGGGATTCAAGACGGCATTCTGGTGGGGAGCAGAAAGGAAAGCCACATCCCAGAACACCCATGGCCCTGGCTCCTAGGGTGACCTTGTCTAGAGAGGTTGCACAGGGCAGACCTCCATGTCTGTCTGCCCACATCTCTCTTTGTAAGGGAATTGTTACAGCGCATGCATGTTCATGAGCCAGCCCCTAGAAACGGCAGATACCTTCCTGCCAGATTAAAGTACCAGTGGACATGGCTGTCCACTTCATGACAGAGAATTCCGAGGACAAGCACAGCTACACAGACCAGTGTGTACCCCCCGTCCCTGCAGCTGTCCTCGCCTGCTGGAGTGAGGAATTCCTAGCTTTTAGTTTCAGGCCGTCTGCTTGGAGAAGTCCAAAGGCCCCATCCCCTGCAGTGTTCCACGTGGAAAAAAGGCCTGTGTTGAACAGGAGGCTGTTGGCACAGAAAGGGGTTGTACTGGCTCTTTAGAAGCTGGACTGGGACAGACATCACTCGGGAAGGGAAGCAGAGCCTGGCTAGGCTTCCTGAAGGGGTGATAGCTTGATCTTGCCCTTCCTGACCCCATCACTTTTCTGCTTCTCATTTGATAACTGGATCTGCATCGCCATCCCTGGGATAAGAAGCTGGAGTGATGGGACCGTGTCCCTCCCATGGTTCATGCGAGTTTATCCCTTGGCGGTCAGGCTCTCTGCTGCTCGTTGCTGTCTGCCTCTTTCAGCAGTCTGGGAGAACCCGTAAAGGTGCGGGACACGTTCATAGAAGCTGTTCTTAGGCTGATCTGGAGGCTGAAGTAGAACACATTTCCACTCTCTTATCAGCCGTTCCATGTGCAAACACCGCAGTGGAAACCAGGCTGGCAAATAGCTCTCCCAAGGCAATGAAGCTGCACCCCAGCTCCCTTGTGAGGCCAGGAGTCACCCAAGCAACAGGGAGCTGGGGTGTTCCCGCAGCCCATAGGGTGTTTGAGAGTTCCCGCAGCCCATAGGGAGCTCGGGTGTTTACAGCCACCAAGAATGTGTGGAGATGAGCACTGTATGTGGCTCACTGCATTGAAAACGACTCTTAGAGGAGAGTGCCCATGGGGACAGGGACACGACTCAGGGCTTGGTGTGTACAGAGCCTGCTGCACAAGCAGGAGGATTCAAATTTGGCTCTCTGAGCCTCCCCCTCCCCAATAGGTGAGCATGATGACATTTGCCAGTGATCCCAAAGATGGCAGCTGAAGACAAGAGGGTCCCCGGGCTTACAAACCAGTCAGTCAGAACAATCAGTAATCTCCAAGCTATTTTTTTTAGTTATTTTGTTCTATGTGTATGGTGCTTTGCCTGCATGTTTGTCTGTGAGCCATGTGCATGCCTGGTATATGTGGAAAGAAGCCAGGAGAGGATGTCAGACTCCCTGGAACTAAAGTTGCGTTCAGATATGTAGGTTCTCGAAATAAAACTTGGGTCCTTGGGAAGAGTGATCGGTGCTCTTAACCACTGAGCCACCTCTCCAGGTTTAGTGAGAAGCCCTGTCTCAAAAAGTAAGGTAGGAGATATCTGACATTGACCTCTGATTGTCATATACACATATATGTGAATGCACACACATACAAAGAGAACAAGTTCACGTATATACCGCACACATCCAGCATAACCAATTTTCTAATATGGCACTCTCTTACCACTTACAGAATTAACCAATTCCATCGCCATGGGCAGCTCTGCTTGCTCTCAGCAGGATAATGCAGGCAGGCTTAGAGAGGAACACCACCCCCCATGCTCGCTCGCAGGGGAACCTGTGCTTTAGAAGAGGTCCCACCTTCTCTGAAGGCCAAGGAGAATACAGGAGGGCTGGTCCCACCAGGGGTGGGAACGTTCAGGTCTTGAGCCTCAAACATCACCCAGATTAGAGCAACCTCCAATCCTACCTTAAGTGCACCGTTGCTTCTCCAAAGACATTCATTTTTTTTCTAGTGATTAACTGGAGCAAAGAGATAGCATCAGACACGTGTTAATTATCGAGTCAGATGAGGTAGTGTAATGTCATGCCTGTGACAGCCTCATTTTAATAGCCACTTGTGAGACAATGTTCTCTTAGGCATGTTCCTTATGGCTCTTTTTTTATGAAGCCTTGAAAGCTCAGCCACTGGGGGATGCTCATGCTGCTGGTCCCAAGAGCTGCTCTGCCATAATCCCAGCCCTGGAAATGGCCTGTACTGATGGTTCACAGCCCATCAGTTCCACAGCTTGTGGGTTTGTGCTGTCTAATTAAGGGTGGTGGCAGAAAGATGGACTGTTTCCTCCCCTCCAGGTTTAGCACTTACCCTAAATAAAGGCAAAAACACACAGAAGCTGTGCTCAACATTCCAGGGAAAGGGTCCCTAAGTAGTAAGCACACTTGAGAAGCGAATGAGTGGGTTTCACACGGGTCAGCTGTGTGTTCTTGCTCAACCCTCTTGCTGTGTTTCATCTTGGCTGTCGGCTTGATAGAACTGGGAGTCACCTAGGAGACACACCTCTGTGCATGTCTATTAGGATTAGCTGAGAGAGTACGACCTGTTGTCAATGTGATTAGCACCTTCCAGCAAGGTGGGCCAGACGTAAAGAGGTCCCAGGAAATAGAAGCGCCACCTACTGCCTCTGCTGCTTCCTGCTGCCACCATCACCATCTCCTGCTCTGCTGTGGGACAATGGTCTGTGCCCTGTCACTTGTATTTTAAATGAACACTGATTGGACAGTAGCCAGGCAGGAAGTAGAGGTGGGGCAACCAGGCAGGAAGTAGAGGTGGGGCACTGAGAATTCTGGGAAGAGGGAAGTTTCAGTCTGCAGTCATCACCCAGACACAGAGGAAACCAAACACAGAGCAAACAAGATGTGACTGCCTCGCCGAAAGAGGTACCAAGCCACGTGGCTAACACAGACAAGAATTATGGGCTAATCTATGTTATAAGAGTTAATAAAAATCCTGAGCTAGTGGGCCAATCAGAGCATAATTAATGTAGACCCCTGTGTGATTTATTTGGGACCGAAACCTCGGTCAACACTGCTCCCATCAGACTCCAGCTTCCCAGCCCTCCAGCTTGGACTGGGTGCCAGCAACTGTCCACAAATCTTCCAGGCTGCCAGCACTAGACTAGGTCAGCTGGTTTGTCCAATTTTGTGAGCTAAGCAGGCCCTGTGTTCTCAGGCTCTTTACTGTACAGTCATATCTTCTTGACCCATTCTGTATCACATAATCTAGTAAATCCTTTTTCTCTGTAGATACATTCGTTCTACTGGTTCAGGTCTGATGGAGAGCTCTTCCTAACATAATTTACACGCTCGAAATCCTCCTGGCCTCTGCTGAGGTATACCCACCTCAGTGAGACACCCACCTCGGTGAGACAGCGACCTCAGTGAGACACCCACCTCAGTGAGACACCCAC
>LOEQ01000621.1:133228-148703 GCA_001685075.1 Bramus lutescens | reverse complement strand
ATGATGATGATGGTGATGGTGGTGATGATGATGATGGTGATGATGATGGTGATGATGATGATGATGGTGATGATGATGATGGTGGTGATGATGGCAGTGTTAGTGACAGTGGTGGTGGGGATGATTATAATGATGATGATGATTCAAGGATCAAGAATGAATGATGTGATGTGGGATGTCCTTCTGTATATGTGTTGCTTTCATTGGCTGATGAATAAAAGCTGTTTCTGCCAATGGTTTAGCAAAATAAAGCTAGGTGAGAAGTCTGAACAGAGACAGGGAGAGAGAATAGGTGGAGTAGAAGAGATGCCATGCAACTGCCAAAGGAGAAAGATGCCAGAACATTACCAGTAAGCCACAGCCTCATGGCAATACACAGATTAATAGAAATGGATTGGTTTACAATGTAAAAGCTGGCTAGGAATACACCTGAGCCATTGGCCAAGCAGTGTGTAATTAATATAGTTTCTGTGTGATTATTTGGGTAGAGGCATCCAGGAAATGAAAGTACAATCTCCATTTAAACATGAACTCAATAGACTTTTCTGTGGCCTGGCTGCCCTACTCAGAGGCTCCTTCAGCTGTGTCCCACCCTCCACTGGGATGGCTCTGTCCCCAGCCTGACTCACCATAGCAATATGCTTTTTGTCACCTCTTGTCTTCAGGGCCTCTTGGCACCTTCTCTCCCAGGTAAAATAGTGTCTTTGAGGTATTTTGGGGTGCATTGTAATGTCCTGGGCCAGATCTACTTTTGTGTCAGAATGCCAGCCCATCATAGAACATGGGGACTGACTTCATCCGTTTGGAGTCCTGCATCTGAGGATAAACTTCCCACATGCTGTGTGAGCTGAGGGAGCCAGAGGACATGGCTCCTCAGAGGCAGCTCGTTCAGAAGACTCTCTTCAGAAGGTAATGAAACGCTGAGAGCTAAAGCTAAGCTCAAACACTCGACTGCTCAGATAACTTCAAATCCTCTGAAGAATCTAAATTCCCTTAAGCAACTTCAGGGAAAAATCACTGCTTCAGCTGTGGGGAGAACAAAAGTTCCTCCTGACCCAGTAGCACCTCTGCCTATCTCTTGGACTGAAGAATTTAAGCTCAAGTCTAGGGGCCTCAGATAAAACCAAACAGGTCCTTTAATTCAAACATCATTGCCAGAACCTTCGGGAAATGGGCAGAACCAGCCAGAGTGCTCCTGTCCGCAGAGCTGCAGCTGCCACGGCTCCCTGCCTAGCTGCTCGCTCCCACGCTTATCTCCTCTGTCTTGGAGATGGTGACAAGCCCCAGGCCCGTTCCGGCTGCTGTCTTCACTATTACACACTTGCTGACCTGGAATATTGGTCTTTTGTGTACCACTCCATCAAAAGCTTTCTTGAAGTCTGAGAAAATTACAGTCTGGCTCCTACTGCTGACTCTTGGAGCTGTTTCCTTGAAAAATTCCATCAGATTAACCAAGCATGGTTTCACAATGGTGCCCCTGCTTGCCACCTGCAATTAAGTGAAGGCTCCGCTGGACGCTGGATGCTGGGAGTGAGTTCTGCTTCAGTTCCCTCTGAGGCCAACAGGAGTGGGGCACGGTCCCCAATAATTCAAGTATGCTTGCAGCTCCTCCACAGAGATGGCCAAATTGGCCCCCAGGGTGCCTTCATTTCTTGTGTGATTGTGTCTTGTCATGCCTAGAACAGGCATCTCCAGAGGGGCTGGTGTTGGTTGCTGTGAAGGAGGCATTGAGGTTTGGAAGCTGAAGTCTACATCAGTTCTTCATCCACCACCTTATGGCTTTGCCGCTCTGAGCAAGTCACCAGAAGTCTCTGAGCCTTGGTCTCCTCTCTATTGAGCGACAGTGATGGGGGCATGTGATTCTTGGGCGTATGGCAGAACCGCTTGAGCTAAGAAGGTTTTGCAAGGCATCTGCAGCGCCATCCCCCACAGCAGGCAGAGCAGGTGACAGGTAGAGGCGTCAATGACGTGCCAGCTGGCATCTTCCCCGGGGCATTTCTCAGCTCATTTCCTACTCTAACTTTTTCTACCAGGCAAGACTTTAAATATCCTGTCTCTCCTACTTACAATCAAAATAGAAAGAGAGAATGCCTGTTCTAATTTTCTTCTGTGTGCATGTGTGTGCATGCCTATGTGTGTGCCCGTGGGCCTGTGTGCGTGTACCTGCATGCCCATGTGTGTGCATGTGTACGTGTGTATGTTGTGTTTGTCTGTGAGTGTGTATCTTTCTGGAGAATGCACACATATCTGTGCATGCATGGAGGTCAGAGGTCAACCTCAGTTGTTGTCCCCAGATGTTATCCAGCTTGTGTTGTCAATGAGGGTCTCTCACTAGCCTCTAACTCACAGTAGCCTCGGTTGCCTGGCCTATCAGCCCCAGGAATCCACCTGTTTTTGTGTCTCTACCCCTGGGTTTATAAGCACAGCAGAGAACTCAGATCCTCACTGCTTTGCATGCAAGCACTTCATCTCACTGGTCCCTTAGATCTAATGTCTCACTGTTTATTAAAGCTCTCACATGGCTAGGAGAGTCCTGGCTTGGCTCTGTGATCTCTGACCACCTTACCCAGTGTGAGGACCAGGATTCCTGACTGAAGTGAAATGAATCCTTCTATCCATGAGTCCGCCATGACTCTCCATTTGCTCATTCCAGTGGGCTCATTCTGGCATCTTTTCTCCTCACCAGCATCTCATTGAGGGTGGGGTCCATAGTTATCCTAGATTTCTACCTAGGAGGGGCCCTGTCTTTGGAGTGGAGATAACAGCAGTGATCCAGAGGAGGGCAGGAACATGTCTACCACGCTTCTCTAAGGAAGGGGACCTGGGGTCCTAGGGAACTTCCTATTGGTTTAGGACTCAGGTGGTGAGAAAATGCCAACAGTACTCTCACTCGACCTCGGACACATGCCCCATTCCTGTCTAAGCCCCAACACATACCCTTAGCTAAACCCATGGCTTAGTGGTGCCTCCAGCTGCTGCAAGTTGGGAGAGACACCTCCTTCTTCTGTACTCCTAAGGGACTGACTATTCCATTTACTGTGATGCTTGTCACTTCTCTGTCAGTTTCTTCGTGTCTTAGCATGAGTTCCTTTGGGACAAGTCCTCCCTTGGCCACATCTGTATTCTCTGCATTTTCTTGTACCGTGTGCTAAGCAGGGCCTTGTACACACTAGGTAAGCTCTCTCCCATGTAACCATGTCCCTGGTTCCAGTTGTATTGAAAGTGTCCCTGGCAGGAAGGAGATGAGACCTGTTTAAACAGATGTGTGAATGAAGAGACGTGGGGACGATTTCATTTGCACGAGTCACTGATGCCCGCATTGTCGCTGCCCCTGTCTTGGAGTTGCAGGCCTGTGTTTCCTTCAGGTCCTCTCCAGCTTGCAGCTACGCCTGTGCTGTCACTGTGGTGTGTGAGTGTGTGTGTGTGTGTCTGTGTCTGCTGCTGTCACTCTCGTTTGTGAGTGTCTGTATGTATGTGTGTGTTTTTGTGTGATTGCTGTTGCTGTCACTCTGGTGTGTGAGTGTGTGTGTGTGTTTGCACGCACGCGCACGCGTGTGTGTGTGTGTGTGTGACACTTCTGCTGTCACTAAGCCTTTCTGACCTCTAAGCCAGCTTTTCCTGCCTCCCATGGTAGACCAGCAGCTTTCCAGGAATCCCTCAGGCCTTCCGTACCAGATTGGGACATCCAGCGTCAGAAACTGGAAGCTACTGGGTTCTCAGCCTCTCCACAGTGCAGACACCCATTGCTGCGTGTGGGGATGTACATCTGGAGAAGGCTGGAGTACTGAGCTCCAGGGCAGTCTAAGCTACAGAGGGAGACCTTTACTCAAAAGCCAAAATAAATAAACGAGCAAGCAAACAAATAGCCCACATTTCAACGTTCACATATAGCCAAAGAAGCAGGTGCCTGCTCCCCACACCCCAGGCACGGAATTCATTCTCTGTGGAGTCAGCAACTGCGGTTCATGGTTCCAGGAAGCAAGAGCTGACCAGCGCTTGTCCACTATTTCTGGGACAGCGCTTAGCTGGACTGGCTGAGGACAGATTTCTTCTTTGGCTATGAGTTATACTGATCACACTCGGCTCCTCGGTCTCCCACATTTTAGTTTTTGCTCTTTGATTTCAGCACAGTGCTCATCAATATTTATCCTGAATGTTACAAAGCATCCTACCCTGGCGCCACTCCCGACCTCAGTTCATCAAGCAAACACAGGCCTCTAGGTCATTCTCTTGGTCTTCAGAATGTTTCCCACTTATGGGTCTATGGCATAGCTCAATGGGACTTCCTGAATTCACGGTGTTCTTAGTATTGGGGGTTAGAAACTGGCTTAAAATTAGATGTATTTGTCCCTTACATATATTCTTAAGGTTTTGATGTTATTGCTAGTGTTTTCAGACACATGAGCTCTGTAGAGTTAAAAATGAAAGCAAACTTAAAACAGCTACCTTGGCGGTGGTTTGCTCCTGTCCCACCTCATCCATTCACTACTTTAATTAGTTTCTAGTTTTATTTTCCGGGGCTTTTACTTTGTAGAAATAGTTGAATTTTCATCTGCACCAGGTTAAAAGCCCTAGTTAAAACCATACCTGAACAGTTTATTTTTAAATGTTGCTCAACTAAGATTAAAATATAGTTTTAGGTCAGGGCACCTTAGCTAAGGGTGGGACTTGAGGCTCACCGCTCCCCTCGGGCTGGGGTTGTGCCCACCTTGAGCCTGTGCAGGTCTGAGCATGCGTCAGAGCCTCTGTTAGTCATGCGTGTATCTGTGCTGTGGCGTCCAGAGAATACTGTTCCCTTCTGGTTCTTACGACTTTCCCACCTCCTCTTCCAAAGTGACCCCTCGTTTTGAGGTGAGTGGGTATGAAATCCATGTCCTATACAGGACTGCACATTCCACGGTCTCTTGCTGTCTGCACTTTGACTGGCGAGGGTTTCTAGGTTAATTCCGCCTACTACAAGCAGAAGCTTCCCTGACCAGAGTTGAGAGGCAGAGACTAATCCAAGAGTGCAACACTATGTCATTAGGAAGGAGTTGGTTTAATGTATCCGTTAAGCAGAACAACGGCAATCAGCTCTCCCCTAAGACCTGTGGCTTGTTCGTCTGCAGATTCTTGGTACTGACAGCGGTGCCAGGTATGGATTTCGTCTTCCGAAGAAGGCCTAAAATCCAGTCGGAAACCAGCTGGTTATTCTAATGCCATTCATGACTCTACCACACCTGTGAGAGGACCTCTCTGGACCCGTGGGTGCTGTGCTCAGATGGTTCACAGCTGGTTAAGAATCATCCTGACTGTTGCTGGCTTCTGGCAGAGGAGAGTCAGTTTTCTCTACACATGCGGCCCCTTGCTGCTTTACAAAACTCCAGCAGAAGCCGCACATCCAAGAGTGCAGGAATGGACTGAGTTATAAAGAAAAGTGGAGGACTAGAGCTGGGTAGGTAGAGAAAGGGGCAGGGCTCTGGGCAGAAACAGAAGATATGATGAATGGGATGGAACATGTCTCACAAAATCCTCTAAGAGCTCATTTGTGAAAATGGGAAACAAAGTCAATACAGGCTAAAAGCAAATTTAACTAAATGTTTGAATCAGCTGCAGTTGGGCATTTAGACACATTATTGTCACCAGACCCTTAAAAATACAAATTAAAATCATTAATAAGGCTCATAACTATTGTTTCAAGTGATAAACTTATAATTAGAATATAAGAAAAATGGAATAAAACATGTTTTAAGGCTCAGGCTAAAAGATGTTAACCAGGCTCATGTGTAAAACATAAAAAAAAATGGAAAACAATCCAAATATATTTTACTAAGAAACTGGTCAAAACATTATGTCATCACTATTGACTATTATACAATAATCTTTCACAGTAATGTCTGATCATATTGCACTATACATTTCTACCTCTGATCAAGATACTTACATATTGTTTACATTTTTAGGTAATTGTCCTTATTTGCTGCACAGTTGTTTACAGAATGTTTAATATTCTAATATGAAGCCTTACTCTTTAAGCTATATAGGAACTAAAAATTATAGGTCAATAGTCATCCATGTTTGTCATGTTTGTAGTTAGACTAATCAGGTTCTTTAGATGCATAGAGTTTGTATTCTGCATAAATCTTTAACCACTCAAGGAACCGTAAAATATGGTATTTAAATAACTTAGGGTTCTGTTGATATGAGACTCGATTGCTCCTGGCAGCACTGATCTATTCTCAAAAGAATGTTGGACACCAAAACACTCCACTTGGAGGTTTTTTGTTGTTTGTTTGTTTATTTGTTTTTGGCAAAACTGGCCTTTGGGCAAAGAACTGCCCATGCCTTGACCACTGACAAAATGCACAGTGTTGGGAACTGGACAAGCAGGATACAAGAAAAAAGACTGTCAAACCTTGCCAAGACAGGGTAAGATGTTTCAAAAACTTTCTGCCTCTAAAAATGGCCTGTCAGTTACTCTAGACCTTAGCTAGAGTTGGTTGTTCCAGTGTTGCAAATGAGACTTTGGGTGATTGACCAGGTAGCCAGTTGTCTCTGTCATTTATTACACATTTTGGAAGTTGCCTGGTTGTTCTTCCTGTTTATTTGAGTTGTATTATTTTCCTTTTCAGGTTCTCAATGGGGTTGAACACCGGATAGTTGTAGTTAATTTCCTCCCATGACTTAGCCAAGGTACTTCTAATACGAGACTTAGACTCCTTAGGATAGAATAATTGTTGAAACATTTAGCATGTTTCTTGCTTAATATTGTTTATGCTGGTTGTAATTCTAATTTGTATACTTGATATCTGTTCTCATTGTACATAGTTTTGTATTGGGTTTGGAACTCTTTAGACAAAAGGGGGAGGTGCTGTGGGAACTCCTTCAGCCAAT
Source organism: Bramus lutescens (assembly GCA_001685075.1). NCBI lineage: Eukaryota > Metazoa > Chordata > Mammalia > Rodentia > Cricetidae > Bramus > Bramus lutescens. The sequence continues at coordinate 141,830 of LOEQ01000621.1, read as the reverse complement.
GGCCTTTGAGATGCTGGATCACTTTGAGTGTGGTCTTGGGTACCATAAAAACAGATGTAGAAATGTATTCACCCTCTCTTGGCTGCTGGATTTGGTTCCTGTTCCCCACTCATGCAGAGGACTGGTGACCCGTGAGTCTACCCCTAAATAAAGAACCCTTTATTATACTCCATTCTGAGCTAGTGTGGGACTACTTTATTGTAATCCTCTACAAATGTCATATTAGGAACACATTGCAACTTAGGTTTTAAAAGAAGGATTATGGTCTGGGGTGTAGCTCAGTTAACAGAGTGCTTCCCTAGCATTCACCACATCCTACGTTCAGTCCCCAACACAATACAGCCTAGGCATGATGGTGCATGCCTGAAATCATGGCTCTTGGGGGATAGAGGGAGGAAGATCAGAAATATAAGGTCATCATTGGCTACATACTGAATTCACAGCCAACCTGAGATTCACAAAACCTCGTCTGAGTAGGAAAAATAGAAAGGAAAAAAAGAAGTCTTTATTTAAAATGTATTGTTTTTAATGTGTAAAGTGTGTGTGTGTGTGTGTGTGTGTGTGTGTGTAGACATTAGTGTGCAGGGGCACATGGAAGCCAGAAGAGGGCATTGGAGTCTCCCTGGAGTTGGAGTTACAGGCAGCTGTAAGCTGGTGGGTATGGGTGCTGGGAACTGACCTCTGTTCTTCCTCAAAGGCAGCAAGTGCTCTTAATCACAAGCCATCTATCTCTCTGGCTCCTGGTTTTGTTTTCTTGTATGAGTTCTCCGTATATCCATATATGGAGTGCGGGAGAAAAGTGTAAAATTTCAGTCCAGGCTTGAAGACATTCATTTTTGCACACGAAGCAGCCTTCTCGCTCATCAGTCTTCCCTGTGGGAAACAATGCCTGTCGAGGGCTTTGCTTGTTGACACCAGGAAGTGTCACAGAATTCTGCAGGGCTCCTGTAGGTAGGAGGCACATCTTGATAAGAGAACATTGGGAGTAGATGGCGAATCTTGGGGCCTCCTGGAGCTGCCTTCTATTCTTCTCTGTACTGTGGGGGGTGCTGCTGTGGAGAGGGAGAGACAGATGGATTTAAAGCTGAAGATTTTTAGTTAGGGAGAGAGGGGAATGAAAAATGGGAAGGATGTACAGTCCCCCAGTTTCAGGAACAGGGGCAGATAAAGCCCATGGAGGTGAGAGTCGGAGGAGAAAAGAAAAAGCTTTTCCAAGGACTCAGAATTGGCGATGTCTTCAAGGCAGACACGGGATTTGGAACTTCTCTGGGAGGAGCCAAGAAGCCGTTCTTCTGATTCAGGGCAGTGCAGGAGCAAGAGTCTTGGCATCAGGACAAGCTCTATAAAATCAGTGTGATTTCTACTCACAGGTTTGCACCCACCACGGTAACAAGCCCTTCTGATTGTCCAGCAGCGCCCATAGAGAAGAGCCCAGCAAGACATCTTTGATGTATCTCTTCATTGTGCCTATTGGTGTAGCCAGCCCTCAAAAGTAGCCTGAGCCAGATGGAAATAGAGCCTCAAGAGAGTGCGGGATCACCACTCCCCAGCCACAGAGTCAGAGCTATCTCAAGTAATCCCTCTGCATCAAGTCTTCCTCACCCTGGGAAAGGGAGATGTGGTAGAAGCCAGTGGCCTCCTGGGATTTCTGGAAGAGTTAGAAACAAAGAGATGGATGGATTCATCCCCACAGCACAGGGACATGACATGCTCTAGAAACAGTACCTTGGATTACAAGTTAGGGAGGATCTCAGCTCTCGTCTTCTTAGAGGAAAGACTTCAAGGGCAAGATGGAAGCAGCCTGTGCCAAACTTTACCAGGCAGCGCTAAGCAAAGCATCACCCCACACAGAGTGGAGTGGACTGGACGAAACCTAGAGCAGCCCAGTAGGTTATTAGACACCACTGTGGATTATAAAAAGATTTTATAAATATTTAAAATGGTGGCATTTTTGACCTTTTTCTCTTCAATATCATAGTGGGTAGATTTTGTTACCATGATCTTCTAGAAAAGTCCACAAAAGGCATTGTGTGTCAAAGACACAATGCATGTCCTGTAACGATGTCAGGACTCTGGAGGATCTTTCAACAGCGCACATATGGAAGAACTCACTGTTGCCTTTGTTTCTCTAGAGGGCACAGCCTAGCTCATCACCTCAGCCAGTGACATCCAGATGTCCAGGGCCAAACCTCTTGGCATCCAAGCAGCACATGTTACGTACCCTTCAGGCTGAGGCGGAGGAGTAACTGAGCAATGCTTCATGCTGTGTGTTTTATATGAATGTTCCAGCCTCTATGTGTGGCATTAGTCAACATTTATAGGCTTCAATATTTAAAGGGTACAGAGTGGCTGGCCCCCCATAGGCTTCAGGTCAAAGAGGTCAGATTATGAAACAACAGTTTACATAACAGGAAAGACGCTTGGTTCTCAAGGGCCCCAACCTGTCTGGCAGATAAAACAAAATCTTCCAGGTAAAGGAAGTTGTGTCAATTACTTTTTAAAATATCAAGGGAGGAACCTGGAGGGAGGGCTCAGCAGTTAAGAGGGATTGCTCTTCTTCTAGAAGATGCAAGTTTGGTTCCCAACACCCATGTTCAGTTTGCACACAACTGCCTGTAGCTCCCATTACCTCTGGATCTAATGGCCTTCTTTGGTCTGCAGGCACCACTGTGTATACACACACACACACACACACAGACACACACACACACAGACACAGACACACACACACACGGGGGGGTTAAAAGAAGTAAAATTAAATGCTCAGGGAAGTGTAGCACAGATTCAAGTTGGTCTTAATACTGAAAACCCAGAGTCAGTTATAGGGATTAATGCTGAAGAGCAGAGCAGAAAGGCCAGCCACTAGAGAGGTCTTTTACCTCTACCAATGCTCAGACCAAAGGGACGATCCTGTCCTCAGACCGCAACTGTCTCCTGACTCCTACTACCTTATATTCCTCTCCAATCTTGTATAGCCCAGGGTGGCCTTGAACTCACAGAGATCTATCTGCCTCTTTCTCCTGAGCCCTGGGATTAGAAGTGTGTACCACCACTGCCTGGTCTCTAGTGGCTTAACTTTGCACTCAGGCAAGCTTTATTTGTTAAAACACAAACAAGATGTCACTACAAGGAAGATTGGTAAGCACTATTCAAGGTGAAAGGTTAAGGGAGTGGCCTGTCTCAGTGGCTCAGAATCACCGAAAAAAAAAAAAACGCATAATTGGTATTTTACTCCGTTGTCACCGCCAAGGCATAGAATTGCCGTATCTCACTGAAGCTAAATAAAACATAGGAAGAGATTTGGGCTGTGTCTCACTGAGGATGGCCCAGCAGCAGCATCTCATCCACCCTGACTGCAGGCGGTTCTCTGCTTTAGAGCAGACCTGAGGAGGAGGTGAAATAAAACAGCTGAGGACATGCTCTTTCCTAGCAAAGGTCAAAAACGTGAAAAAGACAACCCACATGGCTCTACGTGGATTTGCTATTCTCTTTCATTTCCACATAAGAAAATCTCTGTAATCTTTGTTGTTCTATGGACAAGCGAGGGGCCAGTGAGTCACATTTTCAGCATCTCTTTGAGCAGTTAATTCACCTTTGAGATCTTTTGGGGTGCTGTCTGCTTTAATCTCAGCCTGCATTTATATTTCATGAACTCCTCTAGGTGTCCCATCAATATATTATAATTTAAAAATGTTTCATGGCCAACTAAGTTCGGAAAATGCCGACCCAGAACTATCTAAAAATACCTTCTTGCCCGGTAAGACAAAAAAAAAGTGGTAAAATTTTTGTTAGCTGGGGACAGTTCTGCCATCTGTTTTGATGGACTCTGAATACCAGTGGCATGGAATGGGCTGTAGATATAAAAATGATTCAGACAGTTTCCACGGAAGAACGTGCTGCCGTTGGGTCTTGTCCTTGGAGAAGACCAGAGGTTCCTGGGGATTTAAAACGAGGACTGTGACGCTGTGGGAGTGGCACAGCGGCCGCCTTAGAAGAGGAGAAACAGGCATTGGGACACAGGCAGGTGAGAGTGAAGCACTCAAAGATGGGGAGACAGTGGCTAAGCCAACTAGAAAAGTGGGCACTCGTAAAAAAAATAAAATAGAGAAAAACCTAAAAACAAAGTATATACTTAAACAGAGTAAACGTTTCCATTCTTAAAGGGAGGCATGAGAGGATAATGTGAAAGATTCAATGGAAGCGAATCAAATTCAGCAGGGCAGACACTAAGTCCTTTACTCCCAGATCTGGCATCCAGGACTCAACCTTAGTTTTTCTCTGAGTTCCCTCAGGCTCTGGTGACCCCGACTCCTCCAGCTCTGCTGCCTGCGGCTTCCCTGTTAGGATGGTTCCACTCAGTGCCTACACATTCCCAAGATACCCTGCGTGACTGACCTTCTTAGGTCCCCACTGCACTGGGTTCATTCAGCTCCACAGCCTCATGCACAGCCCACTCAGGAGCTCCACACAGGGATTCCAGCCCTGCAGCACACTGCCTGGCCTCAACAGTTCGCTGGTGCCTTGATGCAAGCCTCCATGACCCTCTCATCCTGCCTCCTGCAAAACCAGCAGCGCGTGGGCACTGCCAAATTCTGCTGCTGTCAGCTCAGGATGTGGCCTGGCTCCCTTCTGCCATAGCTGCTGTGGTCTCTGAATGCTTCCCTAGCTAAGCCTAATGAGAGTCTCCCTAGATAACTCTTCTTTGTGGACTTGATGCCCTAGAGCAGGGGTTCTCAACCTTCTTAACGCTTTTGTGGTAACTCCCAAACAAAATTATTTTTGTTGTTTACTTCATAACTGAAATTTTGCCACTGTTATGAATTGTAATTTAAACATCTGTGTTTTCCCATGGTCTTAGGCAACTCCTGGGAAAGGATCATTTAACCCCTGGAGGAAAGAGAGGGCAAAGCATGGGGTCTGACTGCTCACAGTGCACATGAGCTGGCAAGCCGGGTCCAGGGGGATGCAGACATCCTCCTCTAGCTACAGGATGCAGATGTCCTCCCCTAGCTACGGGATGCAGAAGTCCTCCCCTAGCTACGGGATGCAGAAGTACTCCCCAGCTGCAGGATGCAGAAGTCCTCCTCTAGCTACAGGATGCAGAAATCCTCCTCTAGCTACAGGATGCAGAAATCCTCCTCTAGCTATGGGATGCAGAAGTCCTCCCCTAGCTATGGGATGCAGAAGTAATCCCCAGCTGCAGGATGCGGAAGTCCTCCTCTAGCTACAGGATGCAGAAATCCTCCTCTAGCTATGGGATGCAGAAGTCCTCCCCTAGCTATGGGATTCAGAAGTCCTCCCCTAGCTATGGGATGGAGAAATCCTCCTCTAGCTATGGGATGTAGAAGTACTCCCCAGCTGCAGGATGCAGAAGTCCTCCTTTAGCTGCAGGATGCAGAAGTCCTCCTCTGGTTTCCAGGTTTAGGGAGAGAGGAAGCTCACCCTCTGTCCTGAGCCAGGGTGGATCAGAGAGCAAGGCAGCTAGAGCTTCATCCCCACAACCTTGAAATGCTACAGGGAGCTTGCAGGGAACCTCTGTCACAAACTACCTGACACCTGTCAGAACTCCAGGCTCTGATTCTGGGTGATAATGAGGCTGCTTGGTCAGGGGACCACGCTTTGAGGATTACCTGGTTGCATTGTTACAGAAACCATATGGCTCATGGAGGTTCTTTGGGTGAACTCACTTCTCTGTTGTAACCTGGTACCATGGCTGTTTTGCTCCAAGCATCTCAGCTATGAATCACCTTGGCTGTGAAGGTGCAGGCAAAATCAAAGACTTGGGATTGACTCCTTTGGGCTTGGCCAGGTGAATACAAAGAACTTGGCATCCTCCGAGAGTGTGGTGGTCTGAATGTAATTGACCCTCATAATCTCATAAGCTGTGGCACTGCTAGGGGGTGTGGCTTTGTTAGAGTGAATATAGCCTTGTTAGAGAAAGTGTGTCATTGTGGGGGCGGGCTTTGAGGTTTCCTATGCTCTGGATACCACCCAGTGTCTCAGTCAACTTCCTGTTGCCTGTAAGATATAGGACTCTCAGCAACTGTTCCAGCACCATGTCTGCCTGAATGCTGCCACGCTCTCTGCCATGATGACAGTAGACTGAATCTCTGAACTCTGAGGAGCCACTCCAATTAAATGTTTTACTTTATATGAGTTGCAGTGGTCATGGTGTCTCTCCATGGCAATAAAAACCTAACTAAGAGAGAGAGCCTTAGAAAGATCCCTTTAACAGTGGCAGTGAAAATTCACTGGCAGCCACCAAGGGCTTCCTTCCCGAGAGCCAGGTGGTAACTATGCAGGGACTCCTGTACCGACAATATGTGACACCGTAGCACAACCGGATGACAGATGCCATGCCAGCACTAGCCAGTTACAACTTCTGGAACCTTCTGGGTAGTAACTAACTACGTAAAGAGTGTATGCAGGGGAGCTGGAATAAGGACTCAGAGGTTACGAGCGCTTGCTTTGCAGAGGGCTTGAATTTGGTCCCCAGAGCCCACAGCAGGTGGCTCACAACCTCCTGGAACTGCAGTACCAGGTGATCTGATGTCACCAACACTTGCCCTCACGTGCACAGACCCACACATGGACTGACATACGGACGCAAAACTGAAAAGGCTGGAATAAAGTCTTTTAAAATGAAAAAGAGTATGTGTGCATGGATGTGTGGCCACATGAGCAATGAAGGCTTTGTTCTAAAAAAATGGAGAACCTCAGGTTTACCTTCCTACGTCCCATTCTTTCCATTAAGTGAAGATAAAGACGTGTACTTTGATAGCAATGGTTTGTTCATTGATGTCTGTGGAGTGTAGCTGAGAACACGGAAGTTAGTACGGTCCCAGATACCCATGTGTTAATTCCACTGTCACTCTGGGTCCTGTGGATTAAGCTCATGACGACTTTGCTGTGTGACAACAGGTCACACGTGTCTACACGTGTCTCAGTGGACTCTGACACTTCATCTCTCTTTGTCCCAGAAGCAGATGGAGACCAGACAAAATGACAGCTGGAGAAAATAAGACAGGAACTTCTAAGGTGTGCAAACTTCACAGCATATATGCATAAGCATGTATACAATTCACAAGTACATTTGAAGTTCCATGTTTGCTTTTTATTTACATGTGTGTAATGCCACACACACATACTCATGCACAATAAATCTACTGTGTCTAACTTGTTGATGGTTAGACACCTTCCAGTTAGGTGAGGAGGTGCATGTGAAGCTCTGCCTGAACACAGGACTCTGTCTGTAAGCGAGCTTCCTCCCCAGCTCCTTCTGAGCTGAGCTCTCTTGAGCTCGGTGGTAACTGTTAATTATCACACAGGATGGAGTGCCAGAGTGACCATCAGACTCCTTAATGCACTTCCCATAAATCCAGACCATTCCGTAGAGGTCAAACTGATAACGGCTAGGAATGAATATCAATGCCTGCCCAGGTCTACACAGAGTGTGATTCTAACCGCCAACCCTGCACCTCCTTCTCTAGCTTTCAGAAAATTGGTACTTCAAACACTCATCATGGCTAACTTGAAGGTCAGAGTTCATCATTAGGCTCGTTGTCAATGAATCACGGGACAAGGACCTCCAGTGACAGTTTTTGTACACAGGAGAACAACTCTGGACTATCTGTTGCCTTCAATTCTCATTTGAAATATTTTCTTAGAAGTCAGTTTGGTGGTTTTTTGACCTGGGGTCTAAAATGTTCAAGCTGCACACATTTATGCCAACTCTCCTCCCCATTTCAGCTCTCGGCCTCACGGGTATAGCCCAGACACTCAAGAGACAGTTTTCTGCACAGACTTACGCACACATGCGCGCGCGTGCGCACACACACACACATTTGGAAACCCATAATGTTTAGAACTCTGTAGTCTGATCTGCCTTATATTGGACAAAAATCAGTCTCAAGAGAACTGTGCTGTTGAGTAAACACATATATTGAACTCTCTTCCCCATTCTCCTCCAAAGCCATCTCTCTCTCTCTCTCTCTCTCTCTCTCTCTCTCTCCACCATGAATGACCTGCTGTATTGTTTCCTGCCCACCATGATTTGAGTTTCTACCCTCCCAGCATTGTAACCATGAGCTGAATAAACCTTTCCCTCTTTAGGATGTGCATGCCAAGACACACAGTTATTTTCTCTAATTATCACAGCCTGTACATTGCCCTGAAAGTTCATGCATGAATATGACTGCATGCCTACATCCTTTCTCTGATTGCTGAGGATTTTTTAAATATGGATTTAGAAGTTAGTGTTCTTACAGTATGTGCAGGAGAGGGTAATTTTAAGTTTTTTTAAAAATGTTTACTTATTTTTATTTATGTGTGTGGACTGCTTTGCCTGCATGAATACATGTGAACATGTGCATGCAGTGATTTAGTGACCAGAGGAGAGGATAGATTCCCCTGGAACTGGGGTTACAGATTGCTGGGAGCCACTATGTGGGTTCTGGAACTGTATCCTGGTCTTCTGCAAGAGCAACCAATGCTCCTAACTACTGAGCTCTGCAGGTTCCAGTTTTAAACACAAGAGGCAATTTCTGCTGCTCTTATCATCTGGGTTGTAGGCTATGTAACGTGTGTGTGTGTGTGTGTGTGT
>LOEQ01000621.1:112106-124662 GCA_001685075.1 Bramus lutescens | reverse complement strand
CAGCATGCCATGCATCAGTAGCTGCCGTGTGTCAGCAGGCTGTGTGTGGCTGGGGTACTTCCTGAAGACGCCCCAGGGCGGAGATGATGCATCCAGCATGGCTGTCTATATCCTCACTCTCCTTGCCACCCAGGATGACTTTGGCCTTAGCACGGGCTGCTGGCTCTGGTGCTGAGGCAGATGACTGTGCCAGCAAGAACATGTCCAGCAGGCAAAATCCCTTTCCCTAGAAACGAGTGACTCTGAGGGGACAACTGGTCTTTAGGGCCTCGCCCTGATGTCATTGGTCAGAGGGTCCAGTTTCTCTCAACTAGTTCCTCTGGCCTGTGTCTGAGACCTGATCAGGCCAGGTGTGTTGATTCCCATTGCAACGACAGAGAGGGAGGGAGGGAAGGGCAAAAGAAGGAAAGAAAGAGGAAAGGATGGGGAAAAGGAGGGAGGGAGGCAAGGCGGTTCCATTTGGGCCATCAGGAATTCTGGTTTCCTCTCTGGAATCAGGCAGGAAGAGCCTAAGTCACCTTGTCTACTGCCGCAGCCAAACTGCTCAGCAGGGTGCCGATCCTTTCTGCTCTGAGTACTCAGAACTTTCGGGCATACTTAAGACTTTTAATGTAACTTATTGCCAGTCTTCGCGGAGAGATCATAGATATGCCTAGCAAAGTGCCCGGATTATAGAAGCTTCTGGTGAATATCTACAGAATCTATGAAGTGAGATGGTCAGCTTATGAAGGTTTGTGTTGGTTTAAGATAGCAGAGCTTTCAGTCCCGGCACAACATCATGGTGGGAGTGTACGGCATAGCTCATTCACCACCCCACGGCAGTGGAAAGACAAAGAGGAGAGCGAGAATGGCTGAGCAGCCAGGACTTCAGTATTTCCCTCAAGGATCTAACTCTTTCCCACTGGGTCCCAACCTTCTCTCATTTCAGAAGCCGGAAATTCCACCTTATCTCATTGTACCTCAGCTGGGGACCGATCCATGAGGACACAACCTTTAGAGGCATTCCCAATTCAAACCAAGGCTGCCAGGTCCCCTTTCACATTTGAAGGATGCAATATCTTGCACACCCGTGTGTGAGAACATGTCAAGGCCAGAGGCTGGACAGCAGATGTCATCATGCATTGACTGCTATCTAACTTGTTTTGTGAGGCAAGGTCTCTCACTGAACTTGCTGCTCACTGCATAGGCTGACCGGCCAACAAACCCTGGCCATCCCGTTTCTGCCTCCCCAGTGCTGGGAATACAGGCTTGTCCCACTACACGGGGCTTTTATGTGGGTGCTTAGACAACAAGCACATTAGCAATGGAACCATCTCCCCTGCCCTGAGGGTGTAATTTCTTAAATGTGAGAGTCCGTTTGCAATTCTTCAGGTCCCTCTCTAGTCCTAAACCAAATTAAATAATGGGTGATGATGGGCATCATAATATCCCAAGTCAGCTTCTCAAACTTTTCTGCCCAGAAGCTGAAACACTGACGGGAAAGTCAAGGAGTAGCATTATCCACAGACACGGCAGACAGCAAAGCTCTGAGGTGGACTGTGGTGTTCCCTGTGAAGTAGAGAGCTAGCAAATGACTGCCAAATGAGGTAATTACCTAATCATCGATGGAGCCATGATAAAGAGTCGAGCCTACAGGCCACAAAGCTTCTCTTTCAAAACAGCCCAGATGTAGGCACATTTGGGCAAGAATTTAAAATAACAAGGTTGCTGGGCAGTGGTGGCACATGCCTTTAATCCCAGCACTTGGGAGGCAGAGGCAGGTGGATCTCTGTGAGTTCGAGGCCAGCCTGGTCTACAAGAACTAGTTACAGGACAAGTTCCAAAACTACAGAGAAACCTTGTCTCGAAAATCCAAAACCAAAACAAAACAAAACAAAAAAACAAGGTAAGGAATATTTCCAGATGAAACATAAGGCTGTCTATGAACAAACCCAGATTAGTGATCTTAGCTTGTTCTTCTTTCTGCCATGTTGTGTGTGTATATGAATGTGTATGTGCATCTGTGTGTATTTGTGTTTGCCTGGGTGTGTGCATGTGTATGTGAAAATATGTATGCGTGTGTATCTGTTTGTGTTTATGTGTGAATATGTATGTGCATGAGTCTATGTGTGTACGTATGTCAATGTGTCACTGTGTGTGTATGCATGTAAAATGTCTCTGTGACTGTGAGTGTTGTGTGAGTGTGTATGTGTTTGTGTGTGTGTGTGTGTGTGAGAGAGAGAGAGAGAGAGAGAGAGAGAGAGAGAACACACTTGTGCCTGTCAGTTTTCAGAAATTAGTTCTGTCCTTTCACCGTTTGGAGCCTAGGGATCAAGCCCAGGTCGTCACCTGGCTTCTTCACTCCCAGAATGCATCACTAGCCCTTTCTTGCTGCTCTTGGGGGGGCAAATCCAGAAACTAATGTCCTTTGTTGGGAGTTTTGAAAAATACCTTGAGTAAGTGTCCCATACCCCAAGACCTAGGCTGCACTCAGTGGAGTCTAGGAGCCTGGGACTCTTCCTGGCAGTCCCGCTCTTTTCTGAGGCTGGGACAGAGAGTGCGTGGTAAAATGACTTAATCACACATTGCCATTCCTCACGCACAAAGTGGCGGAAATGACCCCAAATGAGATTTGGGCTCCTTTGCATTTTCCTAGCTTTAAAAAGAAGAAAGCATCCTTGTCAGCACAGGCAACATGCACAGAAAGGCTTCCCGAGAAGGGAGGAGCTGAGTTTTATGGGTCACGGTGACCTGATACCGATCCATGCTAACATCCAGTTCTAATTGGAACTGAAAACCTTGTATTTTTATCTTGCTTTTCCAAACCTCTTCAAATGTGAACCTGGAAACCTCATTTGAAACTTCTTTTCTCTGTCACACTTGTTCAAAACAAACCTTCACTAAAAAAGACTGAAGTTTGTTTCTTATTCAAGAGACAGATAGAAATGGTGGGACTTAATCTACAGTTGAAAAAGAAAAAAAATAATAAAACAAGCAAACAAGCCCTGCCTGGCCACAACGGCTCCATTCTCGATTTCTCCAGTGCAGACGGGGTTGACCTTGGAATTTAGGGCGGACACTCAACTTTGCCTGGCCTTCAGTTTCCAGATATGGAAATGTCTCCTGCAGGAAAGCAGAGGCAGAAATTAAACAATGTAAGGACAGGTAGAAAGTCCACCACTGAACACAGCTGGCAGAAGTAGCCGATGGGAGAAGAGGAAACTCATGTCGGGGAGGGCACATGTCCTTGACATCCATGGTCGAGAAGGGTCCATGTGTTTGAGAATTCCTCTCACGCACCCAAAGAATGGCTGCCAACATTTGATTGAGTTCACATTTGACTGACATACTCCTTAGCAGAGGCAGCGGCACACAGTTTGAGAAGATCCTGAAAACAAAGGAGTATTCTAATTTTCTTACCCACACTCCAGACACTGTCCCCCAAACCTAGACATCTTGAAAACTTTGTTGTAAATATATTTCTGCACAGTGACATCTGGGAGGCTGGTCCTCTGTTTGATGAGCCACAGCTACTCTCCTACCTGGGGTCCTCACAGCAGAAGGCACAGGAAAGACAGGCAGGGAAAGACACCAGGTCCAGCGGTCAATAGTTCTCTCCTGATGGAGCCATGGGAACTCCACTCCTCATGTCTCCAGCAGTCATGTGTGACACACACGTGTATGTCACCAACTGGAGAAGCTCCTGAGCCAGGGATCCATCTCATAGGCAGGGCTGACCTCTACATGGCTGACCTCTATATGGCTGACCTTCATCTCCAGCATCTCCAGAGGTTGGGCTGATATTGTATGGCCCATGGTTCCAAAGTCAACAAAACATTGTCTTCCTCAGGCAGGATGCTCCAAGGGTTCAGGGATGGCCTCCTGACCTAGGGAAAGACCCTGTGTTAATCTCCTACCAGAATGTTGCTAACTGAAAAACATCAAGACATAAATATTGACTAATTGTCAGAGAAAACAATGGTGGAAGGGGCTCTAGGATCCTGGCAAATGTTGATGACCAAACAATCGCCAGCACTTCCAAGACCTACTTTGCATGTTAAATATTTCAGGACACAGAGACAAGTGACTATGGCCATGTTTCACCACTGAGTGCCAGAGGGACTATCTTGATTCCTGAACCAATGAAGGGCTAGACACTTGTTCTGTATCAGCCAAGAGAGTAAAGGACTTGGTTGGTCTTGCAGGTCAACAGCCATAGCTATTCAGGCTGTTGTGAGCCATCAGTCAAGCTCAGGGCATGTCTTATGTCTGGCTAGTCTTATGTCAACTTGACACACAAACTGGAGATATCTGAAAAGAGGGAAACTTAATTGAGTAAAATGCCTCTTAAGATCTGGATGTAAGGCCTTTTCTTCACTATTGATGGGAGATGGTCCAGCCCATTGTGGGCAGTTCCATTCCTGGACTGGTGGATCTTGGTTATATAAGAAAACGGGATGAGAAAACCAGGGGAAGCAAGCTAGTAATCAACACCCCTCCATGACCTCTGCATCAGTTCCTACCTCTAAAGTCCTGCCCTGTTTGAATTCCTGTCCAGACTTCAATGATCAATAGCAATGCTGAAGTGTAAGCCAAATAAATCCTTTTTTCCCCAGCTTCCTTTCTGGTTATGGTGTTTTATCACAGCAATAGAAGCCTCAACTAAGACAGTGCATAAACAGGGGATCCAGTAAAATCACAGCTCTTAAGATTCGAATTTGTGGGATTTTCACATACTTTTAGCTTCTTTTTTGCTCCTGGTTTTAAGTAAATGAATCACAGTATTCCAAATGATGGTACTGCTATGTGGGGTTACAACTATGGCCTCTATCAGTATCCGTTTGTCAAATCCTGTGGATTGCACTGCAGGAAACTATCATTTATGTAAACTGGTAGATGCTGTTTAGTCAAAAGGTAGTAATATTTGTTGGTTGATTTGTTTTAATGCACAAATATATTAATAGAGGAAAAACATGGGTATGGCCCATGTGGGAAATGAGGCTATTTATGTAGGTTTTTATAAACTACCTGTTCTATTACTCTGCATGTCTAAAACTACAATATAGGGTCCAACGAAGCTGTTAAAGCATCCTTAGCTCTTAGATCATAGGAAATTATTCTGCGGGTTGGGATTGAGCCATGGACATCAACCACAGACTTTAGGCCTTACACAAATGCATGTGTCCCCATGAATGGGACAGATGCAGTGTTCTAGAACATGCTCTGGGTGAAGAGAGCAAGAGTCAGTTTGGAGCACAGAAGAGGATTCTGAGAGAGAAACTGGGAAGAGCCTCTACATGGTAGGACCACCCCTTCCTTGTCGTATTTGTCCTGGTTGGCTTTAACTATCAACTTGACACAACCTGCAGTCACCTGAGAAGGGCTTTAAAAGGAAGAGCTGGCTTAGATCCTATCAGCCTGTGGGCATGTCTGTCTGTAGGGATCATCTTGATTGTTAACTGGGCTCAGCTCTCTGTGGGTGGCACCATTCCCTGAGTCCTGGGCTGTTAGAAAAATTAGCTAAGCATGAGCTTGTGAGTAAACCAGCAAGCAGCCTTCCTCCATGGTTTCTGCCTCAAGTTCCTTCTTAAGCTCCTGCCCCGATTTCCCTCGGTGATGAACTATGACCCGGAAGTGCAAAATGAAATGAAACTTTTCCTCACCTCAGTTGTTTTCGTCATTGTGTTCATCACAACAACAGAATAAACTAGAACAATGCTGTTTTCCCAGAACTTCCCAGCAACCAGAGAGCCCATGCAGAGAGCACACCCGGTATTGGCTTCTACCCAGCTGGGAAAACCATTCTTCAATTCAGCTGCTGGTTTAAACAGCTTTATTACTTGTGGTGAAATTCAACCCTAAAGGGAGACAGGAATTTCTTCAGATATTGTGGAGCTCTTAATAAAGCTGCTCATCCTCACTTCTTGAAGATGAACAATCAATAACAGACCGCTCTGAACAATGCAATAAGCGCAATTCATTTGGCATGCATGTATTGAGTGCCCACTGCGTACTTGCTGTTCTTGACAGCAAGAGCTTGTGGCAATTAGGAAGCTGTGCTGGAGAAGGCTGGACAGACCCTCCAAGGAGGAGGCTGAGAAAGTGAAGTCGTACAGACTGCATGAAATGTTTGCTAATGGATTTCAGTGTGACCGATGCTCTCCCTGTGTGGTTACCTGGTGCCTGTGCATGGGGGTTGGAGATGGCTTCAGCTCTGCCTCCCTCCTGGAAGCTCATTAGAAGAGCATGTGAGTCAGTAGCAGTGATCCAGAGCTGGTTTCCCATGGGGAATCTGAGAGTGGAGGCTCCTCGGTCCGTCTGGAGACTCGTCAGCATAAACCAGGTCAGATCCAAAAGCCTCTGTCCGTGCATTGGTTGAAGCACATGCGCTGCAGTCTCCTCTTTCCTCAGATTTAGAAGGATTGGAGACCTCATAATCATCTCTACAGCTGTGTCGAGTCCTACTCTGATGACAAGGTCAATAAATCATTGGAGATAAGGTTAAACGTCATTTGGGAGAGGTTTCCATTCTTTTTCTCTTAGAGCCCTCTTCCCAAGAACCAGTCTTCCATCTGTAGCTTCCATCTGTGTTCCCTTGTAGTGTGGGGGGCCCTTCTGTCTATGTGTTGCTTTTATTGGTTAATAAATAAAGAAACTGTCTTGGCCTGTGATAGGGCAAAAGAACAAAGCTAGGTGGGGAAAACTAAACTGAATGCTGGGAGAAAGGAGGCAGGGTGAGAGAGAAGCCATGTAGCCTTCAACAGAGACAGACATGCTGAAACTTTACCCGGTAAGGCACAGCCATGTGGCCATACACAGATAAATGGAGATGGGTTAAATTAAGATGTAAGAGTTAGCAAATAATAAGCTAGAGCTGATGGTTCAACAGTAATTTAAATAATATGGTTTCTGTGTGATTATTTCAAATCTAAACTGACCGGGCAGCCAGGTAGAACAAGCAGCTTCCTCCAACAGCCCCCTAATCAGCCTACATTTCAAAAGAGCCCAGGCAGTACCAGCAAAGGATTCAGTACACGGAGCTCAAATATACCTTGGAAATGCCCTAGAATTTCCTGGCTCTCTGATCTGGATGTTGTATGGAGGCCACTTGATTTTTTTCTACCTCTCAACCCCAAAATAATCATGCAGAAACTGTATTAATTAAATTACTGCTTGGCACATTAGCTATAGCTTCTTTATTTTTTAGAATTATTTATTTATTGTGTATATACTATTCTGCCTACATGCATGCCTGCAGGCCAGAAGAGGGCACCAGATCTCATTACAGATGATTATAAGCCACCATGTGGTTGCTGGGAATTGAACTCAGGACCTTTAGATGAGTAGGTGGTGCTCTTCACCAATGAGCCATCTCTCCAGCCCTAGCTCTAGCTTCTTGTTGGCTAACTCTTATATATTAATTTAACACATTTCTATTAATCTGTGTGTCACCATGCGGCTGAGGATTACTGAATAAAGTTTTGTCCAGCTCCGGTGGAGCTACACGGCTTCTCCCTGACTCCACCTCCTTTCTCCCAGCATTCAGTTTAGTCTTCCCTGCCTACCTCTATTCCCTGTGCAGGCCCAAGACAGTTTCCTTGTTAACCAATGGTATTCACAGCATACAGAGGGGAATCCCACATCACCGCTCCTTTTCTGTTAAAATAAAAAGGTAGGTTTTAACTTTAACATAGTAAAATTACATACAACAAAACAGGTATTAAGCAAGAATTACAGTTGCAATATTTATATCTACTTCATCTTTTATCTTAACTAAGAAAAACTACAACTATATATTCTTTAATTCCATCAAAGATTCCAGAAGGATATAATATTACCTAAGTAAACAGGAAGTACATTGTAAGTAACTTCCAAAATTCTAAAATTGACAGAGACATCTCACTGCCTTGACAGTCACCCAGAGTTCTTCCGTACCATTGGGGCATTCAGTCTTCAGTCTACTGGCCCATAGTAGCCTGCAGACTTTTCCATTAAGCAGAAATTTTCAAAGACAGTTCTGCCTATATTGGCAGTTTGTCAACCACTTTCTTCTGTGTCCTGAATATGTTCAGCAGACTTTTTCATGAAGCAGAAACTCTGAAGGATCATTTCACCTTTAGGCAAGTTCAGCATTCATTTCTCTGTGGGTCCTGCATGTCCAGTTCGTCAAGCAGTCCAGACAAGAGTAGTTTCTTGCCAAAATGACTAACAAACTCCATAAGGAACCTTTTCGGTGCCCATCTTCCTCTTGAAGTAGCTTGGTGCTTCCAGGAAAAGATGTGTCTCATTGTCATGAAAAGTCTTAAACTCTTAAACATTTTAAATGTCATATTCTGAAGGTCTCTGAAAGATTTAAAGAATACCTATCTAAATAAAATATAGCTCTATATATCTAGAAAACCTAACTAACATAGCTATAAGCTTGACTATTATAGATGTTTATATTAACCTATATTTCTTAATTATATATTAACTTTTTAAATGAGCTGCACAAACCCAATACCTTAATCAAGAGCAGAAATATACATATAACAAAATTGACCTTAAATTTGTATTAATAAACCAAGATNTCAAGAGCAGAAATATACATATAACAAAATTGACCTTAAATTTGTATTAATAAACCAAGATCCATACCAATGCAAATCTCTTTAGCATATCCCCCTTTGAATGTAAAGAAACATTTACAAACAATATTTGGGAATTGGGGTGTTATTTTCTAGACTACTTCCTGCTGATTGGGGACACTGTTAATCAGGTCTTTCATGGTGTATCCTGTGTTCTAGGTTCATCTCAATCAGCTGCTGAGTGAAGTAATATTTTGAGGGGTTTTCAAAGCAACCTTTCAGGAGGTCTTGATCCATCAAACCACATCAGTCTGGAAGGATTCCACAGGTTCTCATTCTCTGTAGAAACAAAAGAAGAATTTCTTCCAAAGCACCATATCCTTAGACCCAAATTCTGAAGTCAAGATATCTTTATAATATACATGCTGGCTTAGCTTAGCAGTCCATACAGTGAAATGTCTCTCTGTACTTAGCTCCTTAACAGTCAAAAAATTCAAAGAAGATAAAATAATATACATAATCCAGACTCTCTGTGTATATTCCATCTTTACATGGCTTATTTATTTTTACTGTATGACTTTTTAATATTTACTCTGTCTCTTTAAAGACTGTGTTTTTTAAAACCATTTACTTCCTTTTATCTTCTCTCTCCCAAGCCTATGTACATTTTCAACACTATGACCCATTTAGAGGTCTTTTATTTATAAATCTGTCCTATTGTGTATCTGTAATGCTTTACTGTCCAGAAGTGCTTCTTAAAATACTAAGTGCTTCTTAAAAACTTAAGCTGCACCAATGCTAGGGGAAATATGGCACTATCTGCTTGCTCTGCCCTGCCCAGCTGAGCATAGCAGAACTGTCACTGTCTCCGAGAGCCACGCACAATGCCCCATCTCTAGGCACACAGCCAGTCCATGTTGCTACCAAGCAAGCTATAGCACATTGCTCACAAACACCATTCAAATGCTCAGTCTCCTAAAAGAGCCAGAGGTCACACTGGTAGCATGGCCCAGAAAGCCAGCATTTCAAGACAGTGTGGCTTTATTTCTGCTGCCACTGAGTCAGGAAAACCTCTCTTAAAGGAGCTGCAGCATGCTGCCAGCAAACAGGAAGAAGCTGTGTTAAACTCTGTATTTTTTGTGTTTAGAATTTCTTTTCAAACCCTCTCAGCTTTTAAGTGGATTTTAGTCAACCACGTTGGCACCAATATGTTGTACAAAGGCTGCTTGGTCATTCTGGCTGCTCATCCCTTAAATAAACATGCGGAAACTGTATTAAACCACTGCTTGGCCCATTAGTTCTATCTTCTTATTGGCTAACTCTAACATATTAATTTAACCCATTTCTATTAATATGTGTATCACCACATGGCTTTACCAGCTAAAGTTCTGTCTGGCTCCAGCAGGGCTACATGGCTTTTCCCTGACTCTACCTCCTTTCTCCCAGCATTCAGTTTAGTCTTCCCTGCCTACCTCTATTCCCTGTGCAGGCCCAAGACAGTTTTCTTTATTAACCAATGGTATTCACAGCATACAGAGGGGAATCCCACGCCATCTGGGTTTTAAAATTATCTGACTTCCAATGTTTCAGTATCCCTACTTGCTAAATGGAGCTAAAGATACCTTTTTCAGGTGCCTGACGCAAGGCATGGAGCGTACCAGTGACATGACAGAGACCCCAAGGCAGAGGCGATTATTCCTCTGCAGAGTAATTTGGTGAAGGAAAGAAGAGAAAGGCAAATGATAGCCTGCAATGAAGACAGCCTGGTGTGGCTCTCAGATTTGAACATGCAGGCTTTCCCACGTGTGACCAACCACAGTGTGGGCCAGACTCACACAGCCTCCCATCTCTGTCTGCTATGACACAGGTATTCAGTGCCCTCTGGAATGTTGAGAAAATCGCAGCTATGGTAGTGGGATCATTCCCTTCTTCTCCTAGCACACATTCATCAAGAATAAATGGCCTCAGAGAGTCGCCTGCTCAGAAGGTTATTTGTCCAGAGTTGATCCCAGTCCACCAGACTGCAGGCCTTTCCCTGTGCATAGGTCCCATCATTCTTGAGTCATTCAGCATTAGCCTTCAGTGATCACAGAAGACACCAGTCAAACAGGTCTGTGTTCTTAGTGCTACCACCAGACGTCACATGTCACTGTCCCTGACTCTGGGGAGTAGGCCAACATGCTAAGAAGCACTGGAGGAAGCCTCCTTCGACCTCATCCTTCTACCTCATTCACAGCCTCTCTGGCCTTTTCCGTTAGCTCTGGAGTTTCCTGCTCCTTTTTTTCTGAGACAGCTCTGTATACTAATATCAAAGGCATCTCACAATGCAGGAGTGGTGAGCAGGGGCACTCTCTGGAGTGAGAGAGTCAGAGAAGGTCACCGTTCAGACTAATGAAATGCAGTGTGCCTCGGCATGGTGAACTGGCCTCCAGGGTCTGTAGGAGCCTCCTTAGGACAACAAAAATCGAATGCTGTCATTCACTTTAGCCCATGCCCCAAATGAGAACCACATCGGCCTGAGTGCTGAGCACAGATAAGCTCGGTCGGCTCTGGGGAAGCAAGAACAAATAGGTTAGGGCCTTTCCTGCCTCTCATCTCCACTCTCACCAGTGGCCACAGATTGATCTGCCCCTTTGTGGCAGGCCAGAACAAAAGAATCCTATGTGGCATGTTCCTCCCTTTGATGACACCGCAGTCAAAGCTGATGCAGTTGGGCTGCAGTGTACACCCCAAGCAACACAAGCAAGGAGGAAACTCACAAGCACGGCCAGCTCCAGGGCCCAAAACACACCTGACAGCAGGAGAAGCCAGCGCAGACCAGCATCGAGAACAAGTCCCACTTTTAACTGAAGGTGCGGTGAAGGTCAGGCGTGGCGTGATCTTGAAGAAGGGACACCCTCGGGTCACAAAAGGAAGAATTATTTTGATTTTTGACGCTGAATTCTTCACATGGTAAACCAAAGAGCAGCCATGTTGGCAGAGCCGGCTTTCCTCTCCATTGTGGGTGCTCAGGGTCATGCATCCATGCCGATCTCAACAATGGTTCAGCGAGGCTGGAGAAGGAGGCAAGCAAGGAAAGAGAGTGGGTAGTTGATGACAACCAATTAAATGTGCTGTGGGATCCCGTCAGTCCCGCTTCACCACAGCCTGTGGGTGGCCTCTGCCGAGGGCAGGGTGATGAAGGTGATTGCTTCCCTACCCTTTCCTGATGTGTTCTGATCTTTTCTTTCCTTTGTTGACACCATTTGTATCATGTGCTCATCTTGCTGAGTCAGTGCCAATGAAATACAAGATAAGAAACACCGCAGATAAAAGTAGTGAACGGAGGAAGGATGACAGCAGTGGTCCAAGGAAGGCGGTCACATGATGACAAAGCTCTGGTAATGTCACATGAGAACACAACTTGCCATTGCCACAATCTTAACGGGGTGTCATTAACAACTGCTCTCACAGGCACGGCTGCAGGCCGAGCATGAGTCTTCTCACACTAGGTCTGTGGCAAGGACATCTAGATGAACATAAGAACCGGGAGGACAGCCTTGGAAATGGCTTTAGAATCAGCAGGAAGTGGCGCTGTGATGGTTACTCTCAACTGTCTCCTAGATCGGTTGTAGAATCACCTTGCTGAGGGAGACCTCTGAGCATGTGGTGTTACCTAGATCAGGTTGGTTGAGATGGAGGGACCTGCCTTGCATGTGGGGTGCGTCATCCCATAGACTGAGACTGTAAAAAGTGGAGGAAGGCTCCTGAGCCCCCAAGTTCACCTCTCTCTGCTTCCTGACTGTTGAGACTGAAAGATGACTGAAGGTTGACCAGATGACTGAAGCTCCTGTAGCTCTGCCCACCCTTCTGGCCTGGGCTTCTCCCTGGAGCTGTGAGCCCAGACGAACTCTTCCTTCCTTAAGCTGCCTTTGCTGGGTTTAGTCCCAGTAACAAGGTAAAACAGCTGGCACACCCACATCTGCCTGCTGTGGCCACTCTGGGAAGTGGGGGCAGGGGGAGTGCCAGCT
>LOEQ01000621.1:93769-108333 GCA_001685075.1 Bramus lutescens | reverse complement strand
CCTTAAAATAAATACCCCTTTAATTCCCAACTGGTGTGGGATTGTTTATGACTTACGCCTTCAGGCAACACTGCTACCATGACAGACAGACTCAAGAGAGACTAAGCAGAAAGCAGGCCTGAGTTCCAGTTTACCCTAGGGCAACACCTGACTCCAAGAAAGACCACAAACTGGAACCACCCAGGCACCAACCAGGAACAGACCAATCAGAATCTAAGGAGAAGTACCTAAGGTTCCAAAGGAAATACCTGATGTTCCAACCATTGTAGATAGACGTCCCTTTGCCCAGCACATACCTACCCTCTTTCACCAAGACAACCGTCAGCCAATCAGGGTCCTGAACCTTAGAAACCCAACACTCAACCTCTGCTATGATACAAACCCCACCCCAGCTGAGCTCCAGAGTCTCTGGTCTTGTCAGTCCAAGTTTAAACTTGAATAAATTTGCTTTGCTTTTACATATGGGATTGGGTCTCTGTGGTGGTCTTCTAGGGGTCCCTGCAATCTGTGCATGACAACATCAGAATTTAGTTCCTCACTAGGCCAGTGTCACAGGGTTTCTCCAACCCTACAGTGGAGAACAGACACAAATGTACTTTCTTCTGCGAGAAGAGGAATGTTGAGTCTCTAGGCTTGCAGAGAAAGCCAGGCCAGAGGCACATTGCCCGTGCTCTCTGCGTGTTGAAGTAAGCAGGGCGCTCCAGCCGGTTAAAGGAACCATAGGACTTTTCTTCATTTTGCTTTTCTCGATGTGATAACGACAGCCATTATCATAGGGCATCACGACGAATTATAAACTATCAAGTACCAGAAAAGAGTCTGCTCCAGGTCCACAGCACTTCCACACCTGAAAGCTGGGAAATGATATTTTTTTTTTTGGTGGGGAGGGCATGTCATGAGACCTCTCACACTTAGCAGTGCTGACATTTAGGAGGACTAGATAATTCACTGTTGTGGACACTGGCCTGCTGAGTAGAGTTCCAAATGTCCTTCAAAGCACAGACACCGCTAGTCAGTTGGGCATTGCTGTGCTGAAGGTTAACTTTGCACTTTTGCACACCTTAGCTGGGAGCTAGAAGCTACAGCCTATGTCAGCTTCTGCTGTAACAAACCCCACACACAGTAGCATGAACAGCATGTACATTATCTATATTATCCAAGAGGTCAAGACTGAAGATTGGGTCTTACCCGGCTAAAGCTGGGGACAGGGACAGTAGGGCTGACACTCCCTGTACTTCATGGCAGTGTGCCTAACTCTAGATGAAAGTCAACACGTTCTGTGACTGCTGGCTTCATCATCCCTCTTCAAAGCTGTCGAAGGCGACTGAGCCCTGTGATGACATCAATCCCACCCTGCCTCCTTGCCCCTTAATGAGCCATGATTGTATTGGTCCTTGATTTTTCTGTCTTTGTGGGGGTGTAGGGGTGCATCTGTGTGCATGTTCATGTGTGTGCAGTGCTTTGGACCATGTGCTGGGAGTCCAGAAGGTGGCTGATGGCATCATTGTTTCCCACCTGAGGGCTCAAAGAACTCCACGGTCATTGCTTCCATGATCTCAACTTGCACTGTGATGAAATTTGTCCAACTCTGTGAAATTACTGAATTCCTTTCAATTGTTCACTTTAACCAAGTAAGTTGTTTAGGACATAATGATATCCCACTCAATATTTTTTAAAAGATGCATTGCTTAGGAGGCTGCTTCATTTTTCTGAAAGGGATTAGTAGTTGACAAAGTCCACTGAGAGAACTTCCTTAACCCAAAAGCAAGGAAAATTTGCCATAAAAAGACAGAAAAGAGGGAATGGAGATGGTTCGGTCATTAAAGTGTCTACTGTGCAAGAGACGGGTGCTGCGTGGTTTCCCAGCACCCATGTAAAAATCCAGGCATGGTGGCACATCTTTAAAAATCCCAGCTCTGGGGAGACAGAGACAGGAAGGTAGATACCCCCACCCGGGGCTTGCTTGCTTGCCAGACCAGTCTAAACTTTGAGTTCAAGGTCAGCGAGAGACCTGCCTCAAAAAACAAGGTGCATCACACCCGACAAAAGCTGAGGCTGAGTTCTGCCCTAAAAATGTTAGCACAAATATGTGCATGCACACCAGTGCACACATGTACATCACACACATGAGTATGCATGCACACACAGATAGTCATGTACACATTGAATAGCTAAAGAAAGGGCAATCATAAATAACCTAAACTGTCGCTTCTTCTCAGTAATGTTGGGTTGTCACAAAAGAATGACCCGAACTACACATCAGATCTGAACTGACCCCAGTCCAGAGCAGGTTGACTGTAGCTGACCTGCCACACATGAGTGAAAAATGACAGATTGAGGCAATAAGCCATTCAGTTAAAGGGTGGTTTGTTTCTCAGCATCAGTGCAGCAACAGTTGGCCAATAAACTACTTTCTTCACAATTCAAGAAGTCAGTGGTTTTCTGGGGGCTTTTTTTGTTGCTGTTTGTTGGCGTTCTGCCAACAGAACAATGTAGCATGCAACCATCTCCGCAATAAAGCCCCTGGCATGGCAGTAGACAACTACCCTGTCCATGAAAATGCACCTAAACATTTACAATTCTTTTCATAAATAACATGGCTGGACATCACCTTTAAGGTTGAGTTGCTGCATCCACACAACAGGCAGCTGAGTTTACTACGCTGGACTTCTGATCTGTGAAGTCAGACCAAAACTGTCGTCACACCTGTCCACGTCTCCCGCCTTCTGAAGACCCACAGCAGTGACCTGCAAGATCCTTCTCTCTGCCTTTCCATGGAGACCCCACCTTGGCCAAGGACACAGGACAATATTTAACAGAGAATGAGATGCAGGGGCCAACACCCCTGGGAGAGGGAAGGGTTCTCCCATTGCATGGGTCTCTTAATTTATTTATGAGATTTCAGCTGTGCCAGGTGTCAGGGCCTTTAGGGCACACTGATGACTCTAACTCGCTTGATTAAAATGTGAATATGGAATCAAAGAGGAAGGTCAGGAGCTGAGGGTGTCATTCACTGCCAGTCCCTGAGTGTGAGGGAGGGTCACCTCTAAGCAATGTCACTTTTTTCAAGAGCTAAGATTTTGTGACACTAGGCGCGTTCAGAGCTGCTCAGTCATGGACAAAAGATAAGGCCTTTGAAGGAGAACTTTGGGCCCAAAGAAATTTTGCAGAAATGACCCTGAGAGAACACAGACCTGCCCTTATGCCACCATCTTAAAGATTGAACATTTGTGGAACTCAGAATTTGCGCTATGCAGATATTTGCTAGTTGATTTTGTCCTCAGATTTTCCAGGGATCTACCGGGGTGTACACTGTCTGGGTTCACCTGGTGCCCTGTCCCCTCTGGTCTGAGACTGGCCTTCGGTGCCCTCACCCCTCTAGACCGCGACAGTTTCAAAGTATACTGGCCAGTGTGTGTGTGTGTTTGTGTTGTTTTGCTTTTTCTCCTGGACCTAGAGTCCCTTTGGTGTTTACTGTGATTGGATTGAAGTGACATGATGTGGGAAGGTCAACCACATCGTCGTGTGTCCCTTCTTGTCCCTACAGCAAGGTTTCACAATGGGGCGTTTCCAATTCCTGTGGTCAAATGCTTTGCAGTATGATCTATCATGGTGACAAGGGTGGCAGCCGGTCACATGACTTCCACAGTCAGGAAGCAGAAAAAGATGACCACTGGGCACCACCAACTCACGCCCAAGACGTCTCAGGAGAGCATTCTCCTTTTCACTCAGTCAGGATCCCACCAATAGGATGGCGCCACTCATTCAGGGTGCGTCTGCCTTCCGTCACACCCAGAGGTGTATTTGCATCGAGATTCCAAACAGTTCAAGACAGCTGTCACAATGCCCATCTGATGAAGCCTCAGTCCTGGGCTAACCTGTGCTAGGTCAGGGGGTTCACTAGAAAATCCCCATTTTCCCATCTTTATTACTCAGCTATTTGAAGGGTGCTGTCCGATTTCTTCTTAAACTTCACATGGAACACTGTAAACGAAACGGCACCAAACCTCTGTAAGTTGAAGTTGACCTTCAGCGCCCAGGATGTAGCCTACCTGCCTGTCCTCTATCTTCTCTCAAAATGCCTTGGCTTTGTCCTTCAGTTTCAGCTTCCAAGGCACAACACTCCTGCCTTCCTTTCAACTTGTTCCACCCCAGCTGTTTCTTTGCAATTCCTGGATGCGTTTTTCCTGAGGACACCGCAGAGGAGGCTATGGGGACATGGACTCAGCAGGAAGCTTTAGGGAAACAGCTGTAAGGAATGACCAGGATGGGTGACAGAGGCAGCTCAGGCTCCTCCCATCTGAGGCTTGTGCTGCCTCCCATCCTTCAGTCTCCAGACTTCTGGGATCACCGCCCTAGACACACTGACCTGGTGTATTGTTAGCCCGTTGTCCATCGTGATAACAACGTGTTAGAGGCTGCGCGATGCATCAGACAGGAGGGTTATTTAGCCCACCCACAGGTTTGGAGGTTCCAGTTAAGTGCTCCACTCTGGCAAGCACTCATCGCCACCATGTAAGGTGGCCTGTGACAGACAAGGGCAGGGCAAGAGAGCATTTCAGAGAAGACCAAACAAGAGACCAGAAAGCAGGAAGGGGCTTTTACGCCAACCTATCCTCACAGGAGCCAAGGAAAAGTATTCTCCCTGGCGTGGCGCTCCCAGAGACCCTAGCGCCAGATTCTATCTCCTAAGGATGCAGTGCATCTTAGCCCTAGGCTGAGGACCCAGCTGCCAGGAACCTCTAGAGTGAAGCACCCTCAGACCCCAGCATCTCCCTCTGCTGCAGGTGGTTTCTCCATCCTGCTCCTTTGGAATGGGGAACAGAGCTGGTGGTGAAGGAGGAAGAGAGCTGTTCTGGGGTTCTCTCAGGCTAGGTTGCAGGGGCTGCTGGCTTCCAGACGGAGAATACAAACACGGACCACAGCCTTCTGGGCTAGTCTTCCGTGACGGTTTCCGTCTCTCGGCTTCTTCTTTTCTTTTTGTCTTTTCTACTCTTTGTTCAACTGAGCCCAAGTTAAAGTCTCCAAGCAGAGGATTTGATCCAGGAATTCATTTTCTTCCCGTGCTGTTTGGCTTCGCGAGCGCCCCAGCGGTTGCCGCAGAAATCCCTGACAGGCTCAGCAGTCAGGCAAATTAAATCGTCCAGCCCAAGCAAATCCTGACCCCCAATTTCCTCAACTCCCTAGGTCGGCCTGCCTCTTCCCCAATAGGGCACCAGTTTACCTCCCCACAGGGGCAGGTTAAATAATAAAAAGACTGAAAATAAAACAAGCTTTGTTACAGACAGCCCACCGCTGGTATTGCTTTTTCATTATGAAAGCGGGAAAGGAATCATTAAGAACAAACACATCACGGAAGAAGAAGAAAGAGCCAGGAGGAGAATGAACCCGGAGTCCGAGTTTCCGGAAGACCTTTGGGGTCTGATGCTGCCTGGGGCAGCCGGTTCTCCTCAGTCCCTTCAGGCAGGAACAGCCAGTGTGGTGCTTTCTACATTATGGATGAGAGAAGGGGCCTGGATAAAATATGGATCTCTCCCGGCCTGCCTCAGACTCTGCAGACTCAGCCTCCTGTTAGCTAGTGGAGCCTCTCTGCCTTCCGTTGACCTGCACCGGCTGCTTCCCTTCACGCATGCTCTCACTTGAGTGAGAACACAGAAACATATACTAAGCTTCCCTGGAAACGAACCACGATTACACAGGGAGGGCTTCATATGTTACCTATGAAGTGTGTGTGTGTGTGTGTGCGTGTGCACGCGCGCGTGAGATAGAAAGAGAGAGACACAGAGAGAGAGAAGGGGAGGGATGAAGGGAGGGAAGGGAGGGAGGGAGGGAGAGAGAGAGAGACTTGTCAGGACAAGAGGCCCACTGAGCATCAGTGCTGAGCACACTCCCAGAAACTCACTGCAGGCACAGGGCACAGGCGGGCAGGGTGGGGTGAGTCTTCTCAGTACTCCAGGATATCTAAAGAACAGAGACCCTGGATCCAGGCAAGGGGAAAATGAGCTTTCTGTGAAACACCACACAGACTGTCAGAACCTGCTAACTTAGACCCAGGGCAACATCATGGCCGTGAAGGGCAGGGATGGGTGGGTCATGTGAGAGGGAGGGACTCTTAGAGGGAGGGTCATGTGAGAGGGAGGGGCTCTTAGAGGGAGGGTCATGTGAGAGGGAGGGTCATGTGAGAGGGAGGGTCATGTGAGAGGGAGGGGATCTTAGAGGGAGGGTCATGTGAGAGGGAGGGGTCCTGAGAGGGAGGGTCATGTGAGAGGGAGGGGATCTTAGAGGGAGGGTCATATGAGAGGGAGGGGTCCTGAGAGGGAGGGTCATGAGAGAGGGAGGGGCTCTAAGAGGGAGTGGTGACAGTTACTACTTTGGTTGATTTCATAGCCAGGTAGTCAATATTTCTAACATTATTATTATTTATTATCTGGAGATGGAGCATAGCTAGGTCTCAGTCTATGCTGTGCAGGTGCTCCAACACCTAGTGACATGCCTAGCCCTCTTTTTACAGTTTATTTTGAGACAGGGTCACACTCCTCTGCCCAGAGTGACCTTGAACTCATTCCATTCAGACAGGCTTTGAACTTGCTTTCCTGCTTCAGCCTTTCAGGTAGCTGAGATGACTGTACCACCATGCCTGGCTCATGTCTGCCTTCCTCTGTCAGGTCTCCCTGCTCTGAGGTGACCCTGGTTACAGTTTATGTAAACTCCCCCTTTAGTCTAAGCATTTCTTTGATGAAGAACAGGTCAGAAGCTGATGAGGTAGCAGGTCAGGGTCCAGCCTCCACAGGTTCACATGTTCCAGGGCAGGAGCGTGAAGACTAGAATTAGTAAGCAAAAGGAACAGAGATATGAGAGAAATAAGAGACAGAAACACAGAACTGCACTGGGAAGGAATTTGAGTGAATCCTGAAAAAAAAAAACCTGTGTTTATTTTCCACACGCTTATATACCCCACTCCAAAAGGGGAGTAAGGAGAGGAGGAGGCAAGGAATAAGCAGAGCCATCCTCAGTCAGGCTCTCTTGTTTGGACAGGATATATAAAGCCCACAGCTTTAGACCAAGCATCCTGAAGGCAGCCACTCCCTGGAACCTCCTGCCAATCTCCTTGAATGAGCAGGAATAGACTTGAATTTTCCACCTTTGATCAAGGCAGAATGCACCCACCTCTATACTCAAAATGCTAATTAACCACGCCCTAGGTCAGGAGCTCCCATTTGTAGCCACACCTGTTGTCAACAGCTTTAAAAGGGCAAGAGTAGCAGAAGGGACTCACATCTTGGCCCCCACAATAGCGGGGCCCATAACGTGCAGGGGGCCGAGATGACAGCACCTACACAGAAGTCCAGGCACACTGCTTCCTCTTGTGATTCAGTCCTGACAGGGACAGATAGGACCTCTCCACTGATGTGGTCATTGAGTCCAGCCTAACTGGCCAGTGCCAGATAAATGAGACACACGCCTTAGAAAACAAGATGGCGCGTGATCCTCGAAGACACCTGCTGACCTCTGCAGTCACACACACACACACACACACCACATACCACACATTTACACCACACACAACACACACAGCATACTACATACACATAGACACCAACTCACCATGCACCACCCATGCCACACACACACCACATACATACCCACATATGCACATACTCTGCACATACACTGCACACACACCACAAACATATCCAAACACATCACACTGTCATCCCACACACTGCGCACACAGAGACAAACACACTGCACCCACAGACACACCACACACACCATACATGCTCACACACATATACACATAACACACACACAAACACACCACACATATACACCATACCACAGACATCAGAAACACACACTCCCTCACACACACATATAAACTCTCACACACCCCCACACCACTCATAAACACACACAACACATACATATCACCACATCATACCATACACACACACACACACACACACACACACACACTACTCAGGAACAGGGGCCCACATCCGAAGCCCATCTGCAAAAAGAAAGAGTCCTACTGTGTGTAAAATAAAGTGAGAAACTCAAAGCAAATGAAAACTTTGCTCACACTGCCTTGTCGAGCAAGTGTGTGCTGGAGCTGAATCTGAAGATGGATCAAAGTCTGAGATATTGATGGCCAGACAGCACCACGCTATCCTTCCTGCTCCGCTCTCTCTTGGGGACCCCAACTTGCAATGTTCAGTCGATTGTGAAGCTGTCTGCACTAACTGCAGACTGCCCTGCTCTGAGCTGGCTGCCTCCCGTAATGAGTCCCTCAGTGGGAGGCTGTGCTCTTAACCCTGCCTCTGTCAGCTGAGGCGGAGGAGTCTACAGGACTGTGCCCACTGGCTGAGAGTCATCAGAACCGTAAGGCTTCCCAGGCTTCTAGCATCTGAGTAATAGGCTTTGCATGTGGCTGGGTAACTGGCAGCCCTCTGGCGTCAGGCAAGGACAGTGCTCACTTTCCTCTGTAGACACTTTTCTAACTTAGAAACTGCCCTGCCTTTGTCTACAACCAACTATAGGTCAATTTCATCTTGTGTTTCTCAGACCCAGGTTCCCACCTCTAAGCTCTCCCCACCTTTGACCAGCAAGCTCCAGGCAAGGATGCTTCCTCCCCAGGATCCCAGCTCTTTTTCTTAGATGTCGGAAACATGAAGCTCACAAGCCTGCTGCCCTGAGCATCCTTTTGGGAACTTCCCCGTTGGCTGGGAACTGCAGATGTATCCAGAGTGAAGGGGTCAGGAACTCCTCATTCCCACAACTGGAGTGTGAAACCTGGAATCACTACCCAGCCTAACTTAGGCAAATGGTTGCTGAAGCTTTGATGAGAGCTTGTGGCTTCCAGAGAGGGGCTGAGGTGTCTCAGCCCAGTATGAGGATCTTCACAGAAAACCTCACACTTTCTTCATCTACTTGCCTGTCTCCAGTGTGGACTTACCTTCCAACATGGGCCTCAGACCCTCATCCTGGAGAAGAAGCTGCTCCATCAGCAAGTCAGATGAAAAAAATGTGTTGCCTAAGAAGGTTTTCTGAGCAGCTACTGCAGGCAAGGCCGTTGGTCAGCAATGTGAGAGGCAGGGCACATTGCTCCCAGGTCTAGGAAGAACCCCAAAGAGAACTATAAACACACATGACAACGTGTGCTAGTGGGACTATGCCAAGGCTGTGGTTGTTCTTATCTACCCGGCTTGTGTTTGGGGTGCTGTCCCTCCAAAGTCCACTTGGTTCTTCAGAAACCATAGATCAGAGATGGCAATGGGAATGGACGTGTGACCCAGGTCTGGTTCTTCCTAGTTCTCTGTGTGACATGGGTAGGCATTCCTGCCTCAGCTGGAGCTGACTTATGCACTAGTAGATTTGAGAATAGACTTCTGGCTGGAATTGAGGTGCTGCGGGCTTATGCTATGCCGATAAAGAAGTAAGGCCATTAGGTGAGTCAGGTCAATGCCTTGTAACTGCAGAAGGAAAAAGTCACCAGAACCTTACCAGTAAGCCACAGCCTCGTGGCCATACATGGATTAATTGAAATGGGTTAATTTAAGATGTAAGAGCTAGCTAGGAATATGCCTGAGCCATTGGCCAACAGTGTTGTGATTAACATAGTTTCTGTGTGGTTACTCGGGTCTGGGTGGCCAGGAAACAGCACAGTCTCTGGTTACAGGTCTTCTTCTTTGGGTTGAGGGAGTTCATCACATCCGCTGGTCACAGCCCTGACTCTTTCCTTTGCTATCACTTTCTCTGACACATGGAAGAACCCCAAGTGAAAAGTGAGGGAAGAATTGCATACAGAGAGTAACAGCAAAGAGAATCCCAAAACCTTGTGGGGCTTCTGGCCCAGCCATGCCTGAAACATCCTTTTCAAGTACGAATCTAATATGGTACATTGGCTTTCTGTCCCTGTGCTGGGTAGTTCCTGTCAACTTGAAACAAGCTGGGGTCACTCTGGAAGAGGGAAGCCCAGTGGAGAAAACAGTGCTGAGAGGTTGGCCTGTCAAGGTTGTGGTGCATTTTCCTGAGAGATGGTGGATGTGGGAGGGCTGGGCACCTTGGTAGTGTCACCCCTGCGCTGGTGGTCCTGCTTACTATAAGAAAACAGGATGAGTGTGCAGAGGGAGCCGGTAAGCAGCACCCCTCCATGGCCTCTGCTTCAGTTCCTGCCTCCAGGCTATTGCTCTATCCGCATTTCTGGCCTGACTTCTCTTAACTGTGTGAACTGTGTAAGCCAGAATGCACTCTCCCCTCCTCAAGTTGTTTACAGTCATGATGTTTTACCGCAGCAACAGAAAACCTATGGTGGATCTAACCGTGTCCTCGGTGCAATTGAAGCTGGTAAGCTTATGCAAGATGAGGTCTTTGCTAAAGTAAGGGATGGAGTGGGTTGCCATGGGGTGCATGGTGTCTGTGACACAAGGGTTTCATTGTTGTGGCTCTATCTGGGGGTGGGAATCCACGAGTGCATGCTAGGGAGGCCTCCATAGCTCTGTGGCTTGGCCAGCAAGGCCTTGGAATGAGGCGTGCTCAGCAAACCTGAGCTCAGGACCACAGCAGACAGACAGCTTTCTTCCTGATTATTTGTCTAGATAGCGCACTGGATTCAGCTGTACTGGACGGCAGCCATGCTTCTGACCCGTGATGACCAATTACCCCCATCAGTGTATTGTCCTTTTCTTGGGTCAGTTCAAGGTAAGTCATTGAAATCAGGGACATTCTGGTGTCCAGAGGATGGGAGTCCATTCTAATGCAGGCTGAGAACTAGAGCTAGAATGAACTGGTTATGGTAGGCAGGCCTCAGTCAGTTGTAAAGAAATGAAGAAGGGCACGGGTGGTAGAGAGGCAGACCCTCCTGTCAGACACTGTTGTGAAATGTACTTTAACTATGTAAAGATGTATTGCATTTGTTTAATTATGTAAAGATCTGTTGCTATTTTACCTTGCCTGCCTAAGGCACCTGATTGGTATAATAAATAGCTAAATAGCCAATAGCTAGGCAGTAGAGGGATGGGCAGGGCTGGTGGGCAGAGAGAATAAGTAGGAAGAGGAATCTAGGCTGGAGAGAGAGAAGAGAATGGGAGAAAAAGAGAGGGGCCACCAAGGACTACAGTCAGGCAGCTGCCAGCCAGACACACATAGAAGATGGGGAAAGTGGGAGATACAGAACGAGAGAAAAGTGAAAATTTCCGAGGCGAAACATAGAAGAAGAGAAACAGGCTAAATTAAGTTATAAGAGCTCATAGGACAAGCGTAAGATAAGGATGAGCATTCATAACTAAAATGAAGTCTCCACATGATGAAATTAAGGCTGGTTGGTGGCCCGAACGAAAGCCTGTTACAAGGCAGGAGTGGAGGTGTGGAGGACACAGCCTACAGTGCCCACTGTGATTCACACCCTCGCACACTCTCCCTCCAGATGTTTCTGCTGGGGTAATTTAGGTCCAGTTTAGTTGAATTAAGCAAAGGGCATCTAGGGTGGTTTTGACCTAGTCAAATGATGGTGGCTCCCTCTGAGGAGGACCTTGGCCTTCACTGACTTCAGAGACACATTCTCCACTGACCTCAAAGCCAGGAACTGTTTTGCTGTGAACTTCCCTCAGAGTGGGTAGATCCTAGGACCCGAAGGCTTCACTCTTGACACCTCAAGGAGCGGAGCAATCCAAGCACCTGAGTGAGTTTCACAGAAAACAAAACGACGACAACAACAACAACAACAAAAAACCTCCTGGCTCCAGGGAGAGCACAACCCATAGCTCTCTGACTGCATCCCAGGGAGATACCCAGAGTCACTGCCCAGTGTGGGCCTGGCTGGGCCTATGGGGCATGAAAACTAGGAGAGACCCTGCACAGACACATATGCACATAGCTCCAAACTGTCTGACGACTCATGGGGCTGTTAGACAGAGATGAGAAACTGCCACTGGGAGGGACAGAGATGGCTCTGATCTAAAGCAAGGAGTCTTTCTGCACTATGACTGCATTTCCAGCCTCAGCATTGTTCCTTGCCTTTTCTTCATTGAAATGAAAATGCAATAGCAAATTGTTTGTGTGTGTGTGTGTGTGTGTGTGTGCGCGCGTGCGTGTGTGTGCGTGTGTGTGGGTAACAGTAATAATAACAATTTAAAAAAGATAAGTCACAACTAAGAGAGAGAAGAATCAGGGGAGGAGTTGGGCCAGTGGAAGAGGGGGTGAGGAAATTATATAATACAGTATTCATATAGGAAATTCTCAAAATATCTATTTTTTTAAAAAGGAAGGAAAGTGACTGGCTTTTGGAGCAAGCCCTCCGTGAAAAGTAGAAAGAGAAGGGCAGGTCTCCGAGAGCCACCTCTTCTTACCTGTGTGTTCTGCATCCCTAAATGGCCTGCTAGGGTGATAGTGATGGCAATTTCTGATTTAACTTTGCCACTGTTTCCATTCCTGCCTTTGTTTCCAAGAAGCCCTGATGTCTTTCCTACCACCCAGGCTCTCTGGGACACCTCTTCTCTGTGATATAATGTCCTCAGCTATCTTAGCGATGGTGTCATTAAATAGCGAGTGAAAGAGACATTCTGTCTCCCTTCCTCAATTAGGTTAAATTATACATTACCCGAGGTCACCCCCATTGCTGCATTATTTAAGCAGAAAGAGCCAAATAAAGGAGACCCCTATTCTTCATTCTTCATTCTGAGTTCATGGAAAAGCATAAATATAATGACTTTCTCCAGAGCCTTAGGACCACAGATCCACTAGCATGGGGATGGCTGTCTCCAATTGCTTAGAGACTGATTTCAAAGGCCCAAACTTGTAATAAAGATTATGCTTGGTACATCCTGTGCTGTGTTTGGGAGAACCTCTCACCAAGGCATTGCTATGGTGGCTGTCGCAGAAAAATAGGAAGCCTACGTGGGAGCTGCAGAAGGTAGCATCTTCCTTCTCCAGGTGACCCTTGTATGTGGCCCCAGGAAGTGTCCATACCGGATGCATGCTCATAATTCATGTAGACATTAGTCTATGCTCACAAACTGGCGTTCTGCAGACCCAGCATGAGTGTCCCAATGGACTTTGAATGAGTCCTTTCCTACTCAAGAATCTCGTTGCTGACCTCAGAGACTTTCTAGTTGGGTAGTAACCCAACCCAAAGGGAAAGGCCACTACTCGTGACACCAGTGTTCACTAAAACCTACATCCAGTTCAGTAACAAATTAGATCATGTGGTCTTCAATATGAGCAGGGATGGTGTGCAGCTCAGTCCTTAGAGCAGAGTACTGGCCTAGCACCGAATAAACCAGACCTGGTGGCACACACACACACCTGTGATCTCAGCTCGGGAAGAAGGGACAAGAGGACAAAGTTCAAGGTGAATTGGAGACCAGCCTGTGCTACATAAGACTCGGTCACTAAAAAAGAAACAAAACCAAAAATAAAGCAAGAAGCCAAAGATAAACAGCCACTGTTTGACTCCACAGAATTCCAACCCAGCCTTCTCTCTCATGGCTCTGTGGCCTGGAAAAGTCAGCTAACTGCTCTGTGTCTCAGTTTCCTCGTCTTCAAACGGGATCAAAGAGGTTACTGTGTTTAAAGCTCTTAGAGCAGTGGTTCTCAACCTTCCTAATGCTGCGACGTTTTAATACAGTTTGTCATGTTGCAGTGACCCTCATTCACAAAATTATCTTGTTACTTCATAACTGCAATTTGCTATTGTTATGAACCGCAATGCAAATATCTGATATGGGACCCTCAAAGGAGTCCCAGCCCACAGGTTGAGACTTAGAGAGAAGCTGAGCCTGGATGAAGGTTTCATGAATGTCACTGCTACTCCTCAGGGAAATGGGAAAATGTGACGAGCACAGACTGTCCTAATTTTATCCACTTGCCGATTCGTTCATACTCTATATGGGCTTTGTGTCTGTGCTGCTGTGTGAACAGTAGCATGTGTGAGTGCGGTTGACCTGGGAAGTTGTTCCTTTTTGAAAGCACAGCTTCTCTCATC
Source organism: Bramus lutescens (assembly GCA_001685075.1). Lineage (NCBI taxonomy): Eukaryota > Metazoa > Chordata > Mammalia > Rodentia > Cricetidae > Bramus > Bramus lutescens. The sequence continues at coordinate 94,352 of LOEQ01000621.1, read as the reverse complement.
CAGGTTAGACAGACCAAGGCTGCCAATTACTCACCGCCTGCTTTCTCTTTGGGGCCGGAGACTAGCTTGTCTTCCGTGGAGTTTGGATGAAACCACAGGAAGATGACAGAGACCAATTGCCTCTGACGCTCCCCAGGACTCGGAAAGTTAGCATTACAGCAGGTTCAGGAAGTCCTGAAACAAACCAAATTCCCAAGACCCCTCTTCCTTCAAGTCACACAAACAACGAGGGATGCAGAGGATACAGCAGGAGCAGCTACCTGAAGAAAGTCTTTGACCTTTAGAGCTGCCTGCCTGCTGAGTACACAGCTCCAGGGTTTGCAGTTCTGAGCCATGACCCAGGCTGGGGTGATCTTCAATGATGTGACCTTCGAGTTATCCACATGGATGTAAATATCCCCCAATAAAACCACCAAGTTGGACCTTGCTGGTATTTTCACTCGCTCTGTTGTGGGCTCTCTATCTGGGGTCAGTAGACATTTGTTCATATCACCGCAAGAATAATGTCACACAACAATGGCAAACCCAGGAGTGGTGCGGGAGAATTGTCTGTAATCTGTCAATCATGTTTTAAATAAACGCT
>LOEQ01000621.1:66988-78251 GCA_001685075.1 Bramus lutescens | reverse complement strand
TCACATCTTGCTTCTTCTGTGGTGGGCTCACAACTGCAGAAAGAGCTTCCTTCTTCCCAGAATACTCCTGTTCTCATTGACCCCTTCCTGTCTGGTTGTCCCACCTATACTTCCTGCCTGGGTACTGACCAATCAGCATTTATTTAAAATATAATTGACAGAATACAATTGTCCCACACCAGGTTAGAGGCAGCCCCTGCTCCCTCTGCTAGCAATCCCACAAGTAGGACAAACGACATGACTGTCACACTTACGTAGAGAGCCTAGGTCAGTCCCATGCAGGCTCCCCAGCTGCCAGTCCAGAGTCTGTGAGCTCCTATGAGCCTAGTTGTTTATGTGTGTTCCCTTTTGATGACCTTGAGCCATGTATGAGTGTTTGCCTGCCTGCATGCCTGTGCTCCACATGCATGCAGTGTCTGGGGAGGCCAGAAAAGGGTGTCACATCCTTTGCAACGTGGGTCCTCTGGATGAGCAGCCAGTGTTCTTACTCACTGAACGATCTCTCTAGTCTCAGTTTTATTGCTTTAGGGAGAGAGAACAGAAACCTAGCCAGTGCCGTGGGGGTGCTTTATAACACCCCCTAGGTTTAGAGGGTGCATGGGACTTACTGATTTTTATTCTGAGACCCAATATAGGACCATTGGGCCCCTCACAGTGTGCACACTACAGAAGGACCAATCTAATCAAATCTTAACTCTGAACCCCCTCACTATAATTGCCCCCTACAGGAGGAAAGAGCTCTTCCAACCTGGTGGGTAGTGGAGAGGTTTCCAAGGAAGCCTGGATGGGCTGGTGGGGATCAGAGAGATGAGAGCCTCTTCCAAGATCACATGGCACATGGAAACCTTGGAGTCATTTTGAAGAAGAGGATGGAGTGAGGGCCTAAAAGTAGCTTCTGCCCTCAGAGACTTTTCCTGAGCCCACAGGATTCTGCTTATCTATCCAACACCTTCTGTTCCCAGAAGGAAAAGGCAAAGGCTGTGTTTGGAGTGTGCCGGGTACTTTCCTTGCCTCTATGACCAGATGGCAGGGAGTGTGTCAGAGGAGGAAAGGTATGTGTCTTGACTCATTTTTAGAGGGGACACAGTCTACCCCAGCAGCACAGTCATGGTGGTGGATACCTTTAGTGTGGTAGAGTGGGGCATAGGCTTGCTGCTGTTTCAGGGCAGCAGAATGCAAAGGGAATGGAGTCAGAAGTCGAGTGGTAAAGCACAATTAATAAAAACTTAGAGACAGATGTTGAGGTTCAGAAAAACAAAGCAGCCAGCCGCTGGCTCTTACCTCTATCTCAATCCAAAAATGGCGATCCTGCCTCCAGGAATCTCGGAATGAGACTGCCTGAGAGCTGTCTCCTCCCGTCTTATATTCTTCTCTAGTTTGGGACCAAAGGTATGCAGCACTACCGCCCAGTTTCTATGGCAAACCAGTGTGGCTACTGGGATTAAAGGTGTATGTCACCACTGTCTGGTCTGTATAATTGATCAGTCTGACTGTTTTACTCTCTGGTCTTCAGGCAAGTTTGTTTATTAAAATACAAGTGAAATATCACTACAGGGTAGGGTTGTAAGCTTTGGGCCATCTGCCAGCAACCCACTTCTAGCCTGGCCTCCTCTCCTACAACCTCCTCAGATGGTACAGCCTGTAGGGAGCAGAACATGTTCAAATGTGTGAGCCAGCTGACTCATCAGCAGTGGCCAGCCATGTCTGCACTAGGTCTGCACCTGTCTTCCTGTCCACACCTCTGATGGCAGCAAAGCCCCACAGGGTGGGATTTAGTCTTGCCCACTCTTGTTATGCTTGGTGTCTGACACGGCATTCCTTAGAGTGTAGATTTTTCTTCTGGAAAAGTGGGTCACTGCAGATAAAATCACAGCTAACAGATCAGTGCAGAGCTGGCCATGGCAGAGGGGACAAATGTCCATGTGTACTCATGCTCAACTATGCTCACTCACTTGGTCCTGGGCCCCAGCCTTGGTCCAGGGTTGTCAAAGTCTGCCCCCTAGAAGGAATATAAGAAGCACAAGGGTAAAAAGACTTTAAGAAGCCATATGGTGCTAAATTCCTTGTGGCTTAGGTCCTTGTAAGGGCTAGCCAGTTTGTGCCACATACTGGAAGTCTGAAGAGAAATACACATGACACCCTCTGCCCTGTAAGAGAAAAGAGTCCCATGCCAGGTTTCTTTCATTGACTGCACTTCCTGAAGCTAAATGAAGACCCCCATGATCTTGAAGTTGGCTCCCTACTCTATGCCCCACATGAGTTAGGGACATTTCTGTCTTGACAGCCAACAAAGGTCATAAAGAGCAACTCTTCTGTTACCAAAGGGATGGTTGGTACAAGACAAAAAGTTAGAGTGTTCAACACTTTCTTCTTTTCCCTCAGTGGCTCACTATGATGGCTTGAATAGGAATGGCCCCCATAGGCTCATGTATTTGGATACTTACTCAATGGGGAGTGGTACTCTTTGAAAGGATTGAAAGGACGAAGAGGTGTGGCCTTGTTGAAGGAAGTGTATCACTGAAGGTAGGCTTAGAGGTTTAAAAAAATCCATGCGAGGGTCATTCTCTCTCTCTCTCTCTCTGAGAGAGAGAGAGAGAGAGAGAGAGAGCCTCCCTCCCCCGCTCCCCAATCCCCCTCTCCCTACCTCTCTCTCTGGATCGAGATGTAGCCTTCAGTTACTTTAGCTCCTTGTGTGCCACCATGCTTCCTGCCCTGATGATAATGGACACAGTCTGTGAAAACCTAAGCAAACCCCAGTAAAATTACTCTTTCACAAGAGTTGCCTTGGTCATGGCGTCTCTTCACAGCAATAGAACAGTGACTAAGACTCTCACACTCTGCCCTTATCTGCTGCCCATGGCCTTATCTGCACTGACTCCTTAGCTGTGGCCATATTCACACTGATCCATCAGCAATGGCCATATCTGTGCTGACCCACTAGCCATGGAAAACTCTGCACTGCCCCACCTCTTGTTCAGGCATGGTTTTTTTCTCTCCCACTTTTTAGTCAGGTGGCGTATGCCTGTGTCTCCCCGCTCTCTGACCAGAGGACTAACATATAATGATTTGCCTAACATTCTAGATGAAGGGAGACACTTGTGGTCTATGAACCCTAAGTGGGGTTTACTCGCTGAGTCTATTAGATAAGAAAGAAGGAGAGGATAAACCTACAGGAATTCCAAGGATTAAAGGGAATTATCAGACCAGAGCCACATGTGTGGTTATTATAATAACTTGTGAACCCATATCTAAGGTTGCCACCCCCTTTCAAAATGGCATCGTGCCAGCGTCACTACCGTGCTGTGTATACCTATCAAAGGCAGCATCAATGAGACAACCCTTGCATGCAGCCTGTGGTGGGTTCTACATGGGCAAATCCCTCACCCAGCTCTACATCTATTGTTTGAGAGGCAATGTATAAGGAAAGAACCAGTGTAAATAAAAATAAAAGCCACCAAGAAAAGTTGTAAGTATGCCCGCATGACCCATGGTCCAGTCTTGAGCAATACTCATTAGCGCGTGATATTTGTGGTACCTTGGGCTCCTGGACATTGCCCTAAGCCAGAGGAAGACTTGTGCTCACCTTGGAGATAGGATGAGAAGCAGGATCAAGATGAAAGGCAGATTGCCTGCTGCCTGGACATGTAAATTGCCCACAATTTAACCGCTCTCCATGGTGTATGCTCGAAAGCACCAGCCCACTCACAAATGACAATGGAATAAAGAGTTTTAACCACGCATATTCTAGAATGTTGACTTACTGGGGGAGGAAAAGAATCCTTGTATCTTGTCGAATGATTGCAGCACCTGTAAAATGGTAAGGTCATTTTTCTGCTGAAATGTCAGGGTGAGATTTTTAAATAGATTCCTGGTGCAGTTTTAATAATGCTGAGGTTAAAGATAAGGGGGAGAAAGTATTTAACAAGGAATATGTAGCAAAAATATTGCTGTTTGGAGCAAGCGTCGAAGGAGCCTCTCATATTGTCAGAGCGGCACAGGACTGCTCATGCGCTGAGGGTTTGTAATTACTGTTTTCATAATTAATAACAATCCGTTCCATGGCTCCAGGCTGGGGGACCCTGTTTTGACCTTCTCACTGTACTTGGTGAAATTGGTTCCCTGGGACATCGGGGAGGGAAAGATAACAGTTTGTATGTACACTCTGCAACGTGAAAACCCTGGGTCCAGTTTGTCAGACATTCTCCCCACCATCCACCCACACTCCTCTGGGGAGAACCCCGTGAAACAAAACCTCCAGGGGTCTGGTCTGCATCACATGACCATCTTGATTCATGGATGCAGGTTGCTATTGGAAGCCTGTGGAGCCACAGAAAGGTCTTCGCTCCTGGAATCTGGGCTGTGAATAGAACCTCATACTGGGAGCAGAAGTTTTCAGAAGTACCCAGAAATCTCCAGATGCTGAGTGATAGCTGGGTTCTGTAGGAATTGGAGTCACTTTCTGGCTGATTGCCTTTTCAACCTAACATGAAAGCTTTTGTCAGCACGCTTTGTTGCCAGAGGAAATTAGGGGAGAGGGTTATTTCTTCTGCATGAATGGAAGGAAGACTCGGGATAGCGAGCAACTACATGCTGCCCATGAACCCCTCACTTTGCTTTCTCTTAGCCTCTCAAAAACAAATCTTCATGTGAACTTGGTGTTTCATTGCCCGTTTCTCCATAGGAGCCTGGAGAGAGATCTAACCCTCCGGCCCCTTCTTCCTGTCCTAGTGAGAAGTGTCTAGCCATACTCTCCCTTGGGCAGGTCTGCATTCCCAAGCCTCCTTTAGCTTTGAAAAGGGTTATATAAGCATCCTGTTTGGTCATAGCATCCCCTTGACGGAGGGGGGCCTCTCAGGTGAGTCAGTTTGACCTTCCCACTGTATTTTGTGAAATTGGTCTTCTGGGACAGAGAGAAAGGGACAGTGCAAATGTACCCTCTACGAGGGAGTCAAAGTACAAACCCCTGGGGTCTGGTCAGCAGCAGACATTCTTCCCACCATCCACCCACACTTTCCTGGGGGACACCCATGAATCAAAGCCTCCAAAGTCAGCCACCAAACCGGCTTGAGTTGACTTTCACGTAGTAACCCAGCATTCCAAGTATGATAGCCTAAGTCAGGAGACCAGAGAACCCTTAGATCACAAGCTCAAGTCCTGACAAACTCTACATAAGCCTGCCTGTAAGGGGTTTGGGATTTAGATGTGGACCTGCCTTCTCCAGGAGACCTCTGTAATGAGTGCAGACCCCAAGACCATGGGTTCCCACCGCATACACCTGTGTTGTTCCTCCTGTCTGGCTATCACCCGTCCACGTGTCTCTGTCCCTCACCTCTGTGACCAGTCCCTTCACTGCCATTACCAGGGTCTTAGGTTTAGAAGCAAGCACTGTGGTGTAAATGTTCATCTAGGAGTTAAACTTATGGAATAATGTGGGTCAGAGGCCTGTCATCCTTCACTAGTTTTTGTCAGTTGCTCCCTGTCATCCCAGCCACAACTCACATAAAACCCAGGAGTGTTTCTAATGCTCAGATTATGAGGAAGGAGGGCAAATCTCCTCTGTGGTTTTGATTTGAAAATTCTTTAAAGTTGATGGCTTTTAGTTTTGTATATGTATGTGTATTTAAGTGTGTGTGTGTGTGTGTGTGTGTGTGTGTGTATGTACACTTGTATTGCAGGTATGGAACTAGAGTTATAGGCAGTTGTGAACCACCAACATCATTCTGGGAGCCAAACTCTGTTCCCCTGAAAGAGCAACAAAGGTTCTTAACCTTTGAGTCATATCTCTGGCTCCATATCTGCACATTCTTAATTACTACTGGGTTTCTATGTTACCCTGCTTAATTCTCACCCAAGGCCCCTCTGCTCTGCATAGTTTACTCATCTCATATTCATTTTCCCATAAATCATTTGGTTGATTCACCTTCTGACCCTGTGGGACCTGCCCCAAATACCCTGGATCCTGTCTTCCTAGGCTATGTGCCCTGTAAAACTGGACTTCCAGATTATACCCTTGGTTTTTGATGTGGGATGCCCCACTTATGCTCTGAATATATTTTATTGCCATTGGTCAATAAAGAAGCTGCTTTGAGCTGTGTCAGCGGGAGAGGGGAGTGTGGGAGGAGGAAGAAGGTGGAATCAAGGGAGTTGCCCGCAGTGCCAGAGAAGCAATATATGAGATAACAAGCCACAAGCCTAAGGTAAAATACAGAACAATAGAAATGGGTTAATTTAAGTTGTAAGAGCTAGTTAATAATAAGCCTGAGCTAATAGGCAAAACAGTTTGTAATTATTATTAAGCCTCTGAGAGTTTATTTGAGAATTGGTTGGTGGGAGAGAAGACTCCAGTCACAGTATTTTTGAGCTGTTTTATATTGAACAGATGTTTTCAGTATCAACAAGGTGAGTTTAATAGGTGCTTGCTTCATGGTTAGTAGCTTGTGAGTCTACATCAAGGAGTGTGTTTCTATTCAAAGTTGTAAAAAGTATAATCATCTCTACACATTTTATTAGTGTACTATTTGACATATGAGTTGTAATCAGTGTGTAATTTTCTTCACAGTGACATGTAAAGTGGGTGAGCGGACACACCATGACCATTCAGGATGTCTTTTCACTCATAGACATGTGTTTTTTGATCTCCACACTTTTATAATTCCAACAGTCTGTTTATACTTGATCTCATCCCTCCTTCCGCTGAGGGAATGCCATTAAGCAATCAGTAGCAAACAAGGTGTCTCTCTTGAGAGTGGCTGCCACCATTTTGAAATAATGCGTGACAGTCAGCGTGGGGAATTCATGATGTTAGAAACAGTTTCCTTTTACTCCTAACTTTTCAAGAAGTTTTAAAGCAGAGTCATCCAGATGTTGAATCATATCTCATGATGCTGTGTAACTGTGGCTATAACTGTCCTTAGGCCTTATGTTTCTCTTTTTGTAGGATTTATTTTTTATTTTCAATTATGTGGGCACATGTGCATCTCTGTGCGGGTGTGCACATGTGTGAATGCAGAAGATGGCCCCTGAACTAGAGTTATACGTGGTTGTGAGCCATCAGACCCGGATGCCCGGAACCAAACTTGGGTCCTTTGCAAGAACACTATATGCTCTTAACCATCACGTCACCTCTCTAGCCTGACCTGGATTTTTAACATAAAATATCAAATTTCACGTGAGCTCTGTTACACATGACCATAGTCAGCCCACTGGTGTTTAGTTTCATATCCTACATTTCTGATGCAAGGTACATTGAGGTGTTTTTAGCCATTGTTGTACCAATTTCCCCTTTACTCTTAACTTGCTCTTTCTATGGAGTCTTTACAGAAGGTGATGATTCTTCTGTAGCTGCTGTGTTTGCAAGGCTGTGCTGCATAAGCGGGAAAAGAAAGATGTCACCCAGGGATTCACTTCCACCCCCAGCCTTTGGTTTTGTTGCCAGCATGAGAAGCACCAGCGTGTGGAGCAGCTGGAATGGCCAAGGAAGGTTTTCTGGTGAGCTCCCCATGGACGGGTGTTTGCCAAGGCAAGAGCCAAGTTTGCACCAGGTCCTATTCTACTGACAATATTCTCTTGAATTTCAGCCCATGTTCATGGCACCCTAGGACTGATCAACTGATTAAACTAAGACAAGATGTTCTTCTCCAAGCTCAGTATGAAATTCACACAGCCATCCTGACAACAGAAAATGTACTGCAGACTCAGACCTTCAGTCAGGATATCCAAACACCATAAAAAACACAAAAACAGATAATGGATGAAAGATTAATATGTCCTTAGAAAACAGATAAAACTCAGTCAAAACATCTGAAAGGAAAGGTAGACTCAGGGACTCTCGTCTGAAAACCAGATAATTTCATGGCTGTCATTTTTTTATTCTTAGCCATTCTTGGCCTTCGTTATAGGACAGAATGAAGCTGATGAAGCAATGTCTTGAAAACAGAGCATTAGCTGGATGTCAAGCCCAGGCTTGAAATGAGAGCAAAGAACAGAGTGAAGAAAAGTCAGCAGAAAGAAACTCAGTCCAAATAGAAAGTTGTTCTCTTTGCCCTAATATTAAAATCCTGGCTCTAAGGATAACACCAAGGTGACCCAGACCATCCAGGGAAAGGCTTACTTTACTGTTGCTGTAATAAAACACCTGACACAGGCAACTTAAGGCTGGGGGGGAGTTGTTTTGACTCTCAGTTCAAGTGTGCAGTGTATGGGGGACAGGAAGTCCTGGTGGAAGGGGCTTTGGATAACTGGGTACAGCGCTTCTGTTGACAAAAAGCAGAGTGTGGATCATGATTCTGCTCACTTGACTCTCATAGTTTTATATAGTCTGAGATTCTAGCCTAGGGAATGGTGCCACCCACAGTGGGCAGGTCTTCTCCCTTAAATTAATCAGACCTACCTCCCACATGGTTCTAGAGCTCATCAAAATGACAACTGAGATGATCAAAGTCAGCATTTAAACATTACTGATTTCTTTGGCCATTTTAAGACGATCTTTAAAAAATCCTTTTATTTTCTTTATAATTACTTTCTGTGACAAGAAGGAAAGGGATCAAAAGGTAATTGAAACATTGCTTTAAAAAAATCAGAACTCAGTGAAAGCTTAGTCATTGTGCCTGACTCAACCAGTCAATTCTGGTAGGAAAGGTGTCTTCTTGGCTTGACTCTGTGATTGACTGAAGCACACCTTGAAAAAAGTTTCCTTGCAACTGTGGAGCATTATGTTTGCCTTATTTGTGAGAGAAGTTTCTGCAGGTGAGCGTTAAGAGCTCTGGCAGAGAGCCAGTCACAGAGGATGTGCCTAGCATCATCTCAGCTTGAGCCCTACCAGCACAGAGAGGCTCTGAATCCAATCCCGAGGCCCTTATTAGAAAAAAAGAGGGATCTGCACTCATAGTTGAGGCTACAAAAAGAAAATGTCCTGAGATGTCAGAGTCAAAAGAGAAAGGAGGAGTCTTGCCAGAATGTCCTGGGGATCGGCCTTGTGGATCATGTCAGCTTGTCTGCCTTCCAGGATGGCAGGGGAATACAGTTCCACTCTTTAAAGCCACCAGCTGGCAATCACGTACTATGGAAGCCCCAGCATAACGACTTAGGTCCCATGTTGTTTCGGGTTGCTACCTGTGGATGACAAGGAATCAGGTGATCAGGTGGTATGTCACTGAATTCTGTTGGCAGACTGAAAACAAAAATAAAACAAAGAAAAATATGATAGCCTGAGTCAGGGGAAGGTTGCTAGCAAGGGCCACGCTAGGGGTGTGCTGAGTTTTGAGCCTGAGCCAGGAAATGGGGAGGACAAAGTACAGACAAGCTAGCCTGTTAGCCCTGGCAGGATGGCAGAGTCATGACGCACCACAGTGGCTGGTCTTCCTTTTTTTTCCTTTTTTAGGGTGGGTTCTGAAAAATCAAACTCAGAGCCTCATGCTTTCAAAGTAGCACTTTACCAACTGAGCCACCACTCCACCCCACCACTGAGCTTCTAAAGTTCCTTCAAAATCCATCACACATGAAGTTTCATCAGTTTCCCCAGGTGCCACATTCCAGGTGATGTAAGTTCATGGTATGGGGGCCCCGTTACACTTCCACTCCAAACTCCGAGCCTCATTGTCAACCCCAGGTTTAGGTGAACACACACACACACACACACACACACATACACACACACACGCTTCTAGGTCAAATGACCCTCTCCTGCAGAAAGGTGTGCAACAAGCCAGAAGCATATCCAGCTCTTCTAAGCCAGGAACACTGCCTCTACACAAGAATGCAAAAGGTAAACTTATGTATTTGATTGGCATGAGAAATGCTCAGAAATTCCTGTGTCTATGAGAGTGTTCCTGGAAACATTCAGCAGTCAGTGAACTATGAGAACTCCTGCCTTGAAGGTTGGAAGAACTACCCAAGATGTTGGGTCCCCCATAGAGTAAAAGCCGAGGAGGTAGAGGCCCATTGAGCTAGTTACTTTGCTGACAGAAGTAACTTCAAAAAGAAAGAATTTACTTGGGGCTCATGGCTTGAGAAGTCACAGGAGCAGTGTGGAGGTTTGTGGCAGTGGGAGACTAGAAGCTGAGAGCTTCAGCCAGGAGTGGTGTACAAGCCCCAAGGATTTGCCATCTAGTGTCTAGCTATGTTGACTGAGGTTTCTGTCCCACCAGGTCCTACAGTCAATCAGTCCCAAAGAAACACACAGAGGTCTAAATTAATCATAAGCTGGTTGGCCTATTAGCCCAGGCTTCTCATTAACTCTTATAACTTATATTAACCCATAATTCTTGTCTGTGTTAGCCACATGGCTTGGTGCCTTTTTTGGCGAGACAGTCACATCTTGCTTCCTCTGGGTCTGAATGATGACTGCAGACTGAGCTTTTTCTCTTCCCAGAATTCTCCTGTTCTGATTGCCCCACTTATAATTCCTGCTTGGCTCGGGACGGAGAGGAAGGTGCCTGGCTACTGGCTAATCAGCATTTCATTAAACAAGTACAAGAAACAAATATTTGCAGGGTAAAACCATTGTCCCACAGCACTTCCCCCCCTTTTTTTTTTCAAAACAAGAGCTATGAATTGAATCTCCCTTGTTTAGGCTTTCTTCCTGACCATTACCCATAACACCTTGTAACCAACATTCCAAACAAAGACAAACATCAATAATCCATTTTTAGGGAATGTGAGCATAGTTTTCCAGATACTTCCTGCTGATTGGGGGCCCTAATAATCTTATGGGGACCAAAAGAAAAATTTTAATTATGGTCAAGTCCTGAATGGACTGTTCTGTGAGGCTTGATCATCTCAGGCAGCAGTCTTGAAACTGTTCTGGATGTAGAACTCAGACATCTGGGCCATTCTTCCTACTGGAGCTTTCTCAGATGGTCTTTTTTGATCAAACCTGATTTTTCTTAACTCAGATTGAATCCACAGCTTTTCATTTATGGCAGAAACAAAAGCAAAACCTCTTCTCCAAAGTAACATATCTTTTGAATTTTATTTTAAAGTCAAGCCATTTTCAAAATATATATGTTGGATTAATTCAGCAACATTTATAATTAAATGCCTTTTAGCAGCTGTTGCTCCTTCCTCAGCATTCAAACAATTCAAAGAGAACATAATAATATACAGTATCCAGATTCTCTATGTGTTTTCCATCTTTATGTGGCTTTATTTTAAATTCTATTTCTTTTATTTTTACTTTTAATTTTTGGCTTTCTGAGACAAGGTTTCTCTATGTATCTTTGGCTGTCCTGGCATTCACTCTGTAGACCAGGTTGTCCTTGAACTC
>LOEQ01000621.1:54552-66967 GCA_001685075.1 Bramus lutescens | reverse complement strand
CACAGAGATCCACCTGCCTCTGCCTCCCAAATGTTGGGATTAAAGGTGTGTGCCGCCACACCCAACTATTCTCTTTCTTTCTTTTTTTTATTTTAAGGACTTTATCCTTTTTCTTTACTCTCCCAAGCCTACACATATTTTTAAACACACTGTCAACCATTTCAAGGTTTTCTTCATCTGAATCTATCTTTACTGTATATCTCTTTTTTTCTGACCACATTAGTCTTTAATTTGCTAAACAATGTGGCTAGGATTAAAGCCATGGCTTTGATGACTGGATCCAGCCAATTCCTTAGCTTTCTGAAGGTCTAGACTCATGGCAGAGGTACTGGCCGGAGCCATGTTTATTGTTACAACTCTATGGTGCTTCAAGGTCCCTGCCACCACCAAGAAGCATGCTGTCAGCTATTCATAAAAACCGTCTAAGTATTTGGTGGCAGGGCCTCTTAAATAAGCTGCAAGGTTTCACAGCTAAAGCTGAGTCGGGAAGCCTCTCTTAAATGAGGTGCACTTGTCTCTAGCAAAGAGAGCCCACCTGAGAAAGTGTTGTTGTCAATAAGCTATGCTTAACTCTATTCTTTTCTGTCTAGAATTACTTCCCAAGCTCTTTCAGGCTTTATGTGGATGCAGTTGTCCATGTCAGTGACATTTGTTGACCAAGGTTTCTGTCCTGCCAGGTCCCACAGTCATTCACTCCCAAAGAAATACACAGAGGTCTATATTAATCATAAACTGGTTGGCCCATTATCTCAGGCTTCTTATTAACTCTTATAAACTATATTAACCCATAATTCTTGTCTGTGTTAGCCACATGACTTGGTACCTTTTTTTGGCGAGGCAGTGACATCTTGCTTCCTCTGGGTCTGGATGATGACTGCAGACTGAGCTTTCTCTTCCCAGAATTCTCCTGTTCTCATTGTCCCATCTCTACTTCCTGCATGGCTGCCCTGCCTCTACTTCCTGCCTGGCTACTGGCCAATCAGCATTTCATTAAACAAGTATAAGAAACAAACCTTTACAGGGTAAAACCATTGTCCCACAGCACAGCTCGGCCCCACCACTGTCCTAAACAGCACCCCCAGCACCACCGTTGTTCAAACACATGAGCCCTGGGGTCATTCCATGCTTGCACAGCACCTGCCCTGCATGCAAACTTGGCTCCCCGTGAGCAGCGCAACCGGAGCGAGGACCCTCACAGACATCAGATTTCAGGTTTATTGTTGGCCTTTAAATGTGAACGCACAACAGCAGTGCTCCGGGGACTAGGTCTTCAGTCTTGGATCTGGGCTGTATCAGTGCTCCATCCTGTTTGAGACTTCCATCTTCTTGGACTTCTCTGGGTCTCTAGCCTCTACAGGCAGGCATTGAGGTATAACCAAGCCTCCAACTGCATAAAATAATTCAATGAAATCCAAATGTGTGCTCACGTGGGTGCGCACACACATACACACACGTCTATTTGCTAACCAGTGGAGTAGCCCATGACTGAGCATTTCCTCCAGTTAAATCCTCTTTACACAAAGTGAACATAAGTAGATTGTGGACTCAGAACTTTTCAGACAGGATGCCTTTCATGACAGCACCTCACAGAAAAATACTGCAAGCAGAACAGAAAACACCCATGACCTCCTTGGCTAACGTGCGCCTGCCTTCTGCACCCATCAATACGTGGAGGCCAAAGGGAACATCTTCACCAAAGGGAAAACAGTCAGCCTCTCCCCCTTCTGCAAGCCATTTAGACTTTGCATTTATCTGAATCAGTGAGGAGCCAGATCCTTGTTAGCTGGCTCCACGGTGACAGTGGTGTTTGTTTCTTCCCCGATGCTCCTAGTTCAAGGTGAAGATGATTAATGTGTTGCCGAAGGAATTGTTCAGTAAGCTTTTCTGATCACTGTCCCCTGAGCCACCCGTGTAACTGCTCATAGTCACAGCCAAAGCTATTGATGAATAGTTTCATGAGTCATTTGGGCAGATCCGTGAGGCCAATTACTTCATACAGTGGCATTCCATCACAGTCCTCTTCGATCTTGGAGTCTGGCTCATCGATTAGAGCTTGCTGAGGAAAGCCAGTGCTGCAGTCAGATCCGCAACTCTGATGGCTGCATCTGGATTTCCGCCATGGTGTTTCCTGAAGCCTGCTCGTGTTTCCTTGGCCTGTTTAATTACCCTGCCTAAGATGGAGAAGAGGGCCAGCAACTTGACAGGGAATGGCACACCACAGAATTGGTGGTCTTCTGCTACTGAGAGGATTCTCCTTTTCCATTGTATAGGTTGAATGTTGATTGCTGACACAATTCATGCACCATTTGATCCCTTGGTAGAGGGCAGTTCACTTAAAATTTCAGATTGAGAAAATACACATTAGTACTTAATTTTTATTTTTGTGGCTTAAATGCAATAGAACTGTGTTTACTTCATTCCATAGATGATGCATTGTGTTATTAACAAGAGAAATATTTTTGTGCTTCTTCAGGGTACGTAATTCCACACACACACATAATTGGAAAATTACGTATAAAATAAATATGCTTTAAACGATGTGTTTTGCACAGTTCACTCTCTGTTCACCTCGCACTGAAGCATAATTAACGGAGAGATGCCCTCATTTGACTGCTGCCCAAGGGCAGTTCATTCCAGCTCAGAGACCCGTCTGCTTTGTGACATCTGATGACCTTTCTGTCACTGCGATACAGAGCGGTGATGCTGGGAAAGGAGGTGGCTTGAGAAATGGAGGAAGGGCAGGTTCCACATCTGCCCAGCATCCTCTGGTATGGACAGGATGGGCCTTGGAATCGGAGTTGTTTGGTTGGGTGGCAGAGGGAGCTCTAGCACACACAAGAAGTGCTAAATAAATGTTATAATCATAAACTGATTTCATTCTAAGAATTATAAATTACAAAAGCAAACATGAAGATAGCACAGCGTCCCTATATAACCCATATTCATGTCACTCTGTCATTTTAACAAATCATAGAAACCTCATCTGTTATGAGAACTTACTCAGGCAGAACACAATGGTTCATTTCTTTTAGTGGATCTGAGTTGGGTGTTAATCATCAGCCATTTTGGACATAGATACCACCCCAAAAGAAACATGGTAATGCCTCTTGCCACATGTCCTCCATCTAAGGTAACCATCAATCTGTGCTCTGCTTGTACAGATCACCTGTTCTGAACAGGTCATGTGACACACAGCACACAGTCCTGTGACCAGCTTCCTCAATGAACACCACGTTTTCCAGGTATTGTCCAGTCCTTCTTACCACCATGTTGCTTTCCAGCGTGGGACAGTGACACATTCTCTCTAAGCATTTGCTGTTGTTTGGTGGACATTTGTGTTGTGTTTTCCTCCAGAGCTATTGTGCAAAATGACAGCAGTGGACATCAGGGCAGAGGCTTCCTGCAGAATGAAGCTTCAGTATAGAAATTTCGAAGATCTGTCACTGTTGCCAACGTGGTTTTCAGAGGATGTGCTGGGGGCTCTTCTCTCCAACTCTTCATGGTCACTTGTTATCTTTCTTCTACCTTTTATTTGGTAATTGCTAATTTCATACATGAGTGCAATGTGTTTAGCTCATTTATACCCTGGCTTTCCCCTCAACTTTTCCAGGCCCACCCACAGCCCCCTCGCAACCTCATTCCCTCCTTACCTTTTCCTCCCCTCCTTCTTTATAATCCTGAGAGGATCCAATTAGTGCTGGCAGTATGTGCATGGATGTAGGACACCACCCACGGGGGCATGAGTAATCTACCCAGACCCACACTGCCAAAGAAAACTGACTCTCCCTCCTCCAGAGGTCAGTGCTGAGAGCTGCTCAGGCTTGGGTTTTCCTTCCGTGCTTACGCACTTCGAATCAATGCACTTTTTATTCTTTAATAAGAGTCCTTTGTACATGTTCATGTCCCTCATCAGTTATGCGAGCTGCATTTTCTCCATTCTGCGAGTTTCTTCTTTCTTGATATTGTTGGGCTCCGGAGCATAAGAACTTAGCAGGAAGTCCAGTCTGCAAGTTTTCCCCTTTTTTATTTTCAGTTCTGAGATGCTGACCACACCCGTGCTTCCGTCTAAGCCATTATCGTGGTGTCTGTAGGGTTTATATTTAGGTCTTTCACCCAGTTTAAGTTAGCACTGTATGTGGTGGAAGTGACCTGGTGGAGACGAAGAGAGCATGAAGAGACGCTGGTGTCTCCCAGTCTGGCTCTCAGGCACAGTGGACGTGGGAATTTCCTGAGAATTTCATGTGGAGAGAAGGAGAAGGCCCCAGCTGAGAGGGAGGCAGACATGTCTCCTGGAAAGAGATTCCACAAAGTTCCTACAACTTGTCAGACCTCTTTTCAGGACAAGACGGAAGCCCAGGCATAATGGGTTAGTGGTGGGGAGAACGACCCCCTGACCGGGACTGTATAAATGTGGGTCCTCTTGCCCCTCTATTTAAACTTTGGCCTCATTTTAGGAAATTAGAGATGGATTTAGGGTGGGTCCCTGCGTTTCTTTGTTCCTCTTCCCAATGTGGCCACATTGAGTAAATCTTTTTATGTCTTTTACTATGAATTTGACCATTCCAATTGGCATGAAAATGGGTTATCCATAAGAGATCTTTTAATTTGCTTTAGTTCTTTTCAAATTCTTCCTAACTTTTTAAAATATTTTTTTTACCCAGTTTATGTGTTAATTTATATCCATCGCTTTAAGAAAACACCTGAAGCTGGGTTGTCCATAAAGAATATTTGCTAGCTCATTGTCTGGAGTTTAAAAGTTCAGGACCAAGACCAGACTGAGAGGTCTTGGTCTGAGTAGGTCCCCTCCCTAAGCTGCTTTTGGTCGTGGTGTCTATCTCATAAGTGGAAAGCAAAATTAGATGTCCTCTTCTTAAAGGTCTGGCACTGAAGTTCGTCATAGCAGGGACCAAACCTCTAACCTGTAAAGCAATAATGATTGGATTTTACATGTTAATCTTATACTCTGGAACTTGCTGGAATTAGCTATAATATCTAAGAGTACTTCAATGGATGAATTAGGCTTTGCTTTTTGCTGCATATACATCACGGTTTTCATATGGAGATCATTTTATTCTTCACTTCCAATCCACGTCCTTTTTCCTTCCTTCCTTGCTAATTGCTCTCAGAAGAACTTCTCTATAACTCCCGATGAGTAAAAGCCTGTTTGGTTGGCTCATGACCTAGTGAAAATAGTTTACTATTTATCACTAGATTTGAAGCTAATTGTGGGTTTTTATGGATGTCCTTAAGCACGCAAAGTTCCTTTCCACTTCTTGATTGCCAATTTTTTGACAAGACTTGTGTTGGTTAAAGCAGCCATGCTGGCGTTCCATCTCACCCCTTCATTCTGTTAAAATGGTGTGGTGTGTCAATTACTTTGGAAGCTGAACCAGCCTTGCATTTTGAGCACAATGCCACGTGTTTACGTGAGGTACTTGATTGATCTTTAAACTTTGCTGGATTTGAGGAGTGTTTTGTTAAAAGTTTCCATGTCTATATAGCAAGAGATAATGGCCTATAGTTTTTATTTTATTTGTACAGAGGTTTCTTTGTTTTGTTATCAAAGAAACATTAGTGTTGAAGACTTATTTGAGAAATGTTTCCTCTTATTCTAGTTTTTTCCCTTTTTGACATAAGCATCATTACCGAAAGCAACTTGAAGGAGGAAAGGATTCATTTAGGCTTATACTGTTAGGTCACAGTCTATCACATAGGGAAGTAAGGGCAAGAAATCAAACAGGACCTGAAGCAGAGATCATGGAGGATGCTGCTTGCTGGTTTGCTCACTCCCTTGCTTGTGTTCAGACAACTTTCTTGTATAACTCATGACCTTCTTATATAATCCACCATGGTCTGGGCCTCCTGCATCAATCAACAACCAAGACAGGCCAATCTGATCTGAGAAGTCTCTCAATGGTGATTTGTGCTTTCCAGGTGACCCTTGATTATGCCAATTTGACAATATTAACTAACCAGGACACCCCCAATTCCATTTATGGAGAATTGGTAAATAATAGGTCTGTGACTAATATCATCGTATTTATGGTTTTTGGTGGAATTCATCATTACAATATTTGGGTCTAGGCTTCTCATTGAGGGAAATTATTCCACTATTTTTGCTGTTACTAATTTCAGTAAATGGTATTTTTAGAATTCTTTTGTATTTACAGATATATGAAAGAGATAGTACATCCTATACGCCTCATGCCTAGTTTCTCCTTCTACTAGCATATAGCTAATAGAACCAACATTGATTTATTATTTTTTACTATCTCTTTGCTGGTTAGTTTGCTGGTGTCTTGTCAACTTGTCAGAGCCTAGAGTTACCCAGGAAGAAGGATCCTCAATTGAAGAAGTACATCTATCAGAGTGGCCTGTGGGTATGTTTATGTGGCATCTTCTTGATTTCCAGTTGATGTGGGAAGACTTTGCCCATTGTGGGTGTATCAGCCCTAGACTTCTGGGCCTCAGCTGCATAAGAAAGTGTCTTAGTTAGGGTTTTTATTGCAGTGAAGAGACACCACGACTATGACGTCTCTTATAAGGAAAACATTTAATTGAGGGGGCTTGCTTACAGTTTAAGAGGTTCAGTCCATTATCATCACGGCAGGGAGATGTGGTGCTGGAGGAATAGCAGAGAGTCCTATATCTTGCAGGCAGCAGGAAATCAACTGACTATCATACTGGGGGATGCTTGAGCAAAAGAGACTCAAAGCCCACCTCCATGGTGACACACTTCTTCCAACAAGGTCACACCTCCTATACAGTGCCACTCTCTTTGGGGTCCATTTTGTTTCAAACCATCACAGAAAACAAGCTGAGCATGGGCCAGGGAATGAGTCAGAGAGCGAGCCAGAAAGCAGGGTTCCTCCACAATTTCTGCTCTAGGTTCTTGCCTTGAGTTCCTGCCATGTCTTTCCTCAGCGAGGGCCTATTACCTAACAGGATAAACTAAAATAAACTCATTTCTCTCCAAGTGGCCTTCAATCATGGTGTTTATCACAGCCACAGAAAACAAAATACAGCAAGCTCACACTTGATTCTGTTTGGTCTCTTGGTTTGGCTCAACCAAGACCTCCTACAGGGACTCAAATGAAACATTAGTAAGAAACAAAATTTACGTGTGGAAAGTGTTTGGTTGTACACTTATGTCGCTTTATAGAGTGGTCTCCACCAATATTCAAGCACTGAGTATTTCTGAATATTAAAATATTCAGAACCGCACTACATATGCTTGTCTGTGTTGTCTGAGGAAGACATTCTTCTCACTGGCTTCAGAACTCTCAGAAGAGACCCATGCCACTGTCTGTGTTTTTTGTTTCCTTGAATGTGCTTTGGGGGAGAATACTATATCCCAAACTGTGTCTCTCCATCTTTCTCCTTATTCTTTTCTATATTTGAGTAGACTACATAGTAAATACCAGACTCAAAGACAGTTGATTGTGCCTTTATTGGGACATTCGTGCTGATAATGTTCAGAGATCTGAGATGTTTATTTAGTCTCTTCCTTGTATATTTTACCTATATGCTTTCCAAACTTATAAGGCAAAATAAGAGCATGCAGTGCCTTCAAGCAACATCCACAAAGGCCCATGTTCCTAAAGAAAATACATCCTCTTTCCATGCAGCAGACGACTCAGGGGCCCCACATGTGACAGACACAGTTCTGAACACTACATTTCAGCCCAGGGCACACACGCCTCTGCCCTGCCCACATTCATGTTCCAAGTCACCTGCCTGCCATGCCTCCCCTCCTTGGAGACATGTGGCTGTGCTGATCCCAGGTTTTAGGGCCTTGGCGCCCTGTAGACTGCACAGCGTCTACAAGAGCAGATCATCTGAGATATGTACTGCAAAGCAGAGGGAATGTGCTTCTTCACACAGACGACTGATGACATTGTCACATTGGATTAATCCAGGTGTTCCCCTATGACAATTTCTCAAACCTGGATTTTGGGGCACCTCTTAGCAATGTGACATGTCAAAAGTCACACTTTGGGTGATGTTTTTCTCTTTTCTCTTCTCCAGGGACATGAGAAAGCCTGACACACCCATAAGAAGCCCCTGTATAAAATATGCTGCCTTTAGAAGCTTCCAAATCAAAATCTTGAAGGAGGTGGTCAAAATCAGAATTCTGAGTATCTGAAACCCAATGTATTTTATATATTCAACAGCATTAAGAGGCACAAAAAAGACCCCAACAACTGAAAGAAATGAACCTAATTTTACTTCAGCATGGAAACAAAATCACATATCATAATTATACTGAGTAATCTTTGAAAGCAGCCTTGGTTACACCAGGAGGATGAAAAGAAACAATAGAGAAATCTCAGCACTCACCCCCGAGCTCTTGTTGCTGGTGGTAAATTGAATACTGTAAATTCGACACCATTTAATGTGTCTTTTAGAACAAATCACTGTTTAGTGCTATTAGAAATATCTATAGATACATATACAACCTTGCAAAAGATAAGAAAATAGAACTTATGTTGAACACATATTGCTACTGAAGGTAGCAATAGTCACTATATAAAATGTGCACACATCTCCCCCGCCCTCTTTCTCTCTCTCCCTCCATCTCTCTCTCTCCCTCCTCCCTCTCTCTCTTTCTCTCCCTCTCTCTCCCTCTCTCTCTTTCTCTCCCTCTCTCTCCCTCTCTCTCTCTCACACACACACGCACACACACACGCGCACACACACACACACACACACACACACTCACTTTGAACTCCATCTCTGGTTTCTGAGAGGGATTAGTGGAAATTGTCCTCTCAGCACAATAGCAACACAAACCCCATCTGCCATCTCAATGCATTTTTTCCATGGGAGGGAAATAGAATTCCAACCTTTGGAGGTGTGCTCACGGCAGTTTCATTGGCTAGGCTTGGAATTACTTCATTAGCCCCTCTCACAAAACCACGGTGTTTGCTACTAGTAAAGTTCAGATTTGAAAAGCAAGAGCCTACAGTGTTAATAAAATACAAAGCAAAACTCAGCAGAAAGCAGAGACCCCTGAGGGTGTGTGAGTCGTGGAGATGCTGGCCACTCTCTCCCTCAAAATTGGGCGTAAAACACAAGCATGTTACAGGGAGCACAGTCTGCAGAGACCAGGGGTGAATTTCCCTTCTGTGCCCAGGACCAAGGGGTGGGACTCAAGCTCCTGCCTAGGGCAGCAGGAGGGCCTGGTGACCCTTTCAAACCAACTGAATTCTGACTGGTGCTGCATCCGAGATCCTGCCATGTGGACCACCATCCTCAACTCCACTCAGGCAGTGAACCTCACCCAACTTTCTTCCCTCTGAAAGGATAATCTCTAAGAACTTCACACCTCACCCCTCTCAGCACTGGGTGGTGTGGAGCCTGGACTGTGACAAGGTAAGGAAACCAAACTCATTTGCCTCCGTGGAAAACCGCAGTCGCACATATCCTCACTCTGGAGATGGATGGCTGGCATCCTCAGCCCCAACTCTGGCTTTCCTTGCCATTGCCGAGGAGAAAACATGACGTACTGGGGATCTGATGTGACATGTTGAGGATCTCCTCCTTCCAGATGGACCACCATGCTCCTCAATGAGAAACAGGAAGATCTGGACAGCATCATCGCCTATGACGCGCTGTTGCTGAACAGTTTTTAATCTGAAGTTCTTTGTTTCGATACTGGTGCACAGGGAGCTGAAGGATGACGGATTAGCTACGGCAAGTAGCTCACCATCAGACATCCTAGTGTGGGGGGCGGTCTGTGTGAGATCTGTCTGTGGTGGTTGATAATTTCAATCATCAATTCAACTTGCTTTAGAGTCATCATGGAGTAGACCCCAGGGTGTGTCGGGTAGTTAATGCAACACCATCTCGTGGAGGCGGGATCTCATCAAATGGGAAGAAAGCAAGCTGTATGCCTGTGCTGCCTCAGTCTGCTTCCTGACTGTGGATGTTATGTGACCAGCTGCCTGCACCCTTCCCCTGTGAGCTGGAATAAGCTCCTCAAGTTGCTCTCCTTAGCAATCTTGTCAGAGGACAGAGAAAAGGTACACACAGGATTGACACCAGGCTGACACTCATCTGAGAACCAAGCAGTAAAGCAGTGCAGGCAGAGCAGCTCCAAAGTGTGTGGAGCAGGGAGACAGCATTCTTATGGCCTCTGGATTCAGTCAGGACTGAAGGCAACCTCAGAAGCTTCCAGAAACAGGAGTCAGAGAGCTCCTTGGCTTTGCCCACGTAAGCTTGAGTCGAGCTGCTTTTCCTTTCAGATGTTGAAAGTGCTGAATAAAATAGATGTCACAGTAAAAAAAAAAACCAAGAAAATGGGACCAAATTTAGCTATGAATGTGTGGGAATCTTTTATTTGGAACATTTAGTAGGAAAAAAGACATGTGGCTGCTCATTTTAACATTTTCATTGTGAAGCGTTTGAAATAAGCTTTATTAAAAGCTCAGAACTGACGACCCCACACCCACCTCCATGCAGCTGTTAGCAGGGTCACACTGGCCTGAGCCTGGAGTATCTACATTATGTGGAGTGCGAGGTGGGAAGGTGTACTGTGTTCCCCCGATTCCATCTCCCAGGTGTCAACTTAATTCTCCTGCACGTTCCCGTATTAGCAGATGTCAGGATGCATTCTTAGAAATACAGCATCATGAACATCGGCTGTGCATTTTATCATGAATGACAAAGAGTGTCACAATATGTTGCTGTAACAAAATACTCGAGGAGAGCAACTTTAAAGAAGAGACTATTTCTCCAGGCTCACAGCTCCAGAGAAGTCAGTTCAGGGTTACTGGGCTCTGTTGCTTTGGGACCCGGTGAGGCTGTGCAGGATGGTTGGGAGTAGGAAGCCCCTGCCTTCAGCCCATAAGAACCCGCTTTCTGCAGCCAAACTCCATCCTCATCACTTTCTAGTCAGATTATGAGGCCATCAGTGACTTAAATTATTGATGGAGGAAGAAGCTTCATGATCTGACCTCTGCCATGGAGACTCAAAGCTGAGTATTGCAGCCTTGGGGACCAAGTCTTCAACTTATAGGTCTTTAGGGTACATTTTAGATCCAACTATAACAGATAAGCATCACAAACCCTGACTATATCTTTGTTTTATCCAAATAATGAGGACTGGAATAATTATGTCTCATCCATGCATATAGAACTGCCCCATTTTCTCAACAGCATGAACAGGAGGTTTCCGAGAAAGTAGCAGGGATGCATCCTGTTCAGACTGTGTTAACATTTTGCTACAGTTCACAAGGATGCCTCAGACGATCTTCCCCATGGGGTCTGTCACACAGGCGGGTCTGTTTAGCAGGCGCTGATAGAGGTGAAATGTCCAAGTTAAAGGTTTGACACATTGTAATTTTGCTATGTTTTACAAAATGTCCAACACATAACTCGTATCTATTTACACCCTCAGTAGACATTTAAAGATGAATTCATTCTAGGGGGCTGGCAGTGTGGACCAGCAAGCCTTTGCCGAATGGTTGGTGAGTCGGAAACACTGTGGGGCATTGGATGTGAAGCCTTGTTCGTTCCGCTGTCTAAGAACCAAGGCGGCATCATTGCTGGAGATCCCTGAGTGATTCGTGCCCACCTATCTCTTAGAAGTTATTTCGAAACAAGTTTCTGGTTTATAATGGTGTGTGTGCATGTGCAAGCATGAGTGTTTGTGTATTATGCATGTCAGTTTACATACGTATGTGTCTGTCTGTATGTGCACATGCATGTGTGTCTTTCTGACCACAATTCACCTGTTGTGACAGAACAAGTTCATGCCATCCCAATCTGTCATTCTGCTTTTTAATTTTCATTGTGATTTTAATCATACAGAATTTTTGAATTTCCTCTTTGTTTTGATTTTTATACAACTATTTTGAGATTTGCATTGCTTTTCAAAAGGTGTTTTGGGCTTAATTTTGGCTTCCAGATTCCTACATTGCAGCTCTAACTCCTGCTGCGTGATTAGGAGAGTGTCTTAAGACTTGACCTTTGAAGAGGTCACTGGGTCAACCTGAGGTGGGTTCTGGTCAAACAGACCTGCAGTCCTTGAAGAAACTTGGTCACAGTCATGTGCACAGGGATGATGTTGTGAGTCTGAGGAGGGGGGCATCATCCTCAAGCCAGCAAGAACAGCCTGAGTTGTCCTTCCTCAAGGGCACACTGAAGCCAAGCCTACTGATGGGTGGATCTGGGAACTCAACATCCGGACCGCTGAGAAGGAGTTTCACTTGCTAAAATCCTGACTTTGTTAAGGCAGCTGGAGAAGGTCAGGAAAAGTCCTCCCAAGGAGTCTTTGAAACATCAGAATGCCCCATTGTCCTCCATCAAGTCTTCTGTGGGAGTTCTGCTTCCAGGGAGTTCTGCATTTGTTTGTTTTGTTTTTCAAGATAGGGTTTCTCTGTGGCTTTGGAGCCTGTCCTGGAACTAGCTC
>LOEQ01000621.1:4905-22986 GCA_001685075.1 Bramus lutescens | reverse complement strand
CTTTAATCCCAGCACTAGGGAGGCAGAGACAGGAGGATCTCTGTGAGTTCGAGGTCAGCCTGGTCTATAGAGTGAGTTTCAGGATAGGCTCCAAAGCTACCCTGTCTCCAAAAACCAATAAACAAACAAACAAACAAATAAATAAATGAAAGAGTTTGGTTTGGGTTCCAGCATCCACAGGGTGGTTCAGAACCACCCATAACTATAGTTCCAGCAGATGCAATGCCCTTCAGTCTCTATGGACTCTTGAGTGCCCACGGTGCACAGACTTACATTCACACACACACACACACACACACACACACAAATAAACAAACATTTAAAACATAAGTTAAAGTTATATATTAAAACTGGATACAGTAAAAACACGAAACTGTTTTATAGGAATGCCTCCAGACGAGGAAAGGCACAAAGCCAAGAGGCATGAAGATGCACAGAAGGTGCTTGTTCTGGCTCCGCTCCCTAGAAATGTCCTCTGTCTTATGGACAGGGTGACGTTTGCTAAGCCACGGCTTCAGCCTGTTGGTGTCTTTGACAGTACTTCGCATATCTGCCTTTTCATTAATCTTTCATTTAATCAGGGGGTGAATTTTCTCATAAGAAAAGAATCTAGCTGGCATTTGCCTCACTAATCAGAATAAACTCCAAAATAGGATCACCTGTGAGCCCCTGTGCCCTTTCCCCTCAGATTTCCCCTCACTGAGACTGTGAGAGCAGGGGGTTGGGGAAAGGCTGTACAGACAAACAGCCGTACACATAGCATGGCAGCTCTCTGATGATTCATATCATCAGGAAACTATTGAGGAAAAATTCTGCTTGGGGCCAGAGATGTGGCTCAGTGGGTAGGATGTTTGCATCAAAAGCAGAAACTGCTGAGTTTGCTGATTGTGTAGAGTTTTTTAGTTTGATATAATTCTAACTTGCTTACTTTTGCATTTGTTGATGCTGGACAGAAGAAATAAAAGACATACATTGGAATAGCGTGATCCCTGTGTATAGAAAACCAAAATCCTAAAACTTCTATGTGAGAGCCAGTGAACAAAGGCAGTAAGATTGCAAAATTAAAAACAAAAAAAGGCAGCCACCTTTAATCCCAGCACTCAGGAAGCAGAGGCAGGCAGATCTCTGTGAGTTCAAGGCCAGCCTGGTCTACAAGAGCTAGCTCCAGGACAGGCTCCAAAAGCTACAGAGAAACCTTGTCTCGAAAAACCAAAAAAGGAAAGTTTATTTATGCTGGTAATAGAGAATAATTCAATCTCTGATGACATTGAAAACAGTTACATATTTACAAATACATTTAACCTAGAAGGTGCAAAATCTATACAATGAAAATCACAAAATATAATCAAAGAGACTAAACAAGACAAAAGTAAATGGAGAGCTATTCTGTGTTCAGGGAAGGGAAGAATTTGTTTGGCAAAATGCCTATAACAGCCATGGTGATCTAAACATTCAATGTACATCCAACCAGAACTGGAGTGACAAAATCCAACGACACAGAAACAACTCCCAAATTCCCATGGGAGCACTAAGAACTGAGCAGCCTATGCAGGAAGGGGACGATGCCTAGCCCTGCTCTGGTCAGACTGTCACATAACGGCAGCATCCACAAGTGGGACGTTAGGAGAACAGACACCTGGTCCATGGGGCAGAATAGAGAGGCCAGTAATGCACCTGAATGGACACGACCACCTTCCGGCCTTGGACAAAGGCTGTGAGAATTCTCAGTGTGAAATGCGGAGGGTTTCACACAGACCTTGAGGGCTCAGAACCCCAAGTGGAAAAGAATGAACTGACCAGACCCTGAAGTCAACACAAAGTGGACTGAATCCCTCAGAGTGAGACCTGGAGACTGCTATATGCACACAATGTGGGATGCTTGCCTTGGCCTTGGCCGTGAGTCTGGGTACCACAAGCAAATGAATTCTCAGTCCTCTTCATTTCTGAACCCTTTGCTCAGCTTCATCTCCTACGTGTTCTGAGAACGTGTTGCTGAGCCCCAAGAGTTCATTGGACATTACAAGCTAAGAAGAGCTTAATTGAGTCTCTCGCTTCCAAATGCTTTCCAATGTGTGGACGTGCTTGGATAAATGTTCAGATGTATAAACCGAAAATATAAGCTTGATTTCCCATGGCCTGAATCCCTCCGCACACTTCCTTGACGAGGCAGGTGTAGACGTGAATCTGTCACGTAACAAACGATCTGCTGCCATGTAACAAACGATCCCAAGACTCCACAGCTTAAGACGGTAAACCTGATATTACACAGGATGTAAATGCTAGGAATTAGGGGGTCCTGGGGAAATTGGGGTAATGCTTTATGATTGTTTCAATGGCAATGAAGAAGCTACTCCCTTTATTCAAGGAAATCACTGAACCACAAGTGTTGTAAGCAGGGAAGATAAACAATCTACTTCAGTCTATCCCTCCCCTCCAGTCTCGCTGTTAATTCCCCTTGCTCGTGCTGTCATGGAGTAGAGCTATTTTTTTTTTATTGCTGCCCTGATCTTGTACAAAATAAGCCTCTCTCATCTCCCACCAGCGCACGGATATACCGGTATTTGCTAAAGAAATCTCAGTGAAAGAAAACTTTGAAGGAAGCAATTCCAGGAAACATCCTGCATTCAGAGCCTCTCCTCTGGCCCCGTTGAGGATGCTGAGTCAACCCTTTAAGGCGGAAGATACCACCCAGCCCTGCTTGCTCTCAGGATGAAGCTCCTGACTCCCTGAAGACCCTGCACACTCCTCGCTTGATCTGACGGACTCCGGGGGCTGATTCTCACCCCGGTCATTATTGTTCATTCCTCTCATTGGCCATGGTAGCTGATGATCCCTGCAGCAGGTCACCTTGTCCATAGCTAGGGAGATTTTTCACAGGGTCCTCCACCAACGGCAAGGGTGTCCCACAAGCGACACTAGGCAATGCTGATAAACTATTGCAGCTGTCGGCTGGGGTCAGAATACTAGTGCTGAGCTCTCTGATGTACGGGCTGCCTCTCACCATCACTACCAGACAGTGACACCTGGGGGCACATTGCTGGGAAACTGGGAAGACCTGCTTAGAGTTTAGATAAAATTGTTCCCCATATCCCCTCCCCAGGGAAACTGAGTATCTTCCAGTCCCTAGCATTCCTTCCCCAGGGAAGCTGAGCACCCCCCATCCTGAGCTGAGGGGATAGGGTGGTACTTTCCCCTCAGGCACAGGCTATGTCTGGCACCGCATCCCAGAGCGTGGCTTAGTCAATAACTCCTGTAAACAAAACCTTAGCAGAGGGATGGCAGAATTTGTGAATACACACAAGCATTGTTGGTATATGCATGCATTCACCTGAATGTGTGAACACATGTACTTCTGTGTACATCAGTGTACATGTATGGAGAGCAAATCCCAGCATCCGGTGTCTTCCTCCATTGCTCTCCAACTTGTTTTTTTGTTTGTTTGTTTGTTTGTTTGAGAGACAGTCTTTCACTGAAACTGGGGATCACACATGCAGCTGACAGCTTCAGTGTGCAGTACCAGCTGGAACACCCTAGGCCAGAATAATACAAGCCCACTTATAAATGGAAACTGGCCGCCCAGACCTGAATAATCACACAGAAACTATTAATTACAGCACTGTTTGGCCAGTAGCTTAGGCATATTCCTAGCTAGCTCTTCCATCTAAATTAATCCATTTCCATTAATCTATGTATCACCACAAGGCTGTGGCCTGCTGGTAAGTTTCCGGCATTCTTCTTTGGTAGCTACATGGCGTCTCTCTGACTCCGCCTACACTCTCTCTATATCTCTTCCAGCCCGGCTATGCTCTGCCCTGCCATAGGCCAAAACATCTTCTTTATTAACCAATGGTAATAAAACATATACACAGCATACAGAGGGGAATCCCATATCACCCGCTGACTGCCAGAGTGGCTCAGATTACACTGATCCACTCCTGCTGTTGCCGAGAGCTGGCCGCTTGGCAGTTTAGCCTTGCTGACTCACGATGCTGCCACGCAGGTGTTTCTGGTCTTCTTGCTCTGTTCCCATCCTCTTGGCATGCTGACATTAGTCAAGTTTGCTGGACATCCTCACAAGATGCCTCCCGTAACCCCACCCATCACATCAAAGTCCTTGTCACAGGCAGGAGTTTCACTTGTGTTCTGGCTTCTCTGGCAGAGCAGTAGAAGCCCTTCCTGAGTCTTTGTGGCTTGTTTATTGCTCCTCCAGGGTGGGGAGCCTTGAAGGAGGAGGAAGCAGGGGTGGGGGAGGAAGCAGAGGTGGGGAAGATGCAGAGGTGGGGAGGAAGCAGCGGTGGGGGAGGCCCTACTTCATCATATTTCAGCTCCTTCCGCTTTGGAACATCTGTGCAGACACCAGGGATCTTTTGTGTGTTTGTTTTTATTTTTTATAATTTTGTTTCATCTTTAATGCCTCGTATCGGTTAATGTTCTATATTTGTCATTATTTGAGCCACTTGTTGTTACAGAAAGAGACATTTTTAATAGAACTGATAGGCAGAAATACACATTATACTCGGAATGATGGTGCACACCTGTGATCCCAGCACTCAGGAGACAGAGGAAAATGGATGGATCTCTGTGAGTTCCAGGCTAGCCTGGTCTGCTAAGTGATCTCCAGGCCAGCCAAGGCTACACAGTGAGACCCTACCTCAACAAACAAACAAATACAATTTTACTTCTAAAATAAATTTTTAAAAGAAAAGAAAAAATAAACGAGTGTTTTGTGGTTCTTTCAAAACAAGTTAGGGGAAAATCTGTCTTATCAGCCAATCACGGCTTTCTAGGACTCTCCCGGCTTCTTCAGCTACCCACTGCTTCCCTTTTCCAATGTCTGTAAAGCTGAGACATTACAGAAACTTACTTGGTCATGCTGGCCTTAATTTTTTCCTTGACTTTACACATATTGACTGGGGACTTCCTAGGCCTATACTGGAAAATGGGGACACTACAGAAAACAGGTCTGGTGTCAGGCCCTCCATCCTGTAATCAGAGACTGCTTTTTCAATTCCCAGTTACCCAAATCCAAACAATCACACAAAAACTATATTAATTACAACACTGTTTGGCCAATGGCTTAGGCATATTCTTATCTAGCTCTTACATCTTAAATTAACCCATTTCTATTAATCTGCATATTGCCACGAGGCTGTGGCTTACTGGTACGGGTTTGGCATCTTTTTCCTTCTGCAGCTACCTGGCATCTTTCTGACTCTGCCTTCTTTCCTCCCCTATCTCTGCTTAGTTTTCCTGCCTTGCTATATTCTGTGCTGCCATAGCCCAAAGCATCCTCTTTATTAACCAATGGTAATAAAATATATTCACAGCTACAGAGGGGAATCCCACATCACCATCCTGAAGTCGAACAATTTCATGGGAGCCATGGCAGCACAGGGAGAAGGATGTGCACTTGTGGAGAACCTACTGAGTCATGAGGGACTTCCTGGGAAAAGGTGAGATACAGCTGAGACTTAAAAACCCAGGTCAATGGGATTGGGAAGGCAAAATGGCCCCCACCCTCCCTGAACCTACCGAGTCAGCCTGTAGGGAGTGGGCACTACCACAATAATTTACAGACAACTGAAGCCCAGAGTGCTGCAGGCCAGAACTCAGAATTTAATTCGGGATAAGTTGGAAGGAAAGATGTGGTTCACATACGATCCTGCCCCTTACCCTCTGCCAGGGCAGACTTGATTCTAGGTGCCCATACCCCACAGAGCACCTAGAATACATACAATTGACTCTAACCAAAGCCTGGGTAAATGGATGAGTAAATGAATGGCTGAATGTGTGGATGAATGAATAAGTGGATGAATTAATAATTAACGAGAGAGTAAATGAGTAAGGAGTGACTTTGATTCAGCTGACGTTCTGTATCTGTCTCAGGTGTGTCCTAATGACCTAGGGCAACTCCTGAGGTTTGAGTTTTTTCTCCTGTGCCCAGCACAGAGGCCGTGTATTTGTGGGATTTATTTAATTTGCGCACAACCTCACCCTGAGCAGGATCCATATCTTATTAACACATTGATCCCTGCATCGCCTGTGCACTTGACTGCGTATTTAGGGCACTCAGAAGCTCTGTACACTCTAGGGCCACAGAATGAAGGAAGCCACCTGCTGCCCAGCTTCCATGCTGACTTCTCCACCTCTGGTGGCCCCTAATGTGCAGGAAAGGGGATCTGGGTAGCCCTCCAGCCTCTATTGACTCACCCTGTCCATCTGATACAGACCCCTTGGAAGAAGCCATTAAGCATGAACTCTGATTAATGACTATTGTAGCACACAGCAGCAGTCTCCCCTGCTATTTCCAGTTCCCTACCAAAACATGACAATTTGCTAGAAGCCAATTTGTTTTAAATAACCAAACTACAAGTTGCAATTAATGAAGAGACCATTTCTGAGGGTGAGCTTTCACATCTGCATACACAGAGGCAAGTTGCACCCCTGGCTGTGTATACACACGGGTATTTTATACAGCCTTGTTTCAGAACTACAGGGGAACCTGTTTGATTAAGTGCAGACTTGGGGTAATCACAGGGGATCTGAAAGAAGGCTCCTAGAGACAGGCAAATCTCATCTGTATTGCTCTGCTCCACAAAGGACAGTGGGTAAGGCTGGGCCAGTACCCACCTGCTGGCTCCTGATGGGAGAACTGGAGGCTGCTGGGGTCTCAGGCTGTGCTGATGTGGGTGGATGCTATCCAGGCTGACATTTGGGGCCCTGACTGTCCTCCAAACCCAGCTACTCTAACAAGCAGCCGCAGTCTCAGAAGCCTGTGTTTCTCTTTGAAGGCCAAGTGTGGGTCACACAGGAATGGGAGGAGCTCATGGTTGATCAAATTGGGGCCCTGTAATGGGAATCATGCCAGCCACGTAGGCACCTCTTCCCAAGATCTCTGCAGCCCCAGAACACTCCTGCCTTGAAGACCCAAACCTAACTCCCCCTGTTCACACAGGCACACGCACACACGCGCACATGCAGAGTCAAATGTACACCTGCCCTAGCATGCACAGCAGCTACCAGGAGCAAATCCAAGGTTGGCAGAGCTTACAGTTGACAGTACCGCTTGCAAAGCCCTTCTTAAAAGGGGAAATTAGGTCTGGAAATGAGAACGCTCATCTCAATGCAAAAAGTAGGTCAGGTTCTGCGATCGCAATCCTGAGAGTCCAGCCCCGTCTTCTCAGATCTCCATGGCCTTTTCATTGTGGATGTGATTCTCAGCTGCAGCCTGGTTTTCTCTCCCCAGCTAGAACACTCTGTGATGACCTGGGTCCAGGCTGCTAACAGACCTGGACACTTCAGCTCATTAGTGTCCCTATAGATTCCGATCCTCCATCCTTCCGTGTCTGAAAGAGGATCCCCGTGGAAGAGTAGATCGCCCTCATCAGACACAGAGTACAGCTCCCTGATGTACTCTTCATACTCCTCTCCTTTCCCCGTCTCTCCTGTCTCTCCTCCTCTACCTATCCTTCCCTTCTCTCCTTCCTCCCCTCCCTCCTCCTCTACCTACCCACTCCCTCCTCTCCTTCCTCCCCTACCTACCCACTCCTTCCTCTCCCTCCTCCTCTTCTCAGTGCTCCTCTCCCCCTCCTCTCTCTCCTCCTTTCCCTCTTTTCCCTCTCCCCTCCCCCACCTCTCCTGAATGTGAGCAACCTCCAGACATGAGTTCAAAGTGACCAGTTTGAAATACAGGATACACAATCCAGTTTAAGTGGGATAATCTTATCACAGAGTTCAGAATGTAACATATTCTACAGGAAAATGATCTGGATCCCTTCATGACTTAACACCAGGAGCCAAGGGGAACCAAGGCCTTGGACAGATGGAGACACAAGAGAAAGCGCAGCCAGAGGCAGAACAGACAATCCTGAATCTTGATTCAAAAAAATTAAATATAGACGCATTTCTGAAGGCGTCTGGAATCTTGACCATTCGATGAATATTTGATACTGAAGGGAAGTGAATTAGTTACTTTTCTGCTTTTGTGATAAAATAGTAAGACCAAAAATCAACGTAGAGAAGGAAGGGTTTATTTCACTTCATGGTTGCAGAGGGACAGAGTCCATTGGGGCAAGAGAGACATGGCAATAGACTGGGCAGCATCATGGCAGGGACAAGATCTCTCACATTGTCATCCACACACAAAAGTGGAGAGAGAGTAAAAAAAAACAGGAAGTGGAACACGACTTTAAAATCTCAAGCCTACCTTGATACTTCACCCCTCACGCCTCTACCTCCTAAAATGTTCCATAACCTTCCCAAACAGCCTGCCAACTGGGGACCACGTGTCCAAACTCACACCCAGCATTCTAAATTCACTAGACCTCAAACACGGCCATGTCCAAAGGCAAAATGAATGTATTTACTCCATTTCAAAACACTAGAGTCTCTCAGTCTTGCACTGTCCAAAAGTATCCAAATATCTTCTTAGACTCAAGGCAATCTCTTAACTGGAATAAACTGCTATAAAACCAAAAAGTAAATTGTGTACTTCCAGCACATAATGACAGAATATACATTATCATTCTAAAATGGCGGATTGGGGGCATGTTTTTACAGAAATAGCATAATGCTATTAACTCTATGGCCAAAGGATTTCACTGGGAAAGAGAGTGGTGTGGTGTTTGCTGGGGTCTAGAGCGGGTGGAGGGGTGAAGCAGGGAGGAATGGGGCTCCATGCTTGTTTCATGTTCCTCATTTGAAAACATCCATAGTCAATCTGAAAACACCAAGGAGGGCTGCAGGGCCCGTGGCCTCCAACCAGAGGGTTAGATGGAGCTCACAGAGAAGGTGGGTGGTGGCAGAGAGCAGGACTGAGGGATAAGAGAAGGATCAGGACATGGGCATATCCACTCCTGTGAGCCAGGCTGGTGCATGCAGGGTCTTTCTTGGATGGCATACATGCAACAGAAGCTCATCTCACGAGTGCTTGCTCAGGAATCAACTGAAAGACCTGCCACAGTGGGTTAGGGTGGACCCATAAACAGTATAGTGAATCTTTCTCTGTCCCACCATCCAGCTCCCAAATAACCACATTATTAATTATGAAAACTCAGCTGATAGTTTAGGCTTGTTTTTAGCTCTTATAACTTAATTTAGCCTGTTTTTTATTAATCTATGTGTTGCCCTGATGCTCGCTTGCCTCATCCACATTCTGCTTCCCTGCTTCCTCTACGTGTCCCTCATATCTCCACCCTTCTTCTTCCCAGCTTTCTTTCTGCCCTGAAAATCCTGCCTAGCTATTGGTCAGTCAGTTTTTTATTAAATCAATCTAAGTGACATCTCCTCACAGTGTACACAAAGATTACTATACAACAGAACAGTGTCTTTCTGGATGTCTGACAACATCTGGTGAGTGTGAAGGCTTGTGTGGGCACCTCACATAGCCAGGAAGCCTTTAGATGGTGGTGAAAAGCTTGGGTCAGGCCTCAAGGCAGAGTGGGACCCAGGGTGTGGATACTCAGCTTTCCCTGATGAGACGCTGTTCCTACCTGAGCACAGCCAATTGTGGCGGCAAGGGTGAGAAGAGCCATGGTGAGGGGTGACAAAGCAGAGGTGACAGAGGGACAGAGACCTACTCAGCAGTGGGAAGGTGAAGGACAAGGGTAAGGGCTTAGGGAAGCAGGAGGAAGCATGTTCTGTGTAACACAGGGATGGAGAATGAAGACGAGAACAGGGATGTCCTTCTGGATGTCTGGGGAGGGGTGTGGACTTCAAGAATGTGCATGCCTTGGTCATTCTTCATTATGGGTTCTTTCCTGGGGAACAAGAGTACAGCCAGTGAGACCCAGACAATGGTATGCAGAATGGGAAGCAGACTCATGTGCCAGAAGGACTTCTGGGTGCTGAGACCAGGGGAGAGGGTGCCCATGCTAAGCATGGCAGGAGGTGATTCTGGTGTCTCTGAACAGGGTCATTTGTTAGCACAAGTGAACTGCCCAAGGACGCTGTGGGAAGCTGGTGGGCTTCTCAATAAAGGTGTGACTGGGATTCTTGGTCTTGTTTTGTTGTTTGAATGTGTGATACTTTGGTGAAAAGTTTAAAAAGGAATATGATAAACGTGTATTCACCACCAAGATTAAAGGAGACAAACAACATGATTTGCCAGGACAATAAAGCCAAGCTAGGCAGCTAAAACTGAGGGTCTAAGGCATTGCCCAACTTTGTCCCTGAAAACCCCCAATCTCCTGAAATTGCATTCAACACTAGATGGATTTATTGGGCTGAAGGTATATGTATGCTTCTATTAACAATACCGACGGTGTTCTCTATGCTCTTACAATCACCAAACAGCAATCTTATCCTTCCTTTCACAAAGAGCTTTTTATATTTTAATATTATTGATACATGTTGCTATTATTTATTTTCCCAGCATACCACATCACACTGTAAATAAATCCCCCATTCGTACAGATATCTATTGTCTGAAACCAATTTTCTTTTCTCTATTTTCTGCTTCAAAGGGTGCTTTTGTGAATGCTCTTATGCTTATTTTTATGATAGTGTCTCCAGAACAAACCTAAGAGGTTGAACTGTGCACACATTTCCAAAGTTACAGTCTAAGAGGTTGATCTGTGCACACATTTCCAAAGTTACAAGTCTGAGAGGTTGATCTGTGCACACATTTCCAAAGTTACAAGTCTGAGAGGTTGATCTGTGCACACATTTCCAAAGTTACAAGTCTAAGAGGCTGAATTGTGCACACATTTCCAAAGTTACAAAATGTTACAAAGTTGCAAGAATCTGTGATGGCTTAAGATGTGTGAGAAATCCTGTGTCTGGCATCTTCCCAAACATGTGTAGAGGGATAAAGTATGCCCCAGATGCAACATGCTCATTCCTTAACATCCGCAAGTTCATTAGGGGTGTGTGTGTGTGTGCGCGCGCACATGTGTATGCACGTGTGCCTGCATGTACATATGTGCAAACGCCAGGAGTTGAAATCAGGTGTATTCCTCAATGTCTTCTTCATGTCATTTTGGGCAGGTTCTCATGACAAACCTAGAAAGCCTTCCTATTGTTCATAGAGAAGACCAGTGAGTCCTGGGGATCCTAGTGTTTCTGACTCCCAGGACCAGGCATACGCTGCTGCACTCAGCTTTTTTAACAGGTGCCGGGGATCCAAATCTAGGCCCCCATGCTCACATACCAGATGCTGTACCAGCTGAGTCACCCCACCCCCCAGTTTCTCTGGGAACTCTGAGGAGAATCCAGAAGCTGGTACTCTGTGAAGGATCTTGAGTGGGGTGATCAGATTCTGCTCTTCAGGGAAGTCTGCTCTTGGGTCCCTGTGAGGAAGGCCAGGAGAGCCTTGGCAATGCTGGGCTGCTGGCCCTAAGGACGAAGGCTTTACCTGGTACCAGCCAATGTAAAGAATGTGGGTCAAGCAGACAGAAAGGAGAGCAAGCAGTCTCCCTCAGAGCTTCTAGGAGATAGCCCTGGGACACCATGACTCTAACCCAGGGAGGCTGATGTCCACCTTCTGAGTCCTAGGACTGCAAATCCACAAAGCTGTACCATTTCAAGGAGGACAGATGGCACTTTGTAGCTGCAGCGAGAGGGCTTTTATTCCTATGGCCAATCAGGCAGAAAAGGCCACGCTAACGTTTCCATTTGTGTTTTCCCTTCCTCTCCATGTCAAGAGCTTTAATGTTCTTCCCTTTAGATTTCAGTTGAAGTGTCTCTAGATTCTTTTTCTTTCCCATTGTCATTTAGAACATCGTTTCCTATTTCTGGGTATCAAATCCTTCTGCTGGTGCCATTGGAAACGCTTCTCCCTCATCCATGGAAGAACTGACTTTACCCACTCAAGTATTCTACATTTTCATGGGTCCAAATTTTATTAATCTCTATTTGGTGAATTCTTTACTATCACACAGAAATAAAGATATTTTCTTAGATTTTCCTTCAAGCAGTCGCCTCTCACATCCAGGCAGCTAGTCCATCTGGAATATATCTTTGCATATGTGTCATGGGAAGACCTAAAATTATCTATTTCCACATGTCTGGCCAATTGTCTCCACACCCATTGTTAAACAGCCTGTCCCTCCCATCTGGGTAAAATGCTGCTTCATTCAAATGTGAATCTCCCACAGTTATTATGAGTTCCATGGAGATTAATCCCACACTCTGATGTCTCACAACTGTCAGACCCATCCTTGGCCCCTTTTGCTGTTAGAGGACTCTCTGAGTCAGCTGTCAAGCTCTGTTAGCTTCTGAGATTTAGTTTGGTATCGCATTAAGTCAACACATTTGTCTGCAGTGGACATCCATCTTCTTATTACTGTGACTTCATGTCTTCTCTGTTCCTTTTTCTCAGCTGGTTCTTCCCCTCAGCCTGTGCAGCTCCCAGGACAACCCAGATTTAGACCAACCCTCCTTCCATGGGGGATCCAGCGGGGCTGCTGTTGTGAGATGCTCCAACCACCCCATGGGCTCCTTAAACATGCACCTCAGGGCTGCACCCTCGCCTTGCCAACACCGTTGCTAAGGGATCAGCTCTTCTTACAGATGATGCTACTTGTCCTGGACCACGCTTTGAGAGACTTTCCTTGTGTTATTTTAGAGTTGCCCCTCCAAGTGTTTTCTGTATACTGATACATGTAATGTGGAGATATTTAAGCTCATCCAAGACTCCACCCACTGCTTCCAACTCCAGAAACTCATAATCACCTAACGACACAATCATTCTAATCTTCCCTAAAACTTCCAGAATGCCAAAGCAAACACCTCCTGCTCAACGTCCTACCTCAACATGGCCCTTCCACCTCCTCTCCATTTCCAAGAGTAAAATCTTCTTCCCGTGGTGCTGCTGGCCCAAACCAGAAGTCATCCCATTCCTTTCTCTGATTCCACAATTGGCCAAATGGTCTAATTGTCCTGAGTTGGACTTTTGTCACCTCCTACACTGTGACCACCTTGAATGACAAACACATGTATAACAGCGGCCACCTCACCTTTGTGTTCTAGGCCCAACACCACTGCTCCCTTCGGATATCTTGACACTGAGCCATTGACCAGTGAAGTCGGTGTCTCTCCCTTGAATCAAAGGTGCCTTCTTAGCAATGGGCCAGGGATCACCTGGTCCACACCTACCTGCTTCTTCTGCTTAGAATTAATACCCCAAAACATGTATGAGCAGACACATGCTCAGAGCCCAGCCATAGTGAGATCAGCACACCAGGTGTCCGTCTTCATGGGGCACTGCCAATGCTGTCCTTTCTGGAGCACGACCTTTCCCAAGGAAGAGAACAAATATATTCACCACAAATGGGGGACCAAAATAAAATTCCCCCAAAGTCCAACTTGATGAGCCAGTGACTTTACTGGGGTTACTGATGAAAGCATGTGTAGGGGTATATAAGATTCGAGCCTGTGGGAAGAATAAAAGGTAAGAATTTAGACAACCTTAAGCAGCTCAAGAACTTGTATCTAATGCCAAAGAGGTGGGGATCTCCAGATCTGGCTGCCCTGTCATCAGGGCACAGGATCCAGAAACACCATGACTAGAGCTCAGAAGACCACGGGCTACCTGCTTCACGCTGGGCTGTTGGCAGCTAAGGATAGGGAGTGGGGTTGGGGGTTCATTGGGGCAGAATGGGCAACTTACGGATTTTCAAAAGCTTCTTTTTTAATTTTTTAAAAAAGAAAACAAACTATCTTTTTTTCATTATACATACCAATCCAAGTTCCCACTCCCTTCCTTCCTCCCATTCCCTCCACACGCCCTCCCACCCCACCGCATCCAATCCTCAGAGAGGGTAAGGAACATTGCTTTGGGGAAGGTCCAAGGCCCTCCCTACTGTATCTAGGCTGAGCGAGATATCATCCAAAGAGAATAGGTTCAAAAAGCCAGTACACGCAGTAGGGATAAATTCTGGTGCTATTGACAGTGGCCCCTCAGTCTGCCCCAGCCCTGAAACTGTCAACCACAATCAGAGGGACTAGTTTGGTCCTATGATTGTTCCTTCCCAGTCCTGTTAGAGTTGGTGAGCTCCATTAGCTCAGGTAGACTGTTTCAGTAGGTGACCCATCATGGTCTTGACCCCTTGCTCATACTCACATTCCTCCCACTCTCCAACTGGACTTTAGGAGAATAAGCTTCATTTAAACCTGCAGGGTCTGCTGTCTCCTTTTTGTAACCACTGGGTATCTGGGATCTGGGTCAGCTGCTTTTCTTCTGGAGTCCCCAAAAGCTGGCATCCTGAAATTCCAATTCAGCTTCAGGGCCTTGTCTTGGAGGTCAGGGGTCCTTTAATGTGGGTGGCATCTCTGAAACATCAAGCCCAGCGTGACTCACGAAGAGCACTCCCTGGAGCTCTCTGTTGAATCTGCGTGCGGCTCTGCTGGCTGGAGGATGTCCTCTTGGCAGCCCATGCTATGTGTATTATAGGACCTGAGACAGGGGCCTTCCTGGGACCCGTGAGTTGTTTACTTCCTGAATCTTAAGGAGCCTTCCTTGAGGACGTTGTGACCACCCTCTCTCTGGAACAGGTCTTGCCGTCTGTCCCTCCAGGCTTTGATTACATGAACCATAATGACAAGTGTGGCATCAGGGGGTTCTTTGGGGTCCCCTCTATTCCTTGGTATCCAGCGTCCCTTCCTTTTTCTTTCTAGATGGCCATCTTCTCACATTGTAAGTGCCGTTAAGCAGGGAGTGTTTCTCACTGTGAGAGCTGACCACTCAAAGTTGCTAAATATGGATTTGTTGAACTAATGAAAACATAGTCTTTTGTCCATGAACATAGTGCTCCTGGCCGTACATTTGTTTCTTAATGAACATTCTGTAGTTTCTTCTTCAAAAGGCATGCTTATCTTTTACATTTCATTTTTATTTACACGCAGGATGCATACAAAATAATAGGTTCATCTTGACATATTTATGCACTTTGCATAATGTGTTTTTAACATATTTACCCTGAAGCCTTCGCCCCTCTCCGTTTCTGTCGATCCCTTCTATCTAGAGTCCCCTTTCTGCATTCGAGGTTTTGATTTTAGGATTTGGTTTTCTGTTAGGTTGATTCTTCACTACCTTCTGGGGTTGGGGTCTAAGAACAGGATTTTAAATACAGCATGATCTAAGTGTATTCTCCTGTTTAGAAATGGGGGGCTTTAGTGCTTGGCGTC
This sequence comes from Bramus lutescens, assembly GCA_001685075.1. Taxonomy (NCBI): domain Eukaryota; kingdom Metazoa; phylum Chordata; class Mammalia; order Rodentia; family Cricetidae; genus Bramus; species Bramus lutescens. The sequence continues at coordinate 7,860 of LOEQ01000621.1, read as the reverse complement.
TGTGCCGTTTAGTTCTGTAAAAGCTTGCTTTCCCAGTTTGCCGTCGCCATGTAATTGCTGGGTGTTCTGTACCATCGACAATTAATTCCTCTCTCCTAACCCTTTTCATATTTTTGTTCTCTGCCTCCTTCTCTTCCTTCCGCATCTCACTGTCCTGGTTAGAGAAACCAGAAAATGCTGAACATTTTAATAATCAGTAACCATGGTTTGCTTTAGAATTGAATACGGGAATTGAAATCCGGGACCCAGATCAACCCATTTCCATATCAGAATCACTGCTGGAGACGCTGATGCCCAAGCCCCATCCACAAAGATACTTAACTGGGCAGGGGTGAGACTGGGCATTGGCATGGGTTGAGTTCTTCCCAGGTGAGTCCATCACTTGCAGCCATAATGAAGAACTCAAACCCTGGGTCCAGGGCCCAGACTGTTCAGCAGCTTCCTCTTTAATAGGAGTGATTTCTTTCTTCTTAAAGTTAATTAGTTAATTGAATGTATATGGGTGTTTTGCCTGCATGTTCGTCGATAAGTGATGCCCACAGAGGCCAGAGGATCCCGAAGAACTGGCGTTACAGATGGTTGTGAGCCATCATGCTGGTGCTGGGAATTGAACCTGGGTCCTCTGGATGAGCAGCCAGTGCTCTTCGCCACTGAGCCATGGCTCCAGTTCTTATTTTCTTTCCTACAAGACCAGCTATACATTTAAATGCATACCTATCTTGCATATAATATTTCTAAGTTTTGTGTGAGAAGCTTATGAATATGTCTGTGCTAACAGATGTTCCAGATGAAACATGTCTTCAAACTCAGCCTAGGGTAAGTGATGCTCTGGGCCTTGGTCCTCATCAGTGGCCATTGAGAACCTCCTGATGCTCTTGGTAAGCATGCAGCAACAGTCTCAAATGTCCCTGTGCATACAAATAATTCCAAGACCATTTGAGCATCCCTCTGCCCAGGTTATAATCCCCATGTATCTCTCTGGAATTCCTGTAGGTACAATTTAGTTCTTTGGGTTAGACCAATGTTAGGACAAACTTGAATGAAATCACAGTGCCCAGAAGTAGGCAGACACTCAGGATCTCCAAGGCCAGCACTGAGAAACACGCACACGCACACACACACACACACACACACACACACACACACACACACACAAACTTTATAGGCCTAGAGAAAGAATGCTATAGCTCTGGAGGCTTAGGACTCTGTTCTCTGGGCCAAATTTACTGGAAACAAGAGCCAGTCTGTATTGCTGAAACTATGCACACGGGTTGCATCAGGGACATTCTAGATCATTCTTTGATGGCTCCATCAAACACCTGGAAAGCTGGGGCAGCCATGTGCAGTTAAACAGAATGGTGACTCACATGGCCATGCATATATCCATTGAACTCCTGCCCCTCCTACACACCATAATCTGCTTTCTTATTTTGTTTTCAATGACTTTGCCACACATAAGAAGAGTTGAATTATTAATTTTCTAACTCTCTCTAACCAAAGCTTCTATACTCACTGCAGAAAAACAAAGCTAATTCAATATCAAAGAAAATTAGAATTTTTCAAATGTCTATAGCAAACAGAATAAAACAGGAATCAGGATCACTTTCCCATTTTATATGGTGCTGCCTTCTGAATGCTGCTGGAACAAATGATGTCGTCTTTTGTGGCTCTCACTGCCTGTTCACAGGGGCAAGATAAAAGATAAATGGCCTCATAAATAGAGAAACAGTCCCCCAGGCAACAGAGAAGTTCCTGCTTTGATATGCAAGACTTCATTCTCTAAGTAACCCACTGCAAGCTTGTATTCTCAGGGACTCATAAGTGCAGGTTGGTGCATGTCAAAGCAAACTCAACCATGCACCTTTACCCTCTTATGGTCCTGGAGAGGTGTGGGGACTCACCCTGTGTGGAAGTGGAAGTTGAGAATCTAGAGGCTGGGCCCCAGTGATGATTCCATCCATTCTTTTCCACTCCGGAAGCAGGATCACTGGGGTCTCAGAGAGGGGAGAACAGGAATAAAGGCCCATTGTGACCACAGACCAAGCTCAGATGGAGCCAAAACAGCCTGTGCCTCTCAGACCTCACTGCCAGGTAAATACTCAGGAATGTCACGGAGAGGCCACTAGAGTAGCAACTGAGCAACCCTTCCATTTAGTCCAGCTGAAATGAGCATTGGGTAAATGCAAATGAAAGGTTATTGAGTTTAGCAAAAAGCCTCAACAAAACTTTGGAGCGGAAGTGGACAGCTGGAGTGTGCGCACAGAAGGCACGTGGCTCAGCAGCCTTCCTTTCCCTGGACACAGGAAGTGAGAACAATGATCTACAGAGTCAAAAAAAAGGCCAAAATTCCTGGCTTTGGGTGGAGCACAGACTGGGTGGCTTACTGATGAATGGCATGGATAGGTGGATAGTGTCGGCCGCAAATGGCAATTGCTGTAGAAATCGGTGCTTCTGTGGTTACCCAGAGGAGGCCCTAGCTGGAGAGAACCCCGACATGCCCTAGTGGAGGGGAGGGAAGGCTTCCAAGTGCACAAGGCTGCACTCACTAGATACCTGAAGCCCACCACTGCCCCCAAAGGCAGGGGAGACTTCTCTTCTCTCTCCAGGACGTCATCAGATAAGCTCATTGCTTCACCAAGCCAGTCTTACTTAGAACTCTTTCTTTGTTCCGTGAAACATCAGAGACAGCCCCAACAGTCCCCAGAAGCCCCCAGTTTCGCTTCCACTGCCATCCATTAGGAGAAATGTGCTCACTCAGGACAGCCCTGAAGGCATCTCGTGTCAAGGTTTTGGTCAACAACTCTAGCGCCATTCTTCACCCCCACTGCAAGTCCGGTCTTGTCTGGGAATCAAGGAGCAATAAGGGTGCAATGATTCCCTCTCCAGAAGCCCACAGCCTGAGGAGAAGGATGGAGAAGCCCTGAGGAGCATCAGCCAGGCCTGTGTATGGGAGCC
>LOEQ01000620.1:593310-618000 GCA_001685075.1 Bramus lutescens | reverse complement strand
GTGCGGGAGCTGGGCTGGACGAAAAGCAGGGCCCGCTCCCCTTATTACTACATCCACCTGACAAGGCAAAAGTGCACACTGTCTGTCTTGTAATCGGGACAGTGGAGGTTTTACCTATTAGCTTTAACAAGCATCGCCACTGTTCCAGGACCCAACTGTTCCTTTTACTGAGGGGAAAGATCTGGGGATGCCTCTTTAAGGTTTTGTGTCCTTTTCTATTTGCTTGGAGTCACATTCATGAGTGCACAGGTAATTGTGTTGGTCCTTCACAGAGATGAGACAGCTCTCAGCTTACAAACCCTCAGTGGCACCCTTGTGTATGCAGGCCTAGAATCCCTACAATCACAGCAGGTCTCCCAAGGTCAAACATTCCATAGATTAGAGCCAGAACAAGGTCACAAAACCAAATGTTCCTGAAGATGAAGAGTTCTCTGTTTAAATCCAGACCAGACTCCTGCTCAGTCCAAGGACCCCTAGAAAAGCCTATTTCTCTTTTTAGGATTTTTATTTTTATGTGTATGCATGCATTTGCACACATGTGTAGCGAACCAAAGAAGCCAAAAGACAGCTTCCCATCCTCTGGAGCTGAAGTTACAGGGAGCTCTGAGCCACTTGACTCGAGCTGGGAACTGAACTCAAGTTGGTTGCAAGAGCAGCAAGTGCTCTAACAGCTGAGCCATCTCTCCAGCCCCAATAGCCACTGTGGAGGAGACGACAGGCGCCTTCTACTGGGAGCTTGTCTGTGGATCTGTAACATCCTATGGTCACCAGAGTCTGGAACGCCAGGGGGCACACGTCCCCCACCACACATACAATGGGTATCCCTTAACTTGATACGCCCCATCTCCTCGCCACGACATTCTTTATCCACGGAAGTCTGGGGACTGTGTTATCTTTTACTAATATCAAAATCTGTACACAGTGATTACAAGATAGAATGAGGTCTGGGCCACATCTCCAGCTGCTCCGCTGTTCCCACTGGGGGACTGGCTCCTCCATCATAACATTGTTCCCAACTGACGAAGGGGAGGCTCCAAGTTGTGGCTCTATCAGCTCCTTCACCGTCCAAAAGGCACATGATCCCTTGCCCCTGGTTCTTATTGAGTTGCATATCTCCAGGGAAGACCAACCAAGCCCATTGGACCAAGCCTGATGTGAGATTCCCCTCTGTATGCTGTATGTTTTGTTATCATTGGTTTATTAACTGCAAGAATATGGGAGCGGTGAGGCGATGGGGTACATTAAGTTAAGGGATACCCATCGTGTGTGTGTGTGTGTGTGTGTGTGTGTGGTGGGCCCCCTAGCATTCCAGACTCTGGTGACCAGTAGGGGGTGCTTGTCGTCTCCTCCACAGTGGCTATTGGGGCTGAAGAGATGGCTCAGCTGTTAGAGCACTTGCTGCTCTTGCAACCAGCTTGAGCTCAGTTCCCAGCTCCTATATCAAGTGGCTCACAGCTCCCTGTAACTTTATTAAGAAGCTGCTTTGGCCTGTGACAGAGCAGAATAGAGCTAGGCAGGAAAACTAAACTGAATGCTGGGAGAAAGAAGGTGGAGTCAGGGAGACGCCATGTAGCTGCCCAAGGAGGCAGTTGTTGGAACTTTATCTGGTAAGCTACAACCTTACTGTATAAAACACAGAATAATAGAAATGGTTAATTTAAGATGTAAGAGTTAGTTTAATAAGAAGCCTAAGCTAATAGACCAAGCAGTGTTTTAATTAATATAGTTTCTGTGTGATTATTTTGTATGGGAAGCTGGGAAACAAATGAGCAGCCTCTGACTACACAAGCCTCCCCGTACAATTGGCTACTGAACCGAATTCCCATAACACATACGAACCCTGAACTTACATGACTAGTTGATAATAAGAAAGGTGATTAAAAAAAAAAACCTCTTGGGATCTGGAGAGAGAGCTCAGCAGTTAACAGAGCTCACTGCTCTTGAAGAGGACCTGGGTTTAATTCCCAACACCTACCTGGAAGATCTCATCAGCCCCTGTAACTCCAGCCCATGGGTTCTGATGCCCTCTTCTGGTTTCCTTGCGCACCTGTGTGGTTACAGCGCACACACAGATAAGCAGGTTGTGTACACACATGCACAGTGCACATAAATAGCTCTTCAGGTGGAGACTGCTGGGCTGATGTGGCCTGAGTACCAGGGCTGTTTGATTGTTTCTCACAGGGACTCTGGGTTTGGAAGTGAAGTGGTGTGTAGTTCGTGATTTATACACGTGTTGGGGAGCAGTCCCATTAAAGGAGTCATTTTAGACCTCAGGCTATCCTTTCCAAAGAGAAAGTATTCCTGGGGTAGTCTCCTGACTCTAGTATCATCTTCCTGCCAGTAGAGGTCGCCCTGGGCTCCCCAGGAGGTAAGCACAACGGTCCAGCAAAGGACTCCCACCTCTGCCGAACACGCCAATCATAGGTGCGCCCCCTGCTTTTCCTGCGCTGAAAAAAAAAACTGGTTAATTACAAAAGCCACGTGCACAGCAAGGTTTTTTTGTTTGTTTTTAATTACATTCCTTCACCCAGTCCTGCTCCTTAAGAGAGAGCTCAGGCAAGAGTGGGCAGGGAGAAGAAGAGAGGATCCGGTAGACCTGGGCGTTTGATTAGGGACTCTCAGCACAGAGAAGGAAGGTGGGGGTGTCCAGGCAGACTCCCACACCAAGGCCCATTTATCTGTTCTGGGGTTAGGAAGCAGTAGGTGGCTAGGATGGTCAAGTGCTGTGGGGCACATCACAGGCTGGGCTGCTTCTGTTTAAGCACCTCTCTTCATCTTCTGTAATACCTTAACCTAAAACGCATGTTTCTTTCATGGATCTGATATGCTGAGCGTATAACAAAAGTCTCCAAGCACTCACCTGCTGAGAATAGTTGTCTAGGTCTCAGTCAACACCTGAGTCTCTCTCTCTCCTGAAAACCTGCTGACTGTGCTGGCCAGCGAATCAGGTAGGTAGTCTTCACTCTCCAGTGTCCCTCATGATAAAAGTCAGGAGAGAAGAGGGATAAAGGGGACACACCTCAACCCAATAAAACTCATTTGCAGCCGGCCCATGCCAACATGAACCTGAATGGAGAGAAACTCAAGAGTGTTTCCACTAAAAACAGGAACAAGACAAGGTCAGCCACTCTCTCCACACCTAGCCAATGTAGCTCTTGATGGAGTTGAAGAATAGATATAGTGTTCCTTAGTTATGATAAAAGATATAACTATTATAACTGTAATTCTTGTTTGATACCTGTTTTGTTATATGTAATTTTTCTGTGTTAAAGTTAAAACTTTCCTTTTTATTTAAACAGAAAAGGGGAGGTGATGTAGAATTCCCTTCTGTATGCTGTGAATACCATTGATTAATAAAGAAGCTGTCTTGGCCTGTGTTAGGGCAAAATAGTAGAGCTAGGCAGGGAAAACTAAACTGAACGCTCGGAGAAGAAAGGCGGAGTTTAGAGACACCACGAAGCAGCCAGAGGGAAAAGATGTGAGTTGCCAGCAGGAACCTTGCCAGTAGGCCACGAACCTACTGGTAAAATATAAACTAATAGAAATGGGCTAATTTAAGATATGAGTTAGCCAGAAATATGCTTAAGCTATTGGCCAAACAGCATTGCAAATAATACAGTTTCTGTGTGAATATTTTGGGTCTGAGAAGCCAGGAATGAACAAGCAGCTTCTCCTACAACAGTAACCCAGACCAGAAAGAGAAATATCATAAGTACTCACTCATAAGTGGTTTTTAAACATAAAGCAAACAAAACCAGCCCACAATTCACAATCTCAGAGAACCTAGACAACAATGAGGACCCTAAGAGAGACACACATGGATCTAATCTACATGGGAAATAGAANTGTGTGGTGGGCCCCCTAGCATTCCAGACTCTGGTGACCAGTAGGGGGTGCTTGTCGTCTCCTCCACAGTGGCTATTGGGGCTGAAGAGATGGCTCAGCTGTTAGAGCACTTGCTGCTCTTGCAACCAGCTTGAGCTCAGTTCCCAGCTCCTATATCAAGTGGCTCACAGCTCCCTGTAACTTTATTAAGAAGCTGCTTTGGCCTGTGACAGAGCAGAATAGAGCTAGGCAGGAAAACTAAACTGAATGCTGGGAGAAAGAAGGTGGAGTCAGGGAGACGCCATGTAGCTGCCCAAGGAGGCAGTTGTTGGAACTTTATCTGGTAAGCTACAACCTTACTGTATAAAACACAGAATAATAGAAATGGTTAATTTAAGATGTAAGAGTTAGTTTAATAAGAAGCCTAAGCTAATAGACCAAGCAGTGTTTTAATTAATATAGTTTCTGTGTGATTATTTTGTATGGGAAGCTGGGAAACAAATGAGCAGCCTCTGACTACACAAGCCTCCCCGTACAATTGGCTACTGAACCGAATTCCCATAACACATACGAACCCTGAACTTACATGACTAGTTGATAATAAGAAAGGTGATTAAAAAAAAAAACCTCTTGGGATCTGGAGAGAGAGCTCAGCAGTTAACAGAGCTCACTGCTCTTGAAGAGGACCTGGGTTTAATTCCCAACACCTACCTGGAAGATCTCATCAGCCCCTGTAACTCCAGCCCATGGGTTCTGATGCCCTCTTCTGGTTTCCTTGCGCACCTGTGTGGTTACAGCGCACACACAGATAAGCAGGTTGTGTACACACATGCACAGTGCACATAAATAGCTCTTCAGGTGGAGACTGCTGGGCTGATGTGGCCTGAGTACCAGGGCTGTTTGATTGTTTCTCACAGGGACTCTGGGTTTGGAAGTGAAGTGGTGTGTAGTTCGTGATTTATACACGTGTTGGGGAGCAGTCCCATTAAAGGAGTCATTTTAGACCTCAGGCTATCCTTTCCAAAGAGAAAGTATTCCTGGGGTAGTCTCCTGACTCTAGTATCATCTTCCTGCCAGTAGAGGTCGCCCTGGGCTCCCCAGGAGGTAAGCACAACGGTCCAGCAAAGGACTCCCACCTCTGCCGAACACGCCAATCATAGGTGCGCCCCCTGCTTTTCCTGCGCTGAAAAAAAAAACTGGTTAATTACAAAAGCCACGTGCACAGCAAGGTTTTTTTGTTTGTTTTTAATTACATTCCTTCACCCAGTCCTGCTCCTTAAGAGAGAGCTCAGGCAAGAGTGGGCAGGGAGAAGAAGAGAGGATCCGGTAGACCTGGGCGTTTGATTAGGGACTCTCAGCACAGAGAAGGAAGGTGGGGGTGTCCAGGCAGACTCCCACACCAAGGCCCATTTATCTGTTCTGGGGTTAGGAAGCAGTAGGTGGCTAGGATGGTCAAGTGCTGTGGGGCACATCACAGGCTGGGCTGCTTCTGTTTAAGCACCTCTCTTCATCTTCTGTAATACCTTAACCTAAAACGCATGTTTCTTTCATGGATCTGATATGCTGAGCGTATAACAAAAGTCTCCAAGCACTCACCTGCTGAGAATAGTTGTCTAGGTCTCAGTCAACACCTGAGTCTCTCTCTCTCCTGAAAACCTGCTGACTGTGCTGGCCAGCGAATCAGGTAGGTAGTCTTCACTCTCCAGTGTCCCTCATGATAAAAGTCAGGAGAGAAGAGGGATAAAGGGGACACACCTCAACCCAATAAAACTCATTTGCAGCCGGCCCATGCCAACATGAACCTGAATGGAGAGAAACTCAAGAGTGTTTCCACTAAAAACAGGAACAAGACAAGGTCAGCCACTCTCTCCACACCTAGCCAATGTAGCTCTTGATGGAGTTGAAGAATAGATATAGTGTTCCTTAGTTATGATAAAAGATATAACTATTATAACTGTAATTCTTGTTTGATACCTGTTTTGTTATATGTAATTTTTCTGTGTTAAAGTTAAAACTTTCCTTTTTATTTAAACAGAAAAGGGGAGGTGATGTAGAATTCCCTTCTGTATGCTGTGAATACCATTGATTAATAAAGAAGCTGTCTTGGCCTGTGTTAGGGCAAAATAGTAGAGCTAGGCAGGGAAAACTAAACTGAACGCTCGGAGAAGAAAGGCGGAGTTTAGAGACACCACGAAGCAGCCAGAGGGAAAAGATGTGAGTTGCCAGCAGGAACCTTGCCAGTAGGCCACGAACCTACTGGTAAAATATAAACTAATAGAAATGGGCTAATTTAAGATATGAGTTAGCCAGAAATATGCTTAAGCTATTGGCCAAACAGCATTGCAAATAATACAGTTTCTGTGTGAATATTTTGGGTCTGAGAAGCCAGGAATGAACAAGCAGCTTCTCCTACAACAGTAACCCAGACCAGAAAGAGAAATATCATAAGTACTCACTCATAAGTGGTTTTTAAACATAAAGCAAACAAAACCAGCCCACAATTCACAATCTCAGAGAACCTAGACAACAATGAGGACCCTAAGAGAGACACACATGGATCTAATCTACATGGGAAATAGAAAAAGACAAGATTTCCTGAGTAAATTGGGAGCATCCTGGGGGAGGATTGAAGGGGAGGGGAGAGAAAAGGAGGGGAGCAGAGAAAAATGTATAGCTCAATAAAAGCAACAAAAAATATTTTAAAAGAAAAGAAAAATTAGTTTTCTCCAATGAGTCTCACTGTGGATACACAAACCACTGTTGAGGGTAGGCCCTGGCCCAACAAAATGGGAAACGCGAAATGAACTTAATAACATTTTGGGTATTCTTTGTCTTCTTTTTTTTAATCTTGCAAATCCTGTGTGTGTGTGTGTACATATATATAATGGTTCTGGTTTTGTGTTTTTATTGGACTTCTGTGTATGCAAATGTATGTCTCTATATGTTTCTTGTGTTTTTCCTTTGGCCCTTCTGTGTTTGTTTGGTTTATTTTCTTCCTTTTCCTTCCTCTTCTTATCATTATTTTGATGCCTGTTTGTATTATGATGACAGAGAGAGAGAGAAAGGGTGTGGATTTGGGTTAAGACTTGAGCAGGATCGGGGGGAATTGGAGGAGGGAAACCACAATCAGAATATATTATATAAATATATTATATTAAAAAATTATTTTCAGTTTTTAAGATGTAAGTCTAAGTTGTTTATATATTTCCAATCTTAATTAGAAGCTGTCTATTGGACCAATTATGTCCCTCATGACAAATACATCAAACATCAAACACACAAAGCCCCTTCTCTATGCATTCAAAGACGCAATGCTAATGGGTTTATTTTCTTAGGCATTAGAGGATGATTCTCTTTTTTTTCATGGCTAAAACATTCCAGACATTACTGTCCATACTTTCAGAGTCGTTTCAGAAAAACCACAGATTTTGAGCCAGTTTGGGTACATTAACCTGAAATTAAGCAGAATGAGAAACAAAACATTCAAAGTTACCTGACTTAGGAGAAGCCAACGTTCCCTTGCTCACCCAGTAGAAGCATCCATCAAATGCCTATGTGGTCCAGGGAGAACAGATTTTTGAAAAGTCTGCAAAGAGCAGTGTAAGAAAATCCAGACAGCCCAACAAACACATTGAAGGTTTGATTTCTGATGCTCTCCGTAAGCGGCAAGGGCTTCTCCTAGAAGAAAGCTGACCCAGAGAGAATTTAGTCGCAGCATCGCTAAGAGCCATGAGCGCAGGACTCAAAAGCCAGCCTTGCAGCAACCTACCAGGGTAGGCCAGCTGTCACGTCCTGCAGTACAGCTCTGCTCCTCTTGGGGACGCTGCTGCTCCACATCTTGTATACTAGGGTTTGAAAGGAAGGCAGGGAGGATGTTAAAATGAGATTTTTGTCACTTTTAAGGGCTGCACTGTAGAAGGCAGGCTGGCAGGTCTTGCTCATTAGTCAGGGACCAGAGCTCTGCACCTCGATTCTTTACCATGAAGGGCCACACGTCCTTTAATAGAAACACACAAGCATGACTATAACAGCCACATAGTCAGACAGTGGAGCCCCTGAGACATTTGGCAGGAAAGACAAGACCTCATTACATGCATAGAGGAGAGAAATATGGGCCCTGAAGTAAATTACTAAATGCCACAAAGGGTACGTGGAAACAGATACTAGGACCCCCAAATTTAAAAGCAAGTTCTGGTATTTGTTCAGCAGAAGGCTAGTGCCCTTTAAAGGAGCCACAGTGTCTGCGAGTTCAAATCCCTAGTCTTGCTTTGCTTAAACTTTTAGGGTTGTGAGCAAACTCCAGGCCATGAGCATACTATGCAAGCTCTCTGCCACGGGACCACATCCCTGGCCCAGAACTGAGACCTGAGACAGGATTGCGGAGGCTGGCTTTCCCTCCAAGAACACAGCCATTGAGGACAAACCCTACCTTCAACTTCTGCCTCAGGGCATTCTGCCGTGGAGGGGGACACCTTCAGCTTCCCCATGTTCTGTTCTGTGTCCCTTCTGCCTCCCAACTAGCAAGATGAAGAAATGACAAGGGGGTAAAGCCGTGGGCCAGGTGTGGAAGCTGGAGGTCAGAGGCCTTTCTCCTGGTCACAGCGCTGAGCCTTCCTGGGCTTCAGACCCCCTCATGTAAAAGTCACTCCAACCCTAGAGACTGAGAGGAGGAAAAGGCAGTGGAATGAGGCCCAGCAGCGCAAGCTCTCGCTTGGCCTCCAAGTTGGGCATAGGTGACCGTGTCCACTCACACTGGCCCAGCCCATAGCACCCATAATGGCTGACCTCTCCCCTGAGTTCCTCGGGAAGAGGATTTCTGAGAACTCATAGGTAATTACCTTAGTCATGAGTTCAACGGGAGCTATTGCCTGAAGTACAGAAAGTTAAAGGGTCATCTATTTGCACCCAGTGAGCTGACACACCCATGAACAATGAGCAGTTTCCCTGTGCTTTGATTCCTCCAAAGTCCAGCGCTGGCACCGCCTGGCCACTGCACATGGACGAATGTATACCCTACTTCCCCTGGCTTCTGTGCCCACCCCACTGGCTGGCTGTCTCCCCTTCTCTCTGCCCAAAGCTCACCCATTCTTCTAACCCTCTCAAGACCCTCCCATTCCTGGAGACCTGCCCTGAGCCACCTCTGATGCTCTGCCTGCCCCTCTCCAGGAGCATCCCAGCCTCAGCCGTCAATAACCACGACGATCATACTGAAGGCCCTGTGTCCCAGCATTACAGACTCTGTGTGCTGTCATTCATATTACCCTCCTCTTTATCACACGTGTGCCGCTAACCATGCGTGAATTGTGCTTCATAACAGAATTCACCTGAGGGTTACCAAGAGCGGCTGATATTTCCCGCAGACTGTACACCTGATAAGCGACTTCCAGGAACCGCTCAGGTGGCCCAGGCATCATCGGTCTTTGTCCTGACTTAGAGATCAAGCGTCAAGTTCGCTTGTGAAATTTGCCCACCTCCAGCACTCCGGACACCTGCTTAACCAGTTTTCTAGATCGATGAGAAAGGGAGGTCTCAGAAACAATTCCTTTGCTGGGAGTGGCAGCACACACCTGTAACCCCAGCATTCGGGTGGTTGAGGTACAAGGATCATGAGTTTGAGGCTAGCCTGGGCTACAGAGCAATACCTTGCCTCAAAAAGAAAGCAAGAAAACAAGGAGGAGGAGGAGGAAGAGGCAGTGACAGGAGAGGAAGGTCTTTAGGACCACTTGGCCTGACATTCTTTATCTGACATTCAAATGTAATGGCAGCACCCGCGACCCACCTCACTGGGACTAGAGTTTATTGCGGGGGTGCTTTCCCGTCCCTGCTTACTTGATCTATATTCTTTTTTAATATTTATTTATAATAATACATATGTTATAAGACAGACACATATTGCCTGAAGGCCAGAAGAGGGCGCCAGACCTCATTACACATGGTTGTGAGCCATCTTCCAAGCTCGCCGCTCCGAGTTCCCTTCCTAGGCCTGGGGAGGTTTGGGGGGGGCAGGGTTTGTCAGCCAGGGCCTCTCTGACTCTTCCCCTCTAAGGCTGTGAGACCCTGGAAAACTGAGGTCACGTGGGATACAAACAGAAGGCTCACCCGAGATAACAAAGAACGCTAGGGAAAGAGTGCCTCTGAATCAAAGAGCCCGGTTGTGACGGCGGTGGAACCCAAGGAACCCAGGGAACACTGTTGTTGGTCGACATCTTAGCGCTGGTGGGCTGTCTCTAAGCAACAGCCCCGTTTCCAGAGGAACCACGAGTTACAGAGCACACGAGTCCCGTCCCCCTGCCCCGCCCCCCTGCCTTGGGATCAGCCACACCTTGCAAGGCTAAGGTTACTAAGCTCATTTGAATTTTCTGTTGTTACGATGCCCCCAAATCCTTAAAACCCTCTTCTGGTCACCACGAAGCAGGGTAGAAGGACCAGGAGTGTGACTGCTCTGATCAGGCAGAAAACCTCTTTTCCTGTCTTCCCTGGGCAGCCGGTTCCTCTCCCTACCAAAGGCATCAGGGAGAGTCACTCAGGGCCACCAAGTTGGGTGAAGTATCTGTTTGCATAATCTACTCTTCTCCTAGAGCTGTAGAAGTGATTGCTCATTCATCTCTGGCGAAGGACACCATCACTGCGATTTGGATCTAATTTGTGAGGCCTCCATCCATTACGCTGTCAGGGCAAACAGATTGTGCCTCTAATGGGGAGTGAGGGTAGATGGCTTGGAGAGCGTGGAGATTGGTCAATAAAAGCCTGTTTGTACTGCCATCGAGTGCGGGCCCTCCCAGAAGAGGCGCCTCGTCCAGAGAATTAGCAGCTCATGAACAGGCCTGAAAACCTTGTGGAGAGAGAGGGGAAAGTTGGCACTCTAGGCAGACTGTGCTCATGAATATAGAAGTTGGGTGATCAGGAGGGTCCAAAAGCCACTGCAGGCTGGGTGTGGGGCACACACCTGTAATCCCTGCACTTCAGAGGTTGAGGCAGAGGCCTGTTAGCTCAAGGTCAGCCTGGACTTGAGTGAGACTGTCTCAAAAGGAAAAAAGTTCCGTTGTAACTCCAGTAGCTGGCAGTGCAGCCAGCATCTCTGCATGCACTGCTCACTTCTGACAGTGCAGCCAATGTCACTGCATGCAGCTGCTCGCCTGACAGTGCAGCCAGCNCATCTCTGCATGCGGCTGCTCACCTCTGACAGTGCAGCCAGCGCCACTGCATGCACTGCTCACCTCTGACAGTGCAGCCAATGTCACTGCATGCAGCTGCTTAGCCTCTGACAGTGCAGCCAGCGTCACTGCATGTGGCTGCTCACCTCTGACAGTGCAGCCAGCATCTCTGCATGTGGCTGCTCACCTCTGACAGTGCAGCCAGCATCACTGCATGCAGCTGCTCACCTCTGCAAAGATATCCTGGAGTCACTCACCCAGGGTTCCAGAGTTTGCTGGAAGCTTCTGTACACAGGACACGGGCAGGCCCTGTAGTGGCAGAAACATGGGTACAGCAGTTCTTAATCCTGGATGCTTGCAAGGCAACACTCACTCATCACTACAATCCAACGTTGAGTGTCAGTCCTGGTGCAGGTCCCATCCAGGGACCCTGGAGGCAAAACTGCTCCGCTCCTTCCTTTGGAAAGTGTGGTGTATTTCATTTGTATTTCAATAAATAAAACTTTCCTGAAGTTCAGAGCATAAAACAGCCACATTGATCAGCCTTATAGACCAGACAGTGGTGCACACACCTTTAATCCCAGTAGCCACACTAGTTGCCATAGAAACCAGCAGTCCATGTCTTTAATTCCAGTGGTGCACACTTTTAATCCTAGCGCTAGAGAGAAATATAAGACTGGAGGAGACAGCTCTCACACACAGTCTTATTCTGAGATTCCTGGAGGCAGGATTGCCATTTTGGAATAAGGTAAGAGCCCGTGGATGACTGCTTTGCTTTTCTGACCTTCAGGCTGAACCCCAATTTCTGTCTCTGTGTTTTTATCAATCAGGCTACAGGGAAGGGTTATCTTCCTGAAGGATACAGAGAGCTCTGCTTCCAGAGATCAAGGCTCTTTTTACAGCAATCATATGTGCAAATGCAGATTATAAAAATAAGCCATTCTTTTCAGTTATATTTATTAAATTACAAGCTTTGTCATCTAAAATGTCAACATATAACCCATCACCAGCTGAACATTTAAAAAAAGAAAACTCTGCCTACTTGCTATCTACTGGGAAAAATAATGACAAAAATATATGTTATATGTTTGCTATAAAAATTAAGGTATTTTTACAGTACTATGATGTGGGATTTCCCTCTGTATGCTATGAATATATTTTATTACCATTGGTTAGTAAAGAAGCTGCTTTGGCCAATGGCTTAGCAGAGTAAAGCCAGGCCAGAAATCTGAACAGAGACAGAGAGAAAGTAAACGGAGTCAAGGAGATGCCATGTAGCTGCCAAAGGAGAAGAATGCCAGAACCTTTCCAGTAGGCCACAGCCTCGCAGTGATACATAGATTAATATAATTAAATGGGTTAATTTAAGATGTAAGAGCTAGGTAGGAATACACCTAAGCCCTTGGCCAAGCAGTGTTGAAATTAACATAGTTTCTGTGTGATTACTCGGGTCTGGATGGCCAGGAAGCAAAAGCAGAGCCTCTGTTTACAGTACTGAATGCTGAAGACAGAGCGTGGTGAATGGCTGGGCCAAGTGCTCTATAGCTGAGCTATATCCCAGCTATGTTATAGTTTTAAAAGACTTCATTATGTGTGGGTGTATTTGCTTGTACACATGTAATATGTGTGGGTACACATTCCAAGGCACACGTGTGATGGTCAGGGGATGACTTTATGAGGTGATGTCTCTTCGCCCGCCTTTACATTGGTTCAGGGATCTAAGTCAGGTTGTCAGGTTTTCTTGGTCTCACTGGCACACCTTTTAAATTTTCAAAATAGGGTCTCAGTGTCCAGGAAAGCCTTGAACTTGCCATCTCCCCTGACTCAACCTCCCAAGAAGGCAATAAAATTGCTCCACCAAACCCAAAGGAAAATCAGATGAAGTAAATGTGCACAGACTATTAGTCCTGAATTTAAATGTTTGCAAATCAAGTAAAAGGAGAAAGAGAACTTCAGCTTGAAAGGCATACTGTGTTCCCGCTGCTGCCTACCCTGCCACTACCAACCCCTAAGAACTGAGAGCACAGTCTGTACCATACAGGGCAGTAAGCGCAGAAGTCAGGAGGCTGAGGCAGGAGGGTCACAGGTGTAAGGCCTGCTTACGTCATTACAACAGCCCTGGCTACTTAGCAAGACTCTGTGAATGAGGGTCCAAAACACAGTGAAATGAAGCCCAAACCCATTTTCAAGTGACAAACTCCACTGATTTAATAATGCTATTGTTAAAACTATTTGTGTCCAGTCTAAAATCGCCCTTCCTTATTAGTTCTGGTTCATGCCTTCTTGTACAAAGGATGTCCGGCATCATTG
The DNA here is from genome assembly GCA_001685075.1 of Bramus lutescens. NCBI lineage: Eukaryota > Metazoa > Chordata > Mammalia > Rodentia > Cricetidae > Bramus > Bramus lutescens. Next base: position 604,711 of record LOEQ01000620.1, on the reverse strand, counting down.
CTCACATAAAGTACACGGCTGGGCCAGTCTGGTCAGGACAGTTCTGCGGAAGAAGAGGCAATCTCGTTTGTACAGATCCTTCTCTAAGTCATTCTTAAATAGATTTCCTCTCTAATTGTGTGGACATGCGTGTCTAGGTGTGAGTGAAGTGCTTGAGGACCCCGAGAGGGGGGTGGAATTTCCCTGGGACAGGAGCAGCACACACTCTCACCCTGAGCCATCTCTGCAGGCTCCACTTCCCTAAATCTCAGAGGGTTAAATCCTCCTGCTCAGATGTCACTGGCTGGATGTAGAGTGACATCAGGAACCTGTCTGAGTTTCGCGTTTGGTACACAGGATGGATGGCATCTCTACCAGTAAAGTCCCAGAAGTAGGAGAAAGCGCAGGCTTTGTGGAGAGGAACGTCCGGGAAGAAAGGAGGCAAAGATGGTTAGTTCAGTCTAGCGGGAGTCTGCGGGATGCCAAGGTGGAGATGTCAACACAGAGCTGAATGGAGTCCAGGAAACAGAGCAAGAAGTACAGTAGAGAGGAGAAAACCAGCTTACGGATGAGAGTAAAGAGCTGTCAGCATACACGACGTCACTCTAGAGGAGGAAGAAGCAGGAAAGACTACGCAGCACCCTGGAATGCAGCCACCATTCCGGCTTAGAGCACGGAACCCTGTGACAGCAATGAAGAGAAAAGGCGGTAACAGAAGGCTACTGGGGAAAGGATGTCAAAGGGTTCACGATGTCCGCGAGGTGGGGAGTTCGGGCTATGCCTGAGAGACTGAAGGGCATTCACTGAATGATGTCTTTCAGCATTATGGGCTCAGCAGCGTGATTGGAACCGAAAGCAGGCTCGGTGAAGGGAGTGAGTGCGGGCGGGTAACAATGGCGCGGACACCTTCGTTCCCTCTCCAAAGTGGGTGAGGAAAAAGTAGAACAAATACCACTAAAAGAAGAATCATCCAGGGTGGTGTGGCAATCCCGGCACTTTGGAAGGGGTGGTTGGTGATCCAGGCACTTGGAAGGGGTGGTTGGTGATCTCGGCACTTGGAAGGGGTGGTTGGTGATTTCAGCACTTGGAAGGCTGAAACAGAAAAGCTGACTAGAGTTTGAGGCCCGCCTGGGGTAAAAGAGATTGTATCCCATAATAATAATAATAATAATAATAATGATGATGATGATGATGATGATGATGAAAATGATAAGGGCCAGAGAGTTACTCCTTAGTTAAGGGCGCTGGCTGTTCTTAAGGAGGACTGGATTGTGATTCCCAGCACCCCCCCCACACACACGCAGGTCATAATTGACTACAGCTATAGCTCTGGGGATTTGACACCTCTGGCCTCCTCAGGCACCTGCACGCATGCACACACAGAGAGGGGGGGAGGGAGAGGGAGAGAGAGAACTGACCCATGCAAGCAAGTACAGAGACCAGAGACAAATGAGGATGGCTTCCCCAACTGTGCTCCACCTTACTGAGCCTGGACCTCTCAGTACACCTGGCCTCAGTCTCAGCTAGGCTGGCTGGCCCCACTAGTCTCCACTCTCACCAGCATGAAGCTGAGGCCACACATAGCTGCTACTGTGTGCGGCCATTTTACGTGGAGCTGGAGATGGGAGCTCAGGTCCTCATGCTGGCACAGCACCTTAGCCAAGGCATCTCTCCAGCCACTGATGGATTGTTGCGTTGATGGAAATTCCTGTTCCAAGAAGGTAAGTAACTTCTAACAGGAATTCTAGTGGTCTTCAAATGCATGCCATTTCACACCATAAACAGCAGCAAGCTGAACCCCAAGTGACCCCAAACTCCACATTTTTCCTCGCTGGCACTTATTAGATGTTCTACTATCTTGAACAATAACAAATTGTACTGAGCGCATCAGTGAATAGATCAATTCAAGACTAAAATATTTAAAGTATAATTTTTTGGTCATGGTTACACAAACACACAAATCCTACTTCCCTTTTGGTGACTAATGGAAACATTTTTTACATGGCTGGCTGAAAGCAGGGATACAAAAATTAGAGTTACGTAAGCTAAGAATAAAGTCCGCCTTTCCTTCGCTTCTCCGCTAGTCTACCAAGCTACTTACAAGCATCCTATAATGATGGTTTTTGTGCACATCTTGAGTAATCAATATCGTGTTTGTAGGTCAGCTAGGTAGGAGCTAAGGAACACATACATACTGAAGGGGGCAGAGATGTCATGATGATTGTGTGTACAGCGCTGACGGCTTACCAGACCGCACTGAGATTCTGCTGTCCTTTATCACTTCCTGAGAGATCTGTCAGAGCATCCTAGAGCATCATTTAGCTCAGACGAGGCAAAGCAACTTCAGTCCGTGGACCTGGTACTGTTAGACTGCATCCCACACAAGGCTGGACAGAGCCGGCTGACATTCCATTGTCCGTCCACTTTACTCCCCTGCTGAGAACCAGAGATGTTTTCTGTTCTTGTCAGCATCCTGCTCAGACACCTTAACCTTTAGGAGAAAACGCTATCCATTTTAGGAGGTGGGCCAGGGTCTAAAGGAGCCCAGGTGGCATTCCGTAAACTTGCTGTGTGGTCAAGGATGACTGAACTTCCGATCCTGCTGTCTCTGTGCACCCAGGCTGGCCTCAAAACCTGCTATGTATGTGGTTTAGGGTAGCCTTAAAGCCCAGCTCCACGGTACTAGGATTGCGGGTGTGCACCACCTCGCTCAACCCTGTCCAAGTTCATTTTTTATTTTTTTAAAGCTTTATTTATTTATTATGTACACAGTGTTCTGTCTGTATGTATGCTTGCTGGCCAGAAGAAGGCACCATACCTCATTACAGATGGCTGTGAGCCACCATGTGGTTGCTGGGAATTGAACTCAGGACCTCTGGAAGAGCAGTCAGTGCTCTTAACCTCTGAGCCATCTCTCCAGCCCTGTCTAAGTTCTTTAAACATAAATCTAAAGCAAAGTCCTCCTGACCATGACTCAAGCCTGCTCTCTATGACGCAGACTCCGCATTTATCCAAGTGGTTTCCTTTTCCCACTCCCAGGGTCCAAGGCACAGCTGCATTCCCATGGTTCCCACCATCCTCTGCCCAGTTGGCTTTGTAAGAAACACCCTCTCGATCTCTGCATTCCAGCCATCCAGGCCCCTTTCGGAGTCTTTTGCCAAGGCTGAGCACATTTATGATGGAATGGCCATCGAGTAGGCGACCTCTGACAATGCTCCCGTGCTGTGACAACCACCTGAAATCCCACCCAAAGCACTTGCACTTTCTTTGCTGCATCTATAGGCCCATTCCTTCAACCTGCTCTGATTAGATTAGTTCTAGGAAGGGACTGAGTCCTTAAGTTTAGAGTTCAGTACGCTTCTCCTGAACCGTCTGTATGTCTGCATACCCAATTGCTGACGACGGTCAGGTGCTGTTTCCTCAAAAGGTCTGACACACACTTAAAACGAAAATAACTACTTTAAAAGAAGGGTACCTTGGGTGTTGATAGGCTGGGGGAGGGCCTGACTCCCCTGCCTATGCCACCACAAGAGAGATGAGAAATGGGGACAGCTCTCCCACATGCACAACTTCAGGGCTGGCTCACATATACCTGTGCTAATAGGGCTGGCTCTGTTGGGTAAAGTTGTGAGCATGGGAGAGCTCTCCCCACTTTTTATCTGTCTTGAGGAGGCATGGGCGGGGGAGAGTTGATGCCCCCCTCGCCCATCATCGTCTGGGGCAGGTGGGAGAGCTAGCCCTGTGGTTTTCAGAGTGGGAGAGCCAACCCTGTTGGCACCAGTGTTGTGTGTGAGCCAGTCCCAAAGTTATGAACATGGGAAAGCTGTCCTCATTTACCATCTGGTGGACCAATCCTACGGCTGCCCAGGCCCAGACCCAAGGCTATGATTGGCTCGCGCCATCAACCACCCCATCCATGGTCTGCTGGAGCATGTGAAGGGGCCTGACCTGCAGACCCAAAGCGGCAGGATCTCCACAACACAGGGCAACAACAGGATATCCAGGCGGAGCCCTAGCAAGGACCCAGCACTGATAGGGCAGCAGAAATCAGACTTTGAACCAGTCCAATGACTCTTTGCAAGGAACACTTACAAGTAAAGATACACGGACAAAGGAGTTTGTGGTGTGATTTGCTGTGTCACACTGCAGCTTCTATGATGAGATTTTTAAGTATTTCCCTTTATTTTTTTTCTTAAATTTTGTTTCATTTGGGGGTTTGCAGGGGAGGAGGGATGATGTGAAGGGACGGGGAAATGAATGGGATCAAGAGGCATGATGTAAAAGGCACATAGAATACATACATACATACATACATACATACATACATACATACATACATACATACATACATACATACATACATACATACATACACATACACATACACATACACACATACAGGAGGGCGCCAAGAACAAGACAATTGAATTTTAGGCCTAAATGAACAACTGAGCTCAGAAGCCTCTTTCCCTAGGACCACGTGTGAGCTGCTGCTTGGAGCATGAGCCAGGGGCTCTCTGAAGAGGTCAAGAGGAAGGCTGACAGGTGCCTCTGTACCACCTTTCCTTCCTACAAACATGTAGTTGAGGTGACATAGTTTACAGGGGCCTGGGAAGTGGGTCAGCGGGTAAAGGTGATTGTAACCATGCCTGATCACCCAGGTTCCACCCCAAGAACCCACATGGTGGAAGGCAAGGTTGTCCTCTGACCTACACTACATACACATACACACACACACACACGCATGCGCACACACACAAATATATGAATATACGTTTTTAAAACTGTAATTACTTGCAGTAAGGCAAGTGGGATGGTGTATCTTCTATATTTCTTCTCCCTTACGTCTGTATTATTATGGGCATCTGTCACTGTTGTAACACGATGTGGATCAAACACATCAGAACTCTATTGTCTCCTGGAGGCCGGGTGTTCAGTGGTAGCTTGCTTGCTCGACATAGGCAACACCCTGGGTTCCATCTAACACTGCAAGGGAGTCCAAAGCTTCTGAACCACATTTTATTTCAGATGCTCACCACCAGAATTCACAGCCTAGCAGGAGAGACATATCACTACACCAGTGTGTCACACAGACTGGCACAGACAGAAGCTGTCCCTGGTCACCTCAGCAGGCCTCAGGGGCCCAGAAAGAGGATGGGGTCATTTCTGATGCCATGCAAACATCACCACCTCACTGTGGAACAAATCCGTTCTGCTCCCAGTCAGCCTGAAGTTTGCAGAAAATAAAGACGCGCTGGGCTGGAGCACACGGCACGTCTAGTGTCTCAGAGTGGATGGCGCAGGACACCTGCAGTCGGGCATCTTCCTAGTGCCAACACCGCTATTTAAACAGACAGGAGCTGGGCGTGGCATGTGTGTCTGCAATCTCAAAGCTTGGGAGGTTCAGGCTGGAGGATTGCCCAACATTCAAGGATGGCATGGGCTACGTGGGCTACGTGAGCTAGCTTGTCTTACAGGGCAGCAGCAAAGGGGAAAGAAGATAAAACAAACCCCAAACAAGGCGCTGCCCCTGCTGTTGCGCTTGGGCGGCCTTTTGTTTTGTTTCTTTTGTTCTGCTTTCATCGTCCACATCTTGTTCAAATCCTGGTGCTTAAATATCATGAGTTACAGAGTTTTACTTTAACTCTAACGCTTACTGTGCTATTCACATGACTTAAGTGTTTAGAAGCCACTTATTACAACTAGAATTGGACCCAAAAGAACCCTGGAAACAACCAGTTCTTTCTACCAGAGGTTTATACCACATAGATCTGACCACATGACTTTGAGCTGGTTCCAGAGAGGGCGCAATCAGTTACTCAATCAATTACTTAGAGTCTGCCTGTGTGCCATCTAAACAGGAATCTAAATTCTCAAAATTGGTATTCCCATAAGAAGAAAGGAATGGACTAGGTGGCTGAAGGCCTTTAAAAATAACTAACATAATCTAGTTCTTTATTTAAAAAAAAGTAGAATGCATTCTCTGAAACTTTGTAATATTTACATTTTGTCTCTCTGTACAATCCTTATAGTGTTGAATATATGGAGGAAAACTGTATCCAGTTCATGATTTTTTAAGTGTCTGCTATACCAAATGCAGTCGTTGTGTGTACGGGTGTTTTGTCTGCGTCTATGTCTGTGCACTTCATGTGTGCCCAGTGCCCAAGGGGGCTGGAAAAGGGCTTCAGAGCCCAGGAACTGGAGTTGTAGATCGCAGTGAGTAGCAGCCATGTGGATGCTGGGAATAAAACCCAAGCCCTCTAAGAGCAGGCTCTTAACACTGAGCCATCTCTCCAGCCCCACAAGTGCAGCCTGAGAGCTCCAACAAGCCTGGCTGTGACTCACTGCAGCATATGGCCCCCAGGGCAGGGCAGCCACTCCTCTGGGCCTTCTTTCTAAAGAGGGAGTGTATGAAGCTGGCTTACTTTTTAGTAACAGCTGAAGCTTTTCCAAGGTGATTTTCTCCTTCCTTCCTTCCAAGGAAGGAAGGAAGGAAGGAAGGAAGGAAGGAAGGAAGGAAGCTCTCTCTCCCACCCTCCCTTCCTCCTGCCTCACTCCTTCCTTCCTTCCCTTTATGTGTGTGTGGGGGTGCACAGGCCTCAGGACAAGTGTGGAAGTCCGAAGACAACTTTTGGGAGTCCTGGGGATTGAACTCAGATCATAAACTTGGTGACAAGTACCTTCATGTTCTGAGCCACTTCACCATCCTTTGATTCTTAATTCAGTACTTTAATCAAGTACCAATAAACCTTTCTAAAGGCTACATCTACTTTGTAACCAAAAAAGTGTGAGATTATTTTGTGTGTTATCTGCATGTGTGTTTGTCTACCCTGTGCAAGGCCTGGTCAATTTCCACAACAAAGACCAAAGATGAATGAAACTCAGAGAGGACCCACTACCGCTAATGCCTTGGGCTCCATTCCCCGCACTATGGGGCAAAAATAAAATAAAAATCAAGCCTTTTCCTCACCTTCAAAATTCAAATCACTTCAAAGTGGATCAGAACGAGAAAGGCCCTTCCAAGCAGAACCTAATAATAGCCCAAAGAGAAAGCATTTGAGGGGCAAATGTGCATCTTCCACTCTGTTATACTTTACCTTAAATTACCTGTGGGAGCCACTATCCCAAAACACAAATTCTTCCTGAACTTTTAAGACAATGAGTCCAATGTGTACAAAACGTAATTCTTTTTCCTTCTTAACACTCACCTGCTGTTATACCTATTAACAAATCTGTAATTAGGGTTTCCTAATTACAGAGAAAAATGTCTTTTTACAGACTTCATCTCCACTGTTTCCTAATTTTTAAATTTTTGTTAACTATTTATTTTTATGGTATGGGTGTTTTGCCTGCATGAATATCTGTGCACCGTGTATGTGGTTCCCTAAGAGGTGTCAGAGCTCAGGAGCTGGAGTTCCAGATGGTTGAGGACCATGTGTGCACTGGGAACTGGGAACAAAGCGAAGCCAGGTCCTTGACAAGAGCTATCTCTCCAGCCTCCCAGGGTTTTTGTTGTTTGTTTGTTTATTGTTTTTTCATTTTGTGTGAGGAGGAGATATTCCATGCCTCAGCATGTGTGTAGAAGACAGAGAACAACTCCCAGGAGCTGATCCACCATGAGGCCCCTGGGTCCAACTCAGGTCACTCCGTTTGTCCAGCAAGCAAGCCTCTCATTGGCCCCTACTTCATAGATTGCAACATTTATACACCTGCCATCATGCCTATTAGTAACTGGTTTAATGTGTTGGGGAATATTATTTTAAGGAGTATACTTTTAAGTGTTTATGCTGGGGAACATTTGTTCAATGATGTAAAGATGTGTTGCTTTTGTTTATGCTGCGTTTGTTTAACTCCATGAAGCTGTGATTCTTTGCCTGTCTAAAACACCTGATGGCCTAATAAAGAGCTGAACGGCCAATAGCGAGGCAGGGGCAAGGATGGGCGGGGCTGACAGGCAGAGACGATAAACAGGAGAACTGAGCAAGAGGGGGAGCAAGAGAACGAGAAGAGGACATCAGGGGCCAGCCAGCCAGCCAGCCATGGAGTAAGAGCAAAGGTAATATTAATAAAAGGAAAAAGCCCAAAGGCAAAAAGTAGTTGGGATAATTAAGAAAAGCTGCAAGAAATTAGCCAAGTTAAGACTGGGCATTCAAAACTAAGAATAAGCCTCTCTGAGTGATTTATTTGGGAGCTGGGTGGTGAACCCCAAAACAGGCAAAAGTGAAACACCACACCACATTACCACGTAAGTCCCAAGTGGTGTGGGAGGTCCTTCTGACTATGTGTTGCTTTTATTGGTTAATGAATAAAGAACTGCTTTGAGCCTATGGCAAGAAAGAGCAGAACTAGGCAGGGAAAGCTAGGCTGAATGCTGGGAGAAAGAAGGGTGGAGTCAGAGAAAGCCATGGAGCCACCATCAGAGACAGAAGTGCTGAAACTTTGCTGGTAGGCCACGACCTCGTGGTGATGCACAGATTAGCAGAGAGGGGTTAAATTAAGATGTAAAAGTTAGCCAATAAGAAGCTAGAGTTAATGGGCAAAGCAGTGTTTTAAATAATATGGTTTCTGTGTGATTATTTTGGGTCTAAGCTAGCCGGGCGGCCGGGAACCAACCAGTGGCCCCCCTCCTCCAACACCGAAGGAGGACAAGGTCTTCCTCATCGCACAAAAGCGAAACTTCTCGTGGAAGGAGGCTAATGCTCAACAGGGTTCCTCATCCACCACCACAACTGGTACCCATGCTTCATACACGAGAAACATGAGTGACATGCTCAGCACAGGCACACATCTGGACTCCAGTAAGAGCAGGGCTGAGGAAGGAGCACTAGAAGTTTGAGGCCAGCCTAGGCTACACGGCAAGAGCCTGTTTTTAAAGAGAGACATCTTTGTGAAGGTAAACCAAGGTCATTGTTAGTATGTTGTTAACTTGGGACATACAACCAGCTCTGAATGAGCCTGTGTTTCATTTTCAGGAAACTGACAAGTTAGCAAAATTATTCTGAAGTGTACAAATCCCTGTCAAAAATGAATATGCTTTGGTCGTTGCTAGTGTCAGGCTTTGTATGTCCGGGACTTTAGGTTTATCTTCATATTGGTCAATGGGGTTAATTTTAATATTGTGAGCAAGCTATGTCATAAGCATAAATGTTTGCATCTTTCGATGTCATAATTTACTGAATAACAATAAATCCATAAACTATGTCCATTTCATTACCTTCAAAGAACCAAGTAGTCTTGATCTCATTTGGAACATGAATATTGAGCAATCATTTTCTTTTATTTCATTTCAATCTTAGTTACTAATGTTACTCTCAGATTACACATTTCATACCACACAAGATTATATAGATTCTAGAACTACTAAGGAAAAGCTATGACCATAACAGGTGTCAGAGAAGCCCTATTACAGGCAAAAAGCAGAGATCTGGTGCCATTACTGATGGCTAGGTATCGAGAACTCACCAAAGAGCTATACAGAGCTGGTTTAAGGTACAGGGGGTCCAGACACCTGTATAGTTCTAGTGGGCAGTCAGGTAGGGTGAGGTGCTGAGCTGAAGCCTCACAGAATCACAAGTCCATCCAGTGACGAACATCCCTAATGCCAGGACTATAAAGGCCAGTGCAAAGTCCTCCTGCTTCTGAGCTAGGGTTTTACCATGTAAGTCTTGCTGGCTTGAGACTCACAATTCTCCATCACACACCTAAGTGCTGGGATTAGAGGTGCCACCACACCCAGCAATGTCTCTTTTGCTGTGACTCAGGAGAGGAAGTTACATCATCCTTTGGTCTGGTGTGTTTGCTAAGCCCATGGGCCTGGTTTCTCTGATATGGTCTTGATACGCTCATGTGCTCTGATTTAATTTGATAAGTTCACAGATGGTGCTTTTTTTATTTGTGTAGGTAAGTTCATGCCTTGTGGTTTGTGCTGCACAGTGGAGGTGTTGTGATAAGCTGTGTGTTCAGAATCTGGTGGTTGTCTACCTGCCCAGGTAAGTTACCCTGCCTTAGCAAGTACTCTTAACGAAGGAACAAAGTATAAATGTACAAAATGGAAGCGTCCCAAGCAAGGCATAACCTCAAGGCAACTTTTTTTCTTTTCTTTGTTTTTCAAGATGGTTTTTCCTGTAGCTTTGAGGCCTGTCCTGGAACTCGCTCTTATAGACCAGGCTGACCTCAAACTCACAGAGATCCGCCTGCCTCTGCCTCCCGAGTGCTGGGATTAAAGGCGGACACCACCACCGCCAGGCTTGAAGGCTACTTTTCTACACCAAAGTGGGGTACCTAAGAGCAGGACCAGCTTTCTCTACAGTTAGGTCTTTTTGCTGCGGTTAATTACGATGGCTGATTCCTACTCAGCCAAACTGTGTTCAGGGCACCTGTACCCAAAGCCTGCCTTCAAGGAGAGAAAGCTACCACATAAAGGTGTGGAGGGTTTATTTTTAAGATTTACTTTATGTGCATGAGCCCTTCGCCTGCATGTATGTATTGCATCATATATGCATGCCTGCTTCTGAAGGGGTCAGAAGAGGGCGTTGGTTCCACTGGGACTGGAGTTATGGACAGCTGTGAGCCACCAGGTGGGTGTGAGGAACTGAACCTGGTCCTCTGTGAGAGAAACAGGTGTTTTGTTTGTTGGTTGGTTTTTCAGACAGAGTTTCTCTGTGTAGCAATGGCTGTCCTGGAACTCCCTCTGTCGACCAGGCTAGCCTTGAACTCGAGAGATCGGGCTGCCTCTACTTCCCAAATGCTGGGAGTAGAGAGGCACCAGCATCACCAGGCATTACAAGTGTTCTTAATCACCGAGCCAACGCTCCATCCCCAAGGTAGGGAGTTTTTATCATACACAGCATGAAAGGTTTCCTACATATAACTTAAATAATTTTTAACCTGAGTTAGGTTCCTGGGGCCACGGTCAAAGGAGAGGACAGACTCCTTCAAGCTGTCATCTGACCTGCACATATTTGTCATAGCACATGCGCCCTTCCCCACAATAAATAAAAATGTAATAAAAATGTAAATATTCATCAAGTCTGTCATGTAGTTATCAAAGGGTGGCTCACAAGATTAAGGAAGCTATTGAGACATCAACCTTCAGGAGATTCAAGAAACTTTCTGAGGGCCCCAACAAGATGGTTCGTTGGGTAAGGGCCACCAAATGCGACAATTGGAGTTCTACGCCCAAAATCTATTCAGCAGAAAGACACGACCGGCAAAAGTTGTCCTCTGACCTCAGCAACCGATCACCCAAATGAATAAACGTGATAAAATGAGTTTAATGAGAAAAGAAACACCGAGGTATGAAAAGCTCAGCAAGTTCCAAGATTCACCAGGTTCCTCCCAGTTTAATCAGTAAACACAGGATAGCCTCAGGCCGGGGAGGGTGCTCCAGGCAGGCGGCTGTCAGGAGCCGACGGGATGGGCT
>LOEQ01000620.1:579605-590180 GCA_001685075.1 Bramus lutescens | reverse complement strand
TTTTTTTGAGATAGGGTCTATTATGTAGCTCTGGCTGTCCTGGAACTCGAAGAGACCCACCTGCCCCTGCCTCTTGAGTGCCGTTAAACCTTCAGATAGGTAGCTCTGGGGGCCGATCTGCAGGCCTCAATGCAGTGTCGTCCCTCCATAGAGCCCATTCATGCAGTTCTTGAGGTCTTAGGTGTTTATGAAACCTCTCAAATCTGTTCTAGCTAAGATAGTTTTCTGTAGTTCAGTATGGATTATGTTATTGGCAGTTGAGTACATTCTAGCCATTCCTTTTTAAAAAATAATCTGCTTTTTGAACCATCAGTTATTTCACTGTTAGCTTTTGGATTTCTGTGTATGTTTTTCTTTGAGGCAGGATACCTTCTATAACCTATTTGGAGGTTTTTGTTTGTTTTGCTTTCTTTGAGATGAGAGGGTATCATCTCGTTGTAGCCCAGGCTGGCCTGGAACTCAAGATCCTTCCCCTTCAGACTGTTGGTATTACACCTGTGTGCCACCACACCTAGTCAGTATGTGTTTTATTTCTGCAAACATAGTGAGAGTCCTGAACCTTGAGCTTACTGAACCTTGTATATACAAAAGCTTAGTAAGATTTATTGCGTTAGGAAGTAATGGAGTACAAAAAAAAAAGACCGTTCTCTTCTGAATGTTGTATGTAGCTAGCTTGTTTTCTTCTCTGTTGGACAGCAGTATTGACTCTTTAGGGAGGTAGGGCTGGGGAGATGAGCTCGCTTTCAAAACAGACACTCCTGCTTTAGAGCTGGATTTTCTCTGAGGACTTTGCTGCCATTTAACCCCCAGGAAGAGCAGTCTATTGCCCTTCATCCTGAAGGGAATGCGCTGCCCGTGGAGAGTCCAGGATTGTACATGCAATGGGCAGCAATTGGTGCCAGTGGGAGGTTGTGTACTGTGGGCCGTTTGCCTCCTCTGTTGAACTTGTGGGTCAGGATTACAGGCAGGCAGCTCAAAATTGTTGAGTAAAGAAACACAGGATAAAGATGGGATGGATCAGTCACTGTACCCTGATGAAATGTCCGTGAACTCTGAGGGATGATTGTAGGGAGAGGGTCTTTGCTGCTGTGATGGTGGAAGTGAATTTTTTGTTGTTGTTATTTTTTGTTACATTTTGTTAATTTTGTCCTGCTCCTGTATTCACCTAACTGCTAAGCTCATCTTGGCCCTCTCTGGGAGCCACGGAAAGCAATGTTGTAACAGGAAGATAGACTTGTAAAGAGGAAGGCTGGGGGGCACTGGGAAGGTGTAGGAAAGAAGGCGGATCAGCTGTCTGCTAGATGTCCGTCAAGGAGGTGCTCACACAGACACACCCTGCACATGTTTTAAAAGAATATTGCGGTTTTCACAATCTTGTAAAACATGTGACGGGTGATAAAGGTGCACAGTTCTCTTCAGTGGTGAAAGTTTAAGGCTGGTTTCCAGGTTCACAGCAGACGCCACGGAGACGGAGCAGAGTGATGTGCTAGCTGCTTTTAATTGAGAACCTTGAACAATTCTCTTTCAGGAAGACTCTTGAAGAAATCACCATGTCGACCAACACAGACCTTTCCCTTTCTTCATATGACGAGGGTCAGGGGTCTAAGTTTATTCGGAAAGCTAAGGAGACACCGTTTGTCCCCATTGGTAAGTGGCTGGCATTGATGATCACTCTGCCATGAGCCTAAAGCAATAGAACTATGGTAAATTTGAATACTGAGTGGATCCTGAAATACCTTTTTCTTATTTTGTTGAAGTGTGATAAGGCCAGCATCCTAAGAGCTCATCCCAAAAGCTCGTGGGCTCGGGTTTGTGTGATTGACTGTTGTCTCAGTGATTCGTGCTGGTCGGATTCCAGGACCACCTCTGACTCTGAGGTTTTCCAGGGCTCAAAACAAAAGCACCGTAATCGTGTTAAGGTTCACGACACTGGAAGGGCAGAGGTGAAAGTCAACAAAGACGCCTGCCATGAAGTCCAGGGCAAACCAAGTGTATGCTACGGCGTCTCCTCCTCGAGGACACTGCATCCTTCCAGGACTATGTGGTGGCATGGGCAAAGGGAAAGCTTCCACATGCTGGCATTTAGGTTGTTCTGAGGTCAGTTACAGGTGTGCTGTGTCCGTGGAGGCCTTGCAGCTCATGAAACAGCAATACGATCACCAATGGAAATTCCAAAATCAGAAAATTGGAATAATTTATTCTCTTAAAACAGATACAAATTATATTTCGTATTCAAACACTAGACACCTTCCCTTTAAATGGAATGGGTCAGGGATCCTGGTGGACTCTGCTGTTGTTACCTGGAGATCCTGGACACTTTGCATAGGGCAGGAAAGGAGCTGTGTGCATACTTCAGGAAGGAACCCTATTGGTCTGTGGGTGATACAATTATCTGTATAGAGAATACAAGAAAATCAAATGAGAAACAGCTAAGACCAAATAGAGAAAAGATTACTGTCCTAGTTATGGCTGTTGCTATGGTAAAATCCATTGCCAAGAGCATCAAAAGGAAGAAAGGAACAGCTATTTGTCTTAAACTGTTAGATGCCAGTCCATCATCCAGGGGAGTCAGGGCAGGAACTGGAAGCAGAAACTAGGAGGGGTACTGCTTGCTGGCTCACGCCCAGGCTGGTGCCCAACCAACTGCTTATCTAGCCTGGGACCACCCACTGTCAATCAGAACAGTATCTCACTGGCATGACTGCAGGTCACTCTGATCTGGGCAGTGCCTCAATTCAGACTCGCGACCCCTTCAGTACTCACCTAAGAACATGGGAAAACACAGATATTTACATTACAGTTCATAACTAGCAAAATTACAGTAAGGAAGTAGCAATGGAAATAATTTTATGGTTGGGGTCACCACAACATGAGGAACTGGATTGAAGGGTTGCAGCGCGGGGGGCGGGGGTCAGAACCACAGCTCTAGAAGGAACGTTCATGCTAAAGCCGAGTAGGGCTTTACTTCATTGGTCCATCATTAGACATCTGGGGGAAGGACACCACTGCCGGCAGATGGCAGGTGCCCCGCCCTGAATTTCCATTCGCGGGTCTCACAGATCATCTACTCTGAGGAGTATGCTGTTGTCTTTTGTTTTTTCCTTTCCAGTGCTAACACGGTTATTTCCCAGTTTATTTCTTTCTGTTTTATCATCCAAGCCCAGTCACCAGCTCAACTTCTGTAGTGTGCATGTATGGATTGCTGAGTTCCAGTTTTAGGTTATGCCGTCTAAGAGGGAGCCATTTTGAAATTCAATTTTCTTTGTGGCCTAATGCATGATTGTATCTTGTCAGAACTTCCCAGACATTTGAGACAATGTATGGTCTATTTTATAAATTAAAATTTTATTTCTTGTATGTGTGTATATGTGCCATAGTGCTCAAATATAGGTCAGAAAACAACTTTCGGGGGTCTGTTCTCTCTTTCCACCCCATTGAGACAGCTTTCTCTTGTTTTCTCTGTACTACATACTCCAGGCTAGCTGGCCCATGACCTCCTGTGTGGCCCTGTCTCACCTCACATCTGTCCATAGGAACGCTGCTGTAATTACAGATATCCACCAAATATCTGACTTAAAAAACCAACAAACAAAAAACCCAGCTTGGATTCCAGGGATTGTTCTTGTCTTCCTGCTTCCTTCTGTTGGTCTTAAATCTGTCTGCTTGGTCCACAAACCCACAGGTTTATCAGAAGTGGTCCATCCTTAGCTGGGCATTGTGGCTTAGCACCCAGCACTTGGAATGTAGGGACTGGAGGCTCGGATTCATGGTCATTTTCTGTTCAGAGTAAATTCAGAGCCAGCCAGGGCTACACAGTGAGATATGCTATTTCAGAAAAGTGAAAGACCCAAGAAGATCCTATCTAGATTTGCTGCTGTTTGCTATGAATTCTAGATTTGGGCTTGTGAAGTAAAAAAGGTTGAAAGCTTTGTGTGTTAATTAATGAGCTGATAACGTATCCTTACAAAAGTGGCAGATATTGTCCCGCTGCCGTGCCGCTAACACAAATGTGACTTTGTTCTGTAGGAATGGCAGGGTTTGCAGCAATTGTTGCCTACGGGCTGTACAAACTGAAGAACAGGGGAAATACAAAGATGTCCATCCACTTGATCCACATGCGTGTGGCCGCCCAGGGCTTTGTTGTTGGAGCCATGACTCTCGGTAGGTCCAACAGGACTTCGATATGTGCCTCTCTTTGATGCTTTTCTTAACAAGGCAAAGTAAATCCTTTTCCCTGACCCTGAAGCAGTCTGAAAATGCCTGCTTCTCATTTTCCTGTGGCGGAATAATTGGAGCCATGGTACAGTTTTACCTGTTGAGGTAAAGCCTTATAGTTCATCACCACCTGAATACAGGTTGGCAGCAACAGTGTCCTGAGGAGAATGTGGTTGCTGTCGCGAGTTTTGGAAAGTAGAAAAGATTCTGAGATGTATGGGCTTTTCCTGGCATTGTAACTTACTGACTTATCTGCTACTGTGTAGTGGCTGTTTTAAACATCACGAGGCAAGCCGGGCAGTGGTGGCGCACGCTTTTAATCCCAGCGCTCAGGGAGGCAGAGGCAGGTGGCTCTCTGTGAGTTTGAGGCCAGCCAGGTCTACAGAGTGAGAGTTCCAGGACAGCCAGAGCTATATAGAGAAACCTTGTCTCGAAACAAACAAACAGAATGTCAGGCAAACACTGGCTGTTGATCAGAACCCTGGGACACTGGCCCTACCCAGCCTAGGAAGTTACAGAGTTTTAGGGTTGAATGAGAGGAACCTGGAGTGTGTGCCTCTGGTGTCCAACTCCTGACAGGCTGTCGCATGTAGCTGTCCTGTGGACTGTCGTATGTCTTCTAAATGGTGAAGGAGATGTATTGATGCTTCTCTTCCTTTTCTGCAGGTATGGGCTATTCCATGTATAAGGAATTCTGGGCCAAGCCTAAGCCGTAGAAGACGAGCTGCTGCCTTGGACTGGGAAGTGCTTGCTTTACTTAGACGTCTCATATTGAGGTTACAATGTTTGTGTCACAATAAATTACGTGGGTTTAGACAATGACACAGTATTGAATATTGGCTTACTTCCTTGCCAGCTTAGTTTACCTAGTGGCCAGATTATCAGTGACTTCACTAACTAGGTCATTTGGGGGAGTCAACACAACAGAAACCTGTCGCCTGAATGCAGTTGGTAACAGTGTTCTCCTTGCACCCTTACGGTAAAGGTTTTAGGGGAACAGCGGACAGTCAGACACACAGTGTGCCTCAGAAGCAGGCCTTGCTTTGAAAGATGTCAGGAGGAATCATGTCTGCCCCAGTTCATTCAACCTTTTTTGTCTGCCTGTGCACTGGCTTTAGAACTTAGGGTTTTAAGGTTTGTTGGCGTCTGAAAACACTTTCCAAAGAGTGCGTGAAAAATAACTTTTAGAGCCCCCTATGACCAAGTGAGAGGGATGGGAATGTGTGTGTGTGTGTGTGCACTGCATACATGCACGCATGTGCAACCCGGAAAGCTGACAGCAGCTGCAGAGAAGCAGTGTTGATTAGAATCATACTTACATAGTTAATTGGGGTTCCACTTTAGCTCTTTTATAATTGCAAAGTTATATTTTTGCCTCTGTAATAGAATAGTTCTTAAATGTCATATTGAATAGAGGTATTTTTGTTTCTTTTTGTGGTGCTGGGCTAGGCAATTGCTGGTACCAGTGAGCTACATCCCAGCAGAAATAGGTACTGTAAGTGATAATACTTACACAAATGATAAAGGAAACACACAGCTTCTTGTGGACAGTGTCCTGCTTTCCCTGTAAGAATCATAAATATTAAAGTACTGAAAATGAGAAGAGAGAGGGGTGGGTGGGTGGTTTTCCAAGACACCACACACAGACTGGAACATACAGAATGCTCAGTGCACTGTAGACCCCATCCAGCCTGAACTTCCATTTCACAGTGACAGCATGGCGCATGTATTGTTATTAAGAGAAGTGAACACACCAGGTGTCTTGTATTTATTTCAGCATAGAGAAAAGTGACTCTTCCCTCGGAGTAGCACAAAAATTAGAAATCAGAATCTTTGTACGTGTGGTAGGAGACAGTTAAACGCCATCTTCATCTTCAGCTCGGAGCATTGGCACCTACTGCGTGCCCCACACTGCCCTGAGAAATGTTTATCTTAACTATGCGTAGAGAGCATGGACTAGCCACGTCCCTGTGGCCCTGTCTAGCTGCGGCTGGAACAAGCCTGAGAAAGTTCTGTCTTTCGGCTTCCTGCTTTTGTTGTGGTGTTCTGTATTTTGAGAATTGGTTATTGAGTAACACCTGGACTCATGGTTCTGCCTCTCTGAGCCAAATAGTTGTGTCTTCCTCATCCAAAGTGGGGACACAATCTAGAATTAGAGAAAATAGGAAGTCACAGGAGCTTAGCCTAGCACACCATGCTTTAGCAACTCAGTACACGGCTGCTGTTACTGTGATTATAGTGAGTGTAGGTTTAAAGATCACAGCAGAACATGGCTGCCGGTAGAGGAAGCAGCTGGAGCGTCTGGCTGGCCAGAGCCCAGGGCTGGACTGGAAGTCTCCGCAGAGAAGCAGCTTTCTACTTTGGTTCTCCGTAGGGAGAGCTCTCCTCCTGCTGTTGGGTATTAGTGGAGTGTGGTGTGATTCTTTCAAGCCTTTCTTCCCAGTTACCTGTCTGGGCACAACAGTCTTTCACCCAAAGAGCTTGGCATTAGTTTCTGGCTCAGTTAATGCTTGTTGAATTCATCAGAGTAAATCTTGGGGGTTTTGCATTTATCAAGTTCCAGTTGGTCCTCTGTCCGTGATTTTCCATGTCCATGGATTCCTCCAACCACAGATGTGAAATTTGTGTGTGTGTCAGTACTGAGCGAATGTGGGTTTCCTTTTCCTGTGAGGTTCCTACAGGTGTGGTGTAACGTCGTTTACACTGCATTTTATTGCATTAGACAGTGTGCGGAACGTGGAGAAACTTGAAGAACGTGGAGGATGTGCACAGCTCATGAGCAAACCCCCCACTGTTTTGTTTAAGAGACCTGAGCACCTGTCTGCAGGTTTGGCTGCTCACTGGAGGCTTCTGGAACCCCTCTGCCGTGTCTGAGCAACAGTGACATCTGGTGGCGAGAGTTGGACCTGATCACAGTGGTCGTGGAAACCACTTCTGTAGATGAGTCCCCAGGATTCAGTTATGGTTCTGTCCCTAGGCAAATCTGCAGCCCACTCCCTCGTGGCTACAAGGCCAAATCAAAGCCAAAGGATCATGAAGTAAAAGGCGCCGCGTACCAAGCGTAGAACTGAGGGAACGATGTTCTCCGATCTAACAGCCCTTTGGGTTTAGGAGAAAAGAGCCCAGGCCGGAAGATAGAGGGTCACGTGACCAGTGAACCTGGGTAGGTTTAGGAAGAACCAGCACTGCGCATGTGCTCGAGCCCCGGGGTCAAGGAGGCTGCTTAGCTTTCCCCTCAGCCGCCTGCATGGGGCAGAGACGAAAGAAGGAAGCTGTAAGTGGGTCAAGCTGAAGCCATTGTCAGTCTCTAGTATTCTGGGCTGTTTCCAGCGTAACTGGGTGGGTGACTAAAAGTTCATCCTCAGCAGAGGCTGCTGTCTGCCTTGCCGGCGTCCTCCTCAGATTTGCGTTTCCACCTTCCACCATCTCCCCCTGCTCTGAACCTTCCTCCTGTTCTTCAGTTTGTCCCACATCTGCCCCTTGTGCTAGTGAAGATGTCTCAGCCTCTCTAAGGAGGAAGCGATCCACACAAACTGTGTTCACTGTGGAAATACCAGTCAAATGCTAGGAAGTGTATAAGGTGTCGGGCCCAGGCAGCCGGACAGACTGCTGATTCTCGAGATCAGGTGGCCTCCCTGTGTGGCTGGGATGTAGCTCAGTGGTGAAGTATTTGTCTAGCGTATTTGAGGCCCTCATTCAGTGTCCAGCACAAAGAGAGAGGAAGGGAAGAAAGCTAAATAAAAACATTAAGCACAACGAAAGTCTATGACACGAGCTGAGAATACAATGGGGAAATTTGGGAGGAAAATCACAGTGTAGTCCCAGTTCATTCCACTGTACTGATGGCCTGGTGATGGGCCAGGGTCGATCTCACCCATCTGGGAGGTCACCCAGAACCAGAGGTCCCTGGGTCTTGTCAGAACACTGAGTTTTCTGACAGAATCAACCTATGATAGCTGACATCTCCATAGACACAAACACATTTTAGATGTGAGCTCCGCTGGTAAAATCAGACTTGCCTGTAACCACTGATGTGCCAGGGTCTAGAGGAAGCTGAGGCTAGCGAAACCACACCCATCACAGGTTGATGAGACAGACTTCATCAAAGCAAGGCTTGAGTCTGAAGAAACTGAACTTTTAATCCTTTGGGGCTCCTGAGTAAGAAGCTGAATAATCGGTAAGGCTTTAAAACCTTTGGTGAAAAATGCCTCCAGGCTGTTTGTCTCTGTCTGCTCCTGGATCTGTGCTCACAACACCTGTGTGGTGGCTCTCGGGTTCCCATTAGGGTCTGCACCCGGGAAAAGAGCTTTGGATATGGGTCCCAGCACCCAGACACAGGCTTTTGCTTAGTGTCCTGTTTACATGCTGCTACTCAGACTCCTGGGATACTCGGCACAGAGTAGCAGATTAGAGTTCGGACCCCCGAAGCAGAGGTGGAGCTGGATGCCTTGGTTTTAAGTTGCAGTAAAACTCCCATTATGAAGCAGGACAGCTAGGTATGCGGTAGTGTAGACAGTGGGTACGTCACACATTACAAAGCTCTTCCTCGGCTCGTTTGAGTCTCGTAGCTGTGGTAATACTGCTGTTTAAGAAGACGGAGGAAACTGGAGTGATGGCTGCTCTTCCAGAGGACCTGGGTTCAATTCCCAGCACCTATACGGCCGCTCACAACTATCTATGATTCCAGTTCCAAGGGATCCAAGGACCTCTTCTGCCTTCTTGGGCATCAGGCAAACACTTGTCACATAAAATAATTTGAAAAATAAAATGAAGTTTGTGACTTGACTCGTGTTGCCTTTCTGCTCAATTTAGCTTCTCATTGAGCAGAAGACTTCATGCTTATTATTTGAAAGAGGAAAATAATCTCAGTGAGGGAAGCCTACTTGATGACCCTCTTGTCTTCAGGAAGATACATGGGCTGGGTTGATGGCTCCCTGGGTAAAGTGCTTGCCTTGCAAACCTGAGGACCTCGGTTAGATTCCATGACCCATGTATAAAAGGCGAGCGTGGTGGTGCTTAGGCTTGTAACCCCGGTGCTGGGGAGACCCAGGCAGGCAGCCCAGCCAAGCCTCCTGGGGCCAACGACCCTATGGCCTCCGTGCCTTTCTGTTGCCATGGAAATACTCTGACACAAAGCCAGTTAGGAGAAAGAGCTGACCTTAGCCCACAGTTCCAGGTTCCGTGCATCACCACAGGGAAGTCAAGAGCAGAAGGAAAACAATGCTTTCTTCCCTAGTGTCCAGCCTATGCTGCCCTTATATAATTCAAACCCTAAGCCAGGTGCCACCCACAGTTAAACAGGACAGTCGCCCCCAGGCCACCCTGTCTAGACAGTCACTGATACTCTTCCCAGGTAAGACTAGACTCTGACAATTGAGAAAATGACCATCACGTCCTGTCTCAAAAACTGGATAAATGGCTTTGAGGAACAACCCCAAGGCTGGCATCCAGTCTCCACATGCACACAAATAATCAGCTTTAAAAACAAAAGTTTGCTATGACATTGTCTCTCCCAGGAACGTCAGATGCTACACCCATGAAGTCTCACCAACATGGCTGCTGCCTAAGCATGAACTGAACACAATTTCAGCAGACATGCAGGTATGGAAAAGGGAGAAGTTCACAAGGTCTCAACCCTGGACAAAACTCCAGGCAACTAAGGAATGCTGAGGCCAGGAGAACCAGTCCTCCTCAGAGAAGAGCACACTAACTGTTTATCCAGTATCACGTGGTCAGTCCTGAAAACATACATAGATGTTGTTATGCAAACTGAACAGGTGGCATCACACACATACACACACCACACATGACACACGGCACACACACACACTGTGTGGTGCAGGGGGTAGAACTAGGGCCACACATGCACACACACATGCACTGTGCGGTGCTGGGGTGGAGCCAGGCTCTCACACATGCTAGGCAAGCACTGTGCCACACCTGTATCTCCAGACCTTACTCTCTTAGGACAGGTTGCCCTGTGTAGCTCAGGCTTGGAATCATTACAGTGCTCAGATTGGAGCTGAATGTGGTTCATGGAAATGTCTCTGGATACTATGGGCCTATAGGCTGAAGATGGATGTCCCAACAGTACAGAAAAACTTTGGGTGACTGTACAAGCAGCGAGATATCTCTGTCATTTCTAGAGTTTGGAAGTTGCTTATTTCTTGTTTACTTAGGTAGTATTATATCCTTCTGAGTCTTTGATGGAGCTGAAGAATAGATAAATGGTTATAGTTTTCCACTGTTATGATAAAAGATAAAATAGATATAAATATTGTAACTGTAATTCTTGCTTTATAACTATTTTGCTATATGTAATTTTACTATGTTAAAGTTAAAGCCTTTTTTGTTTAAACA
>LOEQ01000620.1:537421-551175 GCA_001685075.1 Bramus lutescens | reverse complement strand
GTAGCTGCTGTGACCGCATCACGTCTATGGCCAGTGTTCCATAGCCCCCCTCCCATCCTCATGCTCTTCCTGTCCCCTGTTCTTCGAGTTCACTGAGCCTCCAAGAGGGGAGTACAGGTGTCTAATTTAGGGCTAAGCACCCAGCCACTTATTGTCAGCACTCTGACCAGCTGTAAGTCTCTGATTGTCATTGCAAGCAGAAGCTTCTGTGACTGAGGCCGAAACCCACACTAATCTGTGGGTATAACACACGTGGAAGGCAGTTTGATACCGTGTCCATTTAGCAAAATAACAGTAGAAGATCCATCCTTAGGGTCTGTGAACTCCCCAGCCATGGACTCTCCCCCATGATGCAGTATCAGGGTAAATTCCAGCCTGGGGAGCAGGCTTCAAATCCAATCAAAAATCGATTGGTTGCCGCCAGAAGTCACGCCACTGTACGCCAGTGGGCATATCTTGCCTGGCAGGCTAGTATCACAGCTAGGTATGACCTTTGGCGACTCTTTTCCACCCCAGCAACCTCCATATCACCTTCTGGCACCACGACAGCTTGCCAGCAGAGTGGACACTCACAGCTTTCCCCTGGCTTGATTTCTCTGTGACCTACAACCAGAGTGTATCATGTCTTCAGCAGTAGGATCTTACTGTCTAGTTATGGTGGACAATTAAGAGCAATGTTGAAAGCCTGTGTTGTTTTGGGAGCCTGTGAGGCCTCCCTGATTAACAACATGAAGGGAGGTGTCACCTGCCTGGCACGGCAATTTTCATCCAACAGTTTGTGGATTCTAAAAGCAGCATTGTCCACCCATGCAGGGAACCTCTCTTACTCTTTTTTTTTAAATTGTGGTAGATTTTAATTGGCTTATAAAATATTATTTTCCCATATTGCTTTTTCATACATCCTTAGTTTCCGTTACACCACCACCACCTCGTGCCCATTCTTGCTTAGCCCACACTTCATCCAGATCCTGAGCACATGTCCCAAATCGGCCGCTCCCTCCTGTGTCTTCCCATCACCCCTCCCCCTCTGCAATCTCCTCCGTCCCTCCAATGTCTGGACACATATATTTCTCCTTCCTCTCCCATCACCTTGTCCCGGCCAGCTGCTCCTTAGGATGCAAGTGCCCATGAGCCCCTCCAGGAAGCCCAGGTCTCTCCCTGCTGGGTCTTGAGCCTCTCTTAGCTCCCCAGGTCTCCTCAAGCAAATGGAGGTGGGTCCCTTCAGACCTACCGTGTGGGTGGAGGTGGGTCACAGAGCAGCTCTGTCCCTTTTTCCTTCTAGGACCCCAAGTCCATCAGAGCTGCCAGGGCTCTAACCTCTCTCAACTCAGACTGGCACTAATTGACTGCCCTGCTGTGTCCAGGGGAGCCTGGGACTGCAGGCTTGGCCGAGGGAGAGCTCTGGGCATCAGGCAGGTGAAGGACATCGTCTTGCCGTCTTCAGTCCTGGTGTCCTGAGAGGAGTGCTTGGAATGTTCTAGCATTATCACCTTCTGACCTTGTTCTAGGTCTCCAAAAGAGGCCACCAGCCAGCTGGGAGCCAAGCTCCCCTCAGCAATGCAATTGCATAGTCCGGTTTTCTCAGAATTCCTGGGGCCATACCATGCCAGGCTGTTAGTAGCCACACTCACTGCATTGATGGTGGCCCAGCCTCCCACTAAGGATCTGCTGGTGCACACAAGAGAGGAAGAGGCCAAAAGAGGGAGGAGCCTGGGAAGCCCCACATCCACACAAACACTGGCCCTCAGACTGAAGTCCAGGTATGAGGACTGAGCATGGCCCTGACTTTGGGTCATACCCTGTGTGGGGCCACCAAGGACAGACGTCAGCTCTGACCTCTCTGTGCCTCTGGCCCCCACTGTCCTCACACCTCCCTGTGGCCCTGGCAGGCACTGGTCTCATCTGGAGCCTCTGTCTGAGCAGAGGCTTTGTGAGCTGTCATTGTCATGCAAGCGGTGCCTTGGCCACCCAGGCCAGCATTCACCCTGAAGAGGAGCTTCTTTCATAAGCCAGGAGCTGGAAGCCAGTCAAGCCCGCCCCCTGCCCTCTCCCGGCTGGCACCAAAACCCTGACATCCAACCCCACATCTGTTTCCTGCAGTATCTCCACAGTAAAGGAGGGGGTGAAGGGGCCAGCCCCACCCATGCCAGGTTCCCTGAGGATCAGACCTCGGTAACCAGCTCTCCGGCCTCGGCAGGCGATCATGTCTGCAGGCTAGGATCCTCTCGGTAAGGAAAACACAGGCTGGAGTATTCAGAGAAATGGTGTTTCCCTGCTTCCTCTTATGGAAAGCCCCTGAGTGCAATTTTGTTTTATTTATTTTGAGACAGGGTCTCACTAGATAGCCCTGGCTGGCCTGGAACTCACAGAGATCCTCCTACCTCTGTCTCCAAGTGCTGGGATAACATCATGTGCCGCTATGTCCTTTTTGATTTTAACACAGGGTCTCAAGTATCCCAGGCTGGCCTTGAACTTGAGATGTAGCCAAGAATGACTGAGCTCCTGACCCTCCTGACTCTATCTCCCCAGTATTAGAATTACAGATAACACCAGTTCATGCAATACTGAGAATCAAAACTAGGGTCTTGTGCATGTTAGACAACCAAACTACACCAACACATATACCACATACAATATACACACCATACACCACAGCACACACACACGACATACCACACACAACACATGCAGCATACCACATACACACCACATACCACATACAATACACATACCATACACCACAGCACACACACACGTATCCCACATACCACACACAACACACGCACCACACCACATACCACATACCATACGCACACCATACACCACAGCACACACACACACATCCCACATACCACACACAACACACGCACCACACCACATATCACATACCATACGCACACCATACACCATAGCACACATACCCCACATACAACACATGATACACGCACCACACACATGCACACACAGCAATGTTTCAAGTTGCCTGCCTTGCTGCCGAGCCACCTGAAACCCTCTCCTATGTTATTGACTCCCCGTGGCAGGAAGGCGCCGGCAGCCCTGGGTTCCATCACTTCAAGCACTTGCTGGGAGTCCCTTGTCCAGCTTCTTGCACCAGCCTCAGGGCGCACTTCCTCCCAAGTCTCCCAGGCTCACTGCTGTTGGGTTGCTTGGGGCTCTGTTTTATCTTGAAAGAGGAAGGGACAACTGGTCCATGGGGAAACTGAAGCCCACAAGGCCTCCTCCACAGGCTCCCTCTATCCTTGTCTGCTGTGTAGTCCAGCAGTGCCCACTCCTTCCCTGCTGATGTCCTCTTCTACCTCCACACAGCTCTGTGACCAGCCTGGGCCACACCCTGGTGGAGTCTTCTCTCACGAGGCCGTCCCTGCCTAGCCCCCACGGGACCTCTCCCAGGTAGGAGCATTGCATCCCTAGTTCTGGAGCTTAGCACCTTCCCCGGCTCAGCATCCCCAGCCTATTAAGGGATGGAGGACTGAGGCCAGGCAAAGTCCAAGCGTTCATGGAGGGTTACATAAGGCCAGAGAGGCCTGTGGCGGGGCCACCTGATAGAGTAAACAGCTTCAGAGCCAGACCTTGACCCTGACAGGCAGTCTGGGCCTCTTTCCTGTTACTAGGGAGTCAGCCCGGCCCCACCTTCCACAGCCTGTCTTACCCGCTGAGAATCTTTCTCCGGGGGGAGTGCCCCACATCATGTGGGTCCCCACACTCAGTCACTGATATCCCCTCGGCTCTCCAGCCCCCTGTTTGTGGATAAAGCCAGGCTCAGGGCTTAAATGTACCCTTTGTTCTTCTTGTGGGCTCATGGACAAAGGATGGTTTGTCCTAAGCACTGTCCACTGGAGACGCCTGCTGCCAGCATGCCCGGGCCCCATGCAGGTCAGCTCGGGATCCAGGCGAGGCCCAATGGGCCTCATCTCTCTTGAGATTTACCATGTGGCTGTAAACAAGTTGGTTTTCTCTCTCTGGACTACTGTCTCCCATGAAGTAGCTGTGACACTTTAAGCCAGATATTGACACTTGACACTGTCAGGGAACCAGGCCCCTGAGCCTCCATAGGGATTGATAGACAGAGGTACAATGTCACGAACAACTTAGTGGGCTCGAATGGCCTACATAACCAGGTGGTGGCTGGGCTTCCTCCCCTCTGGCCATCCCAGAACCTCTAAATGTCACAATCCCTCCTGCCACTGTATAAGGATGTTTATGTCTTCCAACTTAACACAAGCTCTGCCCTCTGCCCTCCACTCTGGCCCCAGGTTCTTGGACTCCCCAGAACAAAAGGGCTGGCAGGCACAAGCTGCAGAAATGAAGGCCCTCTGGCAAGCTGCCGAGGTGGAGCGCGACCGCCTGAATGAGTTTGTCACTGTCCTGCAGAAGCGGTAACACACAACACCCAGCCAGCTCTCTCCTAGGCCTATGTGGGTTGGGACTGGGCTCCCTCCAGGGCCCACAACTCTGGGCTCTGTCCTCACTGGAGAACCTGTCCTCGGGGACAGCCCTGTTTTCTGTGCGCCCAGACGGCCAATCAGGTGGTAACCTTGGGGAGCTGGCTCTGTAGTGAGAGAAGTCAGACTTAATTCAAGGGGTGTTAAGCTCTGTGACGTGTGGCCTTCCTGTCAGCTGCCCGAGAGTCTCATGGGAAAGTGACAGCCTAGCTAGCCCGATGCTGGCAGTTGCTGGGCACAGGAGGGTGGCTGAACTGAGAAGGTGAGGTTCTGAGAGGCAGGAAGCCAGCATGAAGCTGAGGTACCCAGGAGGTCCAGCGACCTCCAGAGGGTTGCTAACAGCTTCCACTCAAATCAGTCAGTGCCCCTGCTCACATGGCTTGGCTGGCAATCACTGCAGGTACCCAGGCTGGCATATGGGCCAGCCATGGAATCTATCCTAAAAACATGAGGGACGCCACTAAGCTCCTGTTCTCACCAAGGTGTTGTGTGTCTATCACCGCTCTGTGGTGCCAGATAACAGGAGCCAGCTCTGCCTCAGCTGAGTAGAGGGAGACCTGGAAAGTACTGGAAATGCTGAGGAACAGAGCAGAAGGCCCGAGATGTGCAGGGCTCTTTTTTTTTTTTAAAGCATTTCAAGTGATGACTTCATTATTTTTTATTCATTTTATTATATATACAATAGTCTGTCTGTGTGCACATCTGCAGGCCAGAAGAGGGCACCAGACCCCATTACAGATGGTTGTGAGCCACCATGTGGTTGCTGGGAATTGAACTCAGGACCTTTGGAAGAGCAAGCAATGCTCTTAACCTCTGAGCTATCTCTCCAGCCCCAGGGGTCTTGATAGCATGTTTTCTGGGAGTCCTAGCCCCCCACCCACCCCCAAGAGAGAGCAGCCAGACTGGTGGTTACCCCTAGGTACTCACGGAATTGGGGGAGAGGGCTTGTTTCCAAGGGAACTGGGGTGACCAGTACAGAAGCAATGAAGAAACACCTGCTTTCTCCATGACTGCATTCAGTGGCGAGTGCAAATGTCTGGGGCATTGGCCCGCATTTCACTAGGTTATGTCTGTATTGGAGGGTGACCTGGTTAACTGTAGCTGCAGAACCTGCCGTCCTGACTTAGGGGCTTTAAGTACAGTGGTTGGTCCTTTTGAAATCCTGTGCCTCACTGGGAACTGCCCCACATGATGGCAGCTGGGGGTGCCCCCTTGGCCTCTCTCTGCCACAGGTGGAGCAAGGTGACTCAGTTTCCCTCCCTGTTGCCTTTTTCTTCACCTGAAGTGGTCTTGAGTCTAGAGTGAGGCAGGAAATCAGCCAGGATATGTGTTAGGGGGCAATGGATGAGAGTCACAGGCACCTCCGTCAGCCGTCAGAGCCCCTGGTTCATTCTGTTGCCCTGTGCCACTGTGGGGCTCTGCAGGACTGTCCTCGGGCTCCTCAGGCAAGATACGATATGTTGACTTCCAGAACATCACCCCAAAACAGGCTTCCAGGCCTCAGAGCCCAAGTTCTTTCCCAACAGTTAGCCCTGGCGTGACTTCATGGGCGCCCATCCTGCAGCTTCTGGCTGCCTCACCGCATCCTCACCTAGTTCCCAACCTCTGTGTCCTGAGGAAGGTCCTGCAATCAGCTGGGATCCCCTTACCCCAGGGTACGGTAGGAAGGGTCCTGGCTGGCACGAACCGTGAAAAGCCAGGGGCGCTAACCTCAGCTGGCTCTTCCTTCTCTTCAGATCTGGACCCGGAGTCTGAGAAATGTTATTTCTTGGATTTTTATCCATTTCTCTCCTTTTAAAAAAAGTTATGGTTTTTATCTATTTAATTGTGTGTGCATGCATGTGTACAGGAATATGTGTGTGTATGTGAGTATGTGTCTGTGTATGTGTGTGTGTGTGTGAGAAAGAGAGAGAGAAAGAGAGAGAGAGAGAGAGAGAGAGAGAGAGAGAGAGAGAGAGAGGAGAGAGAATGTGTGTGTGTGTCTGTGTGCAGGTGAGGGAGCATGTGCCAGTACAGGCCTGTAGAGATTAGAGACCATGTGAACTCCGGGGACTTGGCTGAGGTTGGGAGGCTTGGCTACAGGTGTCTTTACCTACTCAGCCGTCTCCATGGCCCATTTCTCTCCTTGTTTACAGAGAGGGGAGAGGCTGTCTTCCATGCAGAGGTCACTAAGCAGATCGCTCTCTCTGGTTTTGTTTTGTTTTGTTTTGTTTAGTTTTGGTTCAAGCCTGAGCGCATGGTGCTTGCCTGTCACAGGTGTGTGCTTCAGTCAGCACAGCTGGGCAGATGCTGGCTCTCTTAAGTCTTTGTATTTTAAAATATTTTATGGTGCCTTTCTCATGAATGAGAACTTAAGATAAATTTAAGACATGGGATTCTAAAAAGATGGGTGAAACCTATTTTAATAGCTGTATTTTGTTGCTGCTGGTGGTGTTAAAAGTCTAGTTTTTGTTTTTTTGGTTTGATTTGGTTTGGTTTTGTAGCCCAGTCTGACCTTAAACTCCTGGTCTTCCTGCCCCTCTCTCTCCTGCGGCATTCCTTCTTGCTGGCTTGCCTTTTTCTTTTAATAATTTAAAATGTACTTAGTTCTTTCAAAATCATTCCATTATTGTTTATAGTTTTCCTTTGTGTGTGGGGAGGAGAGGGCTGTCATCTATCTGGGGACAGGGTGTGTTGGCGCTAACTTGTCACCCCAGAGCTGGGGACG
The DNA here is from genome assembly GCA_001685075.1 of Bramus lutescens. Lineage (NCBI taxonomy): Eukaryota > Metazoa > Chordata > Mammalia > Rodentia > Cricetidae > Bramus > Bramus lutescens. The sequence continues at coordinate 544,005 of LOEQ01000620.1, read as the reverse complement.
AGGTCTGAGGCTTGCTGGCCAGGCAGCTGAGTCTGCTCCGTCACCTTCAGGTCAGTGAGAAACTCTGTCCTGAAAAAGGTGATGGTGCCTAAGGATGGACAACAGGGTTGACCTCTGGCCTCTACATGAGCATGCGCATACACCTGCACACACGTACACACATTAACCCCTACACACACGCGTGCTCGCACATGCATGTGCACACACACACACGCGCGCTCACACGCGCACACATTCTCTGGGAAACTCACATCATGCTTTACCATTGTCCACGATGCCAGCTCTCTGTCCCTTAAGTCCGTGAGTGTGAACGGAATCCGCAGTTAAGCAGACCGCCCACATTCCTGAAGGAGCAGAGCAGAGCAGAAGGAGAGCCCCTCTGTCCCCATGTGAGCCAGCATCTCAGTCCTGTTTCCACCCCACAAGCAGAGTGACAGCAGCCTTGGATTTGTTTGTTTTTAAATTGTTAATGTGTTATAAATATTTAAATCGCGCCATACACTATGCACAACCTCTGCCCCCCNCCCCACTGGTACCCCTGTGGATCGCTCTCCTCCTGGAGAGGCAGACCAATCACACGATTTCCCAGCTGATCGGACACCCCATTCTCTATCTGAGTTATTGGTCTCTAGTCTGCAAACTCTTTCTTGTGTTAGATGTTCATTTCTGTCCTCGTTTTGTTTTGATGTTTTGTCTGTTTGTTTCTAAGACAGGGCCTCAGTTTCTTCCTGGCATCTGCCCCATTCTTTTGCGGTACTCACGTCACAGGGCAGCCCAGGGAAGGCCGTTCTAGATGACTACAGAGCCCAGAAGAGCTGTGGATAGGCAGGACATACATGTCTCTCTCCCCACACAGGCTCAGCAGGAAGCATGCGAGTCCTCATGGGTTTGTTTTAGGGAGACTGGGTTTGGGACTAAGGTGTCATCCCCAGGCACCACCACTACTCATCATTTGCATGGCTGCAGCCACCACCTTCCAAGGCCAGCTGACCATCCAGGTGACACCCCCACAGGGCAGGACCTTGGGCTTGCTGCAAGCTCTACTGAGCAGACAGGGACCAGAACCACCTTGCTGCCACTGCTAACCACATCCAGACTAAGCTATCCATTGTTTTCGAATCTCCACCTTCCTTGTCCAGGACCTTAGTTCTCGCATGGCGGATATGAAGAGGCAGATCTGCTGATGCTGTTGTCATTGTGTTGTCTTGTTTCGCTGACCTATGACCTGCGGAGTAGCCACGTTTGTGTTGCTGGTCAGAGTGGGGCTACTTGGCAGCGCTGGTAGAGATGGTTTAGGTCTGTGGCATGCAGTGCAGCAACCACTAACCACAGGAGCCTTTGCAAAGCCTGGCACATTGCCAGCGTGCCTGAGGAGCAGGGGAGCTCGTTCTAATCCTCACTGCTTGTGGGCACTGGGCACAACCACCACACTGCCAGGGCAGCTCCGCTCGACCGTGCGGGGCACAAGCACAGGCTCACTCCTCTGTCTGATTCCTTTGGCCTTTGAGCAGCTGTGCATCTTGCTTTTGAAGATAGTTTCAAGAAACTCGTGCCTTATGGGTGTCAATGGTTATTCAGGCTAGTATATGGCAGCCCAGTGTACAGTGTCTGGTTAGTAATTAGGTTCTTGCCCTCCCAATCCTCCGTTGTCTCTTCTCCAACATAGATGATTCGATTCCCTGTCGTCCACTGCGGACTCAAGGCTGCAGCTCTGCAGCCACTATTTCTGTAACCTTCTGCTCGGGTGGATCTCAGGGATCCCTGGCCTTCTGAGTTTTTATTGCCACAGAAATCCAAAGTGCTTTAGGGAGCCTCAGCAAGGCCCACAGGACAGAGCAAGCTTCCATGTGAGGTAATCAGAGCAGGATCTCCTAGGGCTTCAGTCTGCAGCAGGTGTGAAGAGCGCAGTGTAAGAAGCGTGTGGCACACACCAGGTCCAGGGGAACAGGGCAGTAAGGACGCATCATGGCCCCTACATCTGCAGAGTCACAGAATGTGCCCCATGGAAGATAGGACATGGTATCTGCCTGTGAATATTAGCAGTGCATCATGGTCCCCCAAACAAGGCAGGCTGGGATGATCACTTCGGCCCAGAGAAGCAGAGTTTTCCTTCCTGGGGCAATTCAAGGGACCTGTGGGGAATGAGTCGGTCAGAGTGATCCAAAGCCAGCTTCGAGGATGGAGGGCGTGGTGTGCCTTCTGAAGCCGGCAGTAGGCAGGGAGGTCATGCTGAGTGGGTTTGGGAGGGGACTCTCCCCCACCAGGGATTCTAGATAGGAACCCAGGTCAGCGGACGCTTGGATTTCAACCTGTGGTACCTGGAACCTGCCATGAGATACTAACTTTGTGTTGTCTTCAAGCAATTTTGTGTTAATTTTGCTTATTAATTTCTGCTGTTTTGTGGTGGGTCAGCAATAGAAATACAGTACCTACTAAAAACTCATCCAAGAAGCAGGGAGGGGACTGTGTTTGACAGGAGACAGTAAAGCGAAATGAAACCCTCACTCAGCGTGATAGGAAACCAAGACCTGTGTCCAATCCTCCAAACTAGGCACATGAGCATCTGTACAGTGTGGCAGAAAGTTCTAGAAGCAGCAGAGAAAACACCAGAGAGCTGGTTGCTCTGAGGGCAGGAGCTAGACGCTCAGGGTGGCTCACCTCCCAGCCATGCATCGTACGCCTCAGAGAGTGAAATACCTGTTCTGGTGTTACTGCTGTGAACTCAAGGCAAGGGAGGCAAACCCTCACCTTCATAGTGTGTGCACCACTTGTGGGATCCAAGAATCACGCAGGGGGGCACCTGCCTGCAGGGTATGAAGCTTGTGTCTAATGGCCAGGGTGGAGGAGAGCAGCAGCAAGCTGCTGGAGGCCGAGCAGAGGCTGCGGGAGGAACGCCAGCGTGCAGTCCTGCTGGAGCAGCACCTGGAGAAGATGCGCCTNGAGGCCGAGCAGAGGCTGCGAGAGGAACGCCAGCGTGCAGTCCTGCTGGAGCAGCACCTGGAGAAGATGCACCTGGAGCCCTCCAGGACCTCGGTGTCCCAGAAAGTTGCCAGGAACAAGCCAGGTAGGAGCCCAGGGGGTGGCGCAGCCTCGGGAGCAGGCAGGCTCCTGAGCTCTTCAGCAAGTGTTGGGAGCTCTGCCTGCCCCTGCTGTGAGGGGCTTCTTGTCCCATGTGCCAGCCTGGCTCCCAGAGAGTCAGGGCCCAATGGGAGCCACCTAGGGGCCTTATCCTGAACTGGCGGTACCCCCGCTGCATACCCTCGGCCTCTGCTCCCTGTGCCACCTTCCAGAACCTCTGCCTGGCCCTTGGTTGAGCCTAATTGAGCCCTGATCATAGCTGGTCTTCTGAAGAAAGGCTCAGGTGAACTTTCCATGGCTGGGAGGCCCAAGTCCCTTTCTTGGGTGCCACTCTCCTCGCATGGGCAGCTTCCGTCTCGTCACCCGAGACGCCTGGAAAGCCCATGTGGCCTCTGCCACTCACTGGCCCATTGGGGGAGCACAGCTCTCCTGTCCCCGCCACCTGCCCTGGACAGCTCATGAGCACAGGTGAGGGGAAGGGAGGTGGCCAAGCACACAGGGACCAGTAAGGACAAAGACAGTGGTGGAGGCTCAGCTAGGCTCAAAGGAACAGCAAGGAGACAGGAGGTCGAGGGACAGTGGGGTAACATAGGAGAAGACACAGGGGTTCTCCATGATTTGGTCACACTCACTGAGGACAAATCGGAATCCATCTATCCTTGCAGTGCCAAGGAGGAGGCCAGATCAGGGATTTCCATGGTTTATCCAAGGCCATACAGCCGGGGTGAAGGCCAGTTCTACTAAGGCTGGGGATTTCCTGAGGCCTTTTTAGCTCAAAATATTTTGATGTCCTGACATCATCACCAAGGTCACAAATGGCTTTGCCATCCTTCTCTGAGCACTGTGTGGCCACTGGGCCTAGCCGCCCATAGCTTCCTAATATAAAGCTGCTGGCCTGAATGGAACCATGGAAACCAGTAGCGGGACCAGGATGGGGGACCAGGATGGGGGTGACCAGGATGGGGGTGACCTCAGAAGCAGCGACAGCCTGGACTTGGGCTCAGATCTCAGGCCAGCCCTAAGGTCCCACTGTCTACTCTTGGTAACAGAACTGTGGAGGAGTAAAGGTAAGGACCACCGTGGCACAGGCAGGCAGAGCCAGGATGGAGATGCGGAGAGCATCAGGGAGGGCTTCTAAAGAGAGGTGACCCCTGCCTGCACCCCGTAGAAGTGATGTCTCCACTCTCCACAAGCTGGAACACAGAAAGTGGGCATGGTGGGGAGGGAGAGCTCACTACAGAACGAGGCTGCTGCTCCTCCACAGGGCCATCAGCCACCAGCGCCAAGCACAACCCGCCTGGGAGCACCAAGAAAGACTCGCCCTCCACTCAGCTTTCCGATATGCCCATGGAATCCCAGATCGAAGAGCTGACAGCCAGGTGCTTCCTGCCCAGCCTTCCGGAAAGGGTAGAGATGCCCACATGGAGGCTTCACAGGCAGAGGGACCTTGCAGCGAGGACCTCTATTTGCCCAGAAGGACGGTTGTGCTAGGACTGGCCTGGGGTAGGGGATTCCACGGTGCCCTGATGACCCCAGGCTCCCAAGAGAACCTGTATCGGTACAGAGGAACTGAAGGGGCCAGGGTGTGTCCCAGTCAGGAGGGGGCTGGTACAGCCTGCACAGAACCCCGGGTTCAGTCCCCAGCGTTGTGTTGTCCACACCTGTAATCCCAGCACTCCAGGAGTGGTGGGGGCTCACACCTGGCTACTTCCTGAGCTTGAGTCCTTGGGTACATGTGAGCCTAGCTCAAAATAAATAAATAAATAAATAAATAAATTTAAACATATGGTGGGGAAAAAAGCAAGAAATGAGGGGTGTATAGGAATCTGGGTAGTTGAGGCTGCTCGGAGCTTCTGGGTCAGGACTGTGGATAGGCCCAGAGAAAGATCCATTTGGTATGTGTCTCCTGGGGGGTCCAGAGAGGAGGGGGCAGTTGGAAGGGACCTCTAAGCCTGCACCACAGCATCTGCTAAAACACTGGGCCCCAGAACACCTGCTGCCTCCACACACTCAGCCCCTTTTNCCCAGGCTGGCCATCCAAATGGAGGAGAACGGAATCCTGAGAGACGTCCTGGGCAGTGCCCTGCGTGGGAAGGAGGAGGACTTCCGCATGTACCACCAGACCCTGGGCCAGGTGAAGGGGGTCTTCCTGCAGGCCCTGCGGCAGCAGAGAGCCAACAAGCAGTAGAGCACAGCTGCTTGCTCGACTCCTGGGGGGCAGGGCCCTCAGACGACTGACCCCCCTGTGCAGGCTGCACCCACCAGGCTCTTCCCAGAAGCAACTTGGACTACCAGCTGAGCTCAGACCTGCTCAGCAGGCATGCCTAGGCTCAGGATGCCCAGGCCAGGGAGGAGGCCGGCCACCCCCAGCAGATGTGTGACCTTGAGCAGGTGCTGTGGCCCTTGTCCTAGGGCCTGGCCAGGACACACAAAGATGAAACCCTTGGTGCTTCCTGATGGGGGCATCCACTGGTGCCATCCACACCTCCCCATTAGTCACCCAACTTGGTCATCCCTCCGCCGTGCCCTGCCTCTCTATGGACTTGGCATAATTAGACTACTTTCACAGTCACTGCGGCTGTGGTTGAATGCGTTCCTCCCCTGCTAGGGGAACTTGGTCTCTGGTAGGTAGGGCTTTACGGTTGTGGGCACAGACCTCCAAATAGAAGCCGAGCCAATTGGTCGCTCTGGTGGTCCTGACTCTGAAGCTGGGGTCCCCATCTGAGTGAGTGCCCAGAGCTTTGACTCGCCCCAAGGCTTCACAGCCCCACCCTACAGGTGCTAGAGTCAGAAGGCAACCCAGGCAGGCCTGGGCATAGTGTGGACAGGTGAGGCAGTGGGCCTTGGTACATGAGTAGTGTGTGTTCGTTGCTATGGTGAGCTGGGGATGCTACAGGAGGGGCCCAGGACGCCCTCATCTCAGTGACTGTAACAGTGTCATGGCCACCCGCAGTCATATCATATCCACAGCCACACATGTTCACACACACCATACAGGCAGTTCCACACAGAGGCCCTGAGAAAGGAGCAGACGGACTCCCTCCCGTGAAACACAACTATGTGTATGGCTTGTACAAGACACACTGTGGCAGTACCCTCCATGGAAAGCCTGGATTTCCTGAGACCCTGTGTGCTCAGCTCATTCTCAGAGGTCTGTGGAGAAATCCATGCTGCCCCGGACCTCCTGGATAACAGAAGTCCGAGATGTCACAGCAAGAGGTGGCTAAGGCCATTGGGATGAAGCGGCAGTTTGAATACTGTCCCAAGAATCTTAGGGAGGAAGAGCGTTCCCCTGGCTCCTTGTGACGAGCAGTGGGCAGAGAAGAGAGAGCACAGGAAGACTTGTGCTGGGAGGAGACAGCGTGTGACCGTAAGAAGAGGGAGAGTCACGGGCACCTTCTTCAGACACTGGGGAACCCTGAGAGAAATCTGGGCCCGGGGTTGCTGGCACCAGGCCTCAGCAGAGCCTCTGGGAGTGAGAAGCATGGACAACCATCAGCCAGCCT
>LOEQ01000620.1:479498-499290 GCA_001685075.1 Bramus lutescens | reverse complement strand
CCGCTGTTGAGCCGAGTCACTCTCCCAGCATTGTACCAGCCCGACCTCTCCACTCCACTCTCCGCGGCCTCCCTGGATATACGCCTTCCTCATGGTGGACAGGGGGCTGTGGCTCTTTCTTTAGAGCCAGACAGGTGTCATCAAATAGCTGAGGGTCTGTCTCCTAGGAATGCAAGGCTCTCCCACGAGGACACTGGGCTGCCTACCCCTGAGCCGGGGAAGCTGAATCAGATGGGGACAGAGGAAGGCCACTTCCTCCATCCGAGCAGGACATGCCCTGTAGCTGGGAAAGCGAGCTCCTTGCAGCCCCACATCTGGACGAAGGCACAGATGCCTGACTGTGCTCCCCGGGTTCTAGGCTAAAGCTAGAAAGGCCAGTTACCAGGATGCCGCCTGTCACTTCCAGCCACCATTTCTCTTCTGACTCTGGATCGCTGCACTGACCTGCAATGGGGGAAGGGCAAGGCTATCTACCCACTGGGTGGACAAGGACAGGGTCCCACAGGGAGACTAGGTGTGTAGACAGAAGAGGAGGCTGGAAGCTGGGTGTCGTGGCCACCCTAACCACAGGAAGGATGCTGGCCCTTTTGGTGATGGCCTTGGCCCACCCCAACCCCCCAGGCCTCAGCTGTCCCAGAGCAGAGTCTGAGCTCTGACGGAGGAATCCAGGACACCCTGGGCTTGTCATTGGTTGCAGAATTGGGTGGTCAGGAGGTGGGGTGCAGGTGTCCAGCTGGAGGAGAGGCCTGGATGGAATGAGGCCTGAGAACGGTACTGACCAGGAGCACTCTACTTCCTGGAGAGGCAAGGTAACCTCAAGCTCCATTGGTGAATAGAGCTGGAGCACTGGCCAGCATGGGACAGAGGCTGGTGCTTTAGACTACCCCCGAAGCTGGGTGACTCCAGTTCAAACTTCACTTCTGAGAGCAAGGAGACAGCCCCAAACTGCTTGGGGTTCCCTTTGCTCACCAGGTAACATGGAAACGCAGGTGAGGTGGTACCTGGGGTGGTGCAGGCTGGAGGAGGGCCGCAGTGGCCTGTACAGTGGGGCCTCCTCCATCTGCCTGAGCTCTGGCTGTGGAGCCCAGCACTAATGCGCCACAGCGTGGGAGCCTAATGCAAACCATCGGGTTCCTTTTCCCACACCAACTCCACGGTCTTAGAGAGCGCACCTCCCTGCTAGCTTCTAGAAGGCTGCCAGAGACCCTAGTCCTGCACAACCCTGGGAACTAGTGAGGAGCTGCAGCAGCCATGTCAAGGGCTGTTCACCAGAGCTGCCGTTCCTGTAAAGTGAGCGCTCCCTGGACACGGCCTGTAGGAGGCAGGCTCCTCTCCAGGCAGAAAGGCTCCACCACTTCTTTACACTTGCACCCCTGGGATCAACTGGGGACGGGTTCTCCCAATCTCATCACTCTCACGTGGGGAGCAGAGATCCAGGGCCGAGGCTCAGTGGACATAGGCATAGGCCTGGTCCTTTCCACTTCTTGGTGTCCTCAGCTCAGTCCAGGCTGTGGAGCTGGGTCTCACTGCGTGCCTGTGGTGTGGTGCTGAGGAAAATAGCAACCAAGCTGTTCTGAGAAGGGGAGGAAGCAGCCATGGCAAGGGTGGCCCAGGCCTCAGAGGAATGCAGTCTGCTGTGGTCTGCAGGGGATTCCAGAGTGCTGAGCTCTCTCCCCCCACCTCTAGGTCCTGAGGGACTGCAGTAACCAATGATTTCCGCCTCAGTCAAGACAACCTGACCTGCTCCAACTTTTTAAGATTAAAATTTATGGGTGTAATGCTTACATGTGTGCCCATGTGAGGGTGTCAGACAGCTGAGCTGCTATGTGGGTGCTGAGAACTGAACCTGGATCCTCTGGAAGCATAGTCCATGCTCTTTACCACTGAGCCCCATCCACCCTCCACACCCCCACAGGACAATGGGGACAGCCAATGCCTGCTAATTCAGAAGGTGAGACCAGAGCCTCTGGCAATGCCCCAGTACTGTCCAGTCCACCACATGAGAATATAGTTCCAAGTATCCTCCCCGTCTCTTTGGAGGGTGTGGAACTGGGTCTCATGTAGCTTGGGTTGGCCATCAATTCATGGATCCTCCTGTCTCCATCTTCCAAACCTAGCTAATTTTGAATTTTACTTAATGTACTTTTTGGACAGTCTTACTGTTCAGTCCTTGAGCTCACAAGGATCTGCCTGCTCTGAATGCTGGGGTGAAAGGTGTGGACTACCATCCCTGGCATGTTCCTTACATTTTAAAGGAAAGCACCCAGGTTTGACAATTCTGCTTCCCAACTTGAAAGAATATATAGAAAACTCAGTATCTGCAAACAAGAAGTCAGGTTGCCTGCCTGGCAGACTCACTTGTATGTGGCCTCCCTCAGGTGGGTGATGATGGGCACCGCAGTCAGGTGACTTTGCTCCTAAGCAGAGGAACATGGAGCTGCACCCCACCTGAGAAACCTGTTTTTGCCAGGCTTTCCCTGGCTCCACTCCTGAACCACAAACCTGCCATGGAGAAGTCTCTTTACCTACTGTATCATAAACTGATTATGGAGTCCGAGCAAGCACAAGACCAGTCGGCACAGACTCAAAGTTAGCATGTATTTTCATTTCTACAAGATCCTTTTCGAGTTGTAGGGAAATTAAATTGATGTATATACAAATTAGACACTGCTAGTATGTACAAAAGTCTTTTCTACATTTTTGACAATATCAACTATGCCATTTACAGTAAACAGGATGTTACAAAACTGTCCAATAAAGCATTTTCTATTAAGCGCATTACACAATGTAATTCAATTTTATTAAAAAAATAACTTCAAAATACAGAATGATCCTGGTTAGGAAGAAAAGCCATTTTTGTAGTTCACTTGAGTGTAAACAGCCAGGCCCACACCGCTGAAGATGAGAGCTGCCTGGACAGGTTAAGCCCTGTCCGTGGCGGCAGTAAGTGGTATGCCCTGCCTCTTCCCATGCCAACCCCCAGAACCTGCCAATGCCCACAACTCCTCTGGCCACTGGACTGCAGATAAGAGACTGATCTCTGATCTGGTTTGATCTAGTCATATGGACCCTTTACACAGGAGGAAGGCAGAAGTTTTAAAGAAAGACAAAGGATCCCTACTGGCTGAAGACAGCAAGGCCTGGGGCAGGGATGTGGGCAGCCTCAAAGGAGCCCACAAGAAAGTTACTCCTTTTCAGAGTCTTCATGAGGGATGCGCCCTTCCAGCCCTCAGCCACAGTCCTGAGACCCTGAGCAGTGAAGTCAGCCCCACCATGCCTAGCCATGGCTGTACAATTGATAGTCAATGGTGTGCGGGCACTGTTCTAGGCTGAGGGACTTGGAATAGGTTTGTTACACAGCTACAAAACAATACGACATTGCTCAACAGTGACCCTTCCTTACTAACTCCATTTGGCAGTTTGTTTGGGTTCTGAATGCATTCTTCTCACCAACTAGTACATTCAAACATCCTTTTTTGTAGGAAACTTTTAGAAAAGAATCCCACTATAAACCGCATGTTTAACTTTCACTAGCCAAGCACTGACTGCTGATGTTACTGTTTTCTGATGAACTTATATTTACTGGCATGATGAACAATGGCTGGCCAGCCACCTCATACAAGAGTGACAGCATGATTTATTTTTGGAGTGCTGGTCACTGAACCCAGAGCATCATTACATGCCAAGAACATGCTATTACACTGAGCCACAGGCCCTGGAAGACTGACCATTTTCATACATTCAGTGCCTCCCTCCACCAGGCCAGGAATAATCTTCCCAAATACACCAGCAAGGCCTGGGATTGGATGGTATAGACTTCATGGACGACATATACAGGAATTCTTTCTGTGAACAGGATTAAACTGGCACTAAGGTGATTAAGTACACTTGGGGAAAGAATGCAAACTAAAGAGTAAAACAAACTCAAACTAGTTTTTACAGTTTAAATTATTTTTGGAGGAACCACGGAAAGCCACAGGAACTTCTCTCTCTGCAGCAGCTTGTGATCCTTCTGCCCCCAAATCTTGTCCTGGGTTTTCTCTGGTCAGGCAGGGCTTCACAGAGTCAGTGGGGGTCTCAACACAAATAGGGAGAGGCTGGTTGTTGCTAAAGTCTCTGGGTGCGCTAATTAAAGACTGTGGAGTTGCTTCTGAAAGTCCACTCTTCAGTTGGCTCTTCTAGCACACGGGTGCAAAACAAGATGGCTAACCTTGCAGGCTCTGTCCAAGAGACCGCCACCACATAACTGTTGGGAAGCCCTACACTCACAGTGAGCCCAGCTCAGAAGAAGTAATTTTTGGTGCCAGGGAATTAAAAAAAAAAGTCATGATTCTATCTTCTGGCATCAGGACATGTAGTATATGAAGTGGGAACCAAAGGCACCAAAGCACCAAGGTGGGGGCTGCAACAGCAACACAAGTACAGCTGAGCTGGCAGTCTCTGTGGAAAGGCAGACATGGTAGCAATGAGCCACCACCCTGCATGACTGGCCATAGTTAATACAATGTGGATGGCCTGATTTGACAGCACACACAAACAAGACTATAACCAGCATGGGGACATAGGAACCTGTAGCTGTGACAGCTCTCCACAATTCTATTTGGCAGCATGGACGCTAAAACCTGAAAGCACTGACCTGAATTCTATGGACTGTGTGAGCTACAAAAACACTCCATCTAAGGTAACACTGCAAATGATACCTACATCAATTCCACCAGTTCTTGATTCAAGAAAATGAAAATTCCATAGTTGTCTACTGTAAAATGGGGCATAAAAATATTTGTAGTTGGCATCTGTACTTTTAAATTTTTCTGCACACATGTAAATAAGTGACAAGAAAGATCCACTGTTGGATTTGAGCTCTAATACTGACACACAACAGACGGCCATCCAGTTTCCCCAGCTTTAAGTTACCAGGTATTTACAGTAAGATACAGTCTCTGTACAAGGACGCCTCAGCTGTATCTGCTGCTCTCGCTAGGGCTCCGATGACGAGAGTAACTTCTGTCACTTTCACTGTCCGAACCATAGGATCTACCGCTCCTGTGGAACAGAACCAAACAACACAAAAGCCTTTAACTCTTAGTCTTTGGGTTCTAACTATGGCAATACTATGGTTTTAAATGGCAAATGGTTAAGGTAATATAAACTACAATAGTGAGGTTTTATTTTTAAATTTACTTGAAATCCATTCATAAAATTGAGCAAACTACTTTTCTGTTACACCACGGTGAATGTCAACACTAGGTTAGACTGAAGCAGGAAGGGTTAAAGGCACAGTCTCACTAAAGAAGTGAATGAGCTTGGCTGTGGTTATCATTGAGTTAGCGGAGTGGTTTCTGAGAGGTGGTTAGGTTAGCATGTCATGGCAGGCGTCATCCCACCACAAATGAGCAGCTCAAGGACAGTGTAGGACAGCGGATAGGTAGGTGAGTACACTGAGAACCCCAGAGGTACATTCAGGAGAAAATGTGCCTCAGAGTTAGCACTGGGATGAAGGTGGGGGGTTCCCAGGGCAATGGGCTGCAGGGGAGACCTGGGAAGCGGGGGGTTACGGGGTGGGTACATGATCACTTTAAGACACACACAAAAGGAAATGATGGAGATGGCACTTGTGTTTCTGGGCAGAAGGTTCTAGAACATTATAGGATGGATTAGGAATTAGAGCTGGTAAGTGGAGGGGTTCATGTACAGTGACTGCTAAGGCATCTGGACCTGCCCAAGACAGCTGGCATCCCTTCAACATTTCAAGCAAGAAAGCAGCCACATGCACCTGTCTGTAGAAGGGTTTCTGGGGTTGCGATGGATGGGGGAGGGTGACCACAGCCACCAGCAAGAGACAATACAAAAGTGGTTATAAAGGTTTACATCTTATTAAATAAATGATATGATATAAACCTCAACCCTGCTGCTGAAACAAATAATGATGATTAATTTAATAAAATGACAAACTGGCTGGGCAGTGGCGGTACACACCTCTAATACCAGGACAGACAGGGCTACACAGAGAAACCCTGTCTTAAAAACAAACAAAACAAAAAAACCCTGCCTATTCTAGTATATTAACCTGACTTTCAGAAGTGACCCATGATTTGGTCTTCTCCTTACTCCAAAAAAAAAAAAGTTTGCTCAAAAGTATATGAGCATTTGAAAATCCATTTTAATTTCAACTATAAAATAATAACTATTACCTGGCAACTCTTAGTACCAAAGCTCTATTTAATAGCTAGCTGTAGGCCAATGAAATTCAGGAAGAGAAGTGTCCACTGCAGCAAGTGCACAGTCACCGCAGTGGTCTAGAGCAGGACCCACCTGGACCGCCTGTTGTGACTTCTCCCTCGATGATAACTGTCACTCCTGCGGCTGTGGCTGTGGCTGCGACTCCGGCTGTAGTAGCTATCATAAGTGTAGGATCTACTTAAACAGAAATAACACACACTAAATTTTCTCACTCAAATATGGACAGTCTCCTTTTTAGGGCTGTCAGAGGGTGCTAGCTCACACGGGCACTCTATGGAAGTGTGAGGACAATTGCATAAGAAGTTCTAGAAACATCTAACAATTGCCCCCATTTGGACTTACCATGTTAAAGAGAAAAATGTTAATTTCTTTTCTGCATTGAAAAATATCACAAAATTAACACTAAGTTAGTTTGTCTGGGATTCTGGATCTTATTAGGCAATTATATGCAACAAGCACCTGCTATTACAATTTGATACTGTTGCCCAATGGGCCACAGACATCTCATTTTTAAAGAGTGATTTCAGACAATAAACATATGAGTTTAAGTTATTTAATTAAAAAATTCAACATTAGGCTGGGGAGGTAAGCTTAATGGCAGAAAACATGCCGTGTTCTGCACCTAGGCCCTGGGATCAAATCCAAGCACAACCAGCCAGCCCCAACTCCATCCCCCAAGCATGCTGGGACCTCCCACTGCCACTTACCTGGAGCGACTGTGGGGGTCATAGGAGCTGCTCCTGGACCTGCTCCTGCTGGACGTCCTAGTATGAACCACAGGAGGGACTGTCACCTTGTGCATCAGGGCACATTAACAATTGAGACATCTTTGCCCATCAAAGTGAAAATACAGTGAAATCTTTTAACTCTTCCTTTTGTTTGTAACACAAGTATGTTGGATTTTCCTTTGAAAACCTCTGTATTTCATAAAGCTTTATGTAGTTCTCTGGGGAGACTCTCAGATGGGTAGGAAGGGAAAAGGGCCATTTACGTGAGTAGCCACAGCAGGAAATATCAAGGCCAGAGAAGCAGCTGGGCAGTAAAAATGCGCGCCCTGGCCCTAGCACACACTTTTCTTTTGGTTCCCTCACTGTGACCCTGTTTTAACCCCTCAGTCAGTCAAGAGGTGAGTGTGCCTGTGACCCTCAATAAGATCTACATATGGAGGAGGCAGGAGGAGCATGGCCTCTCAATACTTCTGTGCCTTTGCCTCACTCTGATGAAGGAACAGTCAGGAAGAGTTCCAGAGCTCACAGAGCTAGATGAGAAACAACGGCAGAGCTACAGCTGCCTGCTCTGTCCCGGGAGGGGAACCACACAGCAGGGCAAGAACACAGCTTACCTGTGGCTACGGAAACTTCCATAGGAACTGCTCCGGCTGCGGGTCCGGCCTCTGCTGTACCAGCCTCTGCTCCGGCTTCTGGAGTAGCTCCTTGATCTGCAACAGAAATGAGTGTAACGTGTGCACTCCCAGGTAGGATGAACGGGAGGGCAGGAGGGAATGCAGTCTCTTACAAATTCTGCACAGTGGACAGAGTCATGCACTGCAGTTGGTATATTTATACGCTCACGAATGTAACGACTTATTAGTTTCCTGTTACCATGGTCCCTCCTTTCTTAGCTGTCCTTCATTCCTTGTGCTCCTCAGTCTACCCTGGTGACAAATGCTGGAGGAAACTGATGAAAATGGGAACATGATCACAGAACTTGACTTAGATGTATGTCCTGGACAGCAAGTGACATTGCCTCTATGGCATGTTATCTTCTACATGTGTAAAAGGGTGGTTAGGTCAACAATCCCTAAGCCCTGCAGATTCTGCTCAAAAGAGTCTTTGTGAAAGCATGGCAACCTGGGCAAGAAAGCAGCTCCTTCACACCTTTGAATATGGCCATGTCAACACAGCTTTCATTGTCCAAGATAAACTACCAAAGACAGTAACAATGGTCTTTTCAACTGAGCTCAAATTTCTTCTCCTGAAATGCCCACCCTGATCTATGTCCTCTATCTGTGGTTTTGGTCATATGGGATAATGCTTCTTATTCCCTTGTCAGATATTTGGAAAACAGTGATCACACTTATGTTCTTCTGAGCTAAATGACACGGAGGGAGGGGGGGCTTCTTACCGGTAAGACGATGTGGAACTCCTGGATCGACTTCTTGAGTGACTATAGGAGACAGACCTTGTTCTATGTCGAGATTTGGTTTCAGATTTACTTCGAGATCTGTGTGGACTCCTGGACTGGCTATTACCATCCCGACTAGGTGTCTGCTCATCACTGGAACTCTCTTGATTCCGTGGCCTCCGGTTTAAGCGTGCCGTCTTTCTTACTTCATCAAAGAGAGACCCGGGCCGAACTTTATTTTTGCTTTTGATTTCTATTCTCAAGCCTTGTGGTTTCACTTCAGGAACAGGAGCCAATGGCTTCACATGCAGAGTACTGGACGTGGCTGCAGTAGGCATCAGATTTCCTACACCTTGCAATGGCTTCCACTTATCTGTGAGGTTCATCTGGCTTTTCTCAGGGCCCTCCTTCTTTCCAGAAATTTCTACAGGACTGGCCAAACTGGCAGAGCTGTCCTGTTTCCTACCTTCACTTGAGGTTTTACTCTCAGACACAATGCTTTCTTGTTTCCCTCCTGCTCTTGGCTGTGCCATGTGCTCAACCTGCTCTGGAATAATGCTCCCCTCTGGGCTGTCCAGCTTGCGGTTTGCTAATGGGGACACCCCCTCTCCTTTTGCAGGGGAACTCCTATCAGGGGTACAAATCTCCATGTTGTCATCTGTCTGAAGCACGTCCTCCCCTCCACCTGGGACATGTTCTTCAATGTGCTGGGCGCCAGGAGGAGAGCTGGTGGTATTCTCCTCCACTGTCAGGGGTGCAGGGCAAGAGCTGGGATGGCGATCCTCCTCCGCAAGTGGGTTGTGCTCTGAAGTACCCTTCTTAGGGTTACTGGGACCGCTGCTTTCATCACAGGGTTTCTCTATTTTTGGAATACTGTCTTTCACAGTTTCACACTTCTCAGAGATGTGCTTTTTGCCTTCTGGCTCCTGTGTAACACGCTTTCCATTCATCTCCTCCTCCTCGTCGTCACCAAACTCCAGTGGAGGCTGCCAGTGAAAGGCTTGCTTCCGCTTTGGAGCCTTGTGTTTTTTGTCTTTTTTGGCTTTCAATTTCTCTCTCACCTTTTTTGTGTGATCCCCTTTAAGACTATCCTTTGGGCACTTTTGTTTCTGGGGCTCCGCTCTAACATTTCCCAAGTTGGAGCAGGAGCCCTCTGACTCAGAAGCTGAAGACTGTGGTCTCCTAGACTTCCAGGCACCATTACTGTCAGGCAGAGAAGTGTTTGCTGAAGGCTTTGCTGGGGGTTTAGCTTTGATGTGACTTTGGCCAACTTCTGACTCAGAGTCCGAAGAGGCTTCGCCCTCCTCCTTATCAGAACATCTCTGGGGATCACTTTTCCTGCTCTTAGTCACATCTTGTTCAGAGTTTGATTCAGAGTCCCATTTGCTCCCAGCACAGGTCTTCCCCTTGGACCTACTGCCATCTCTAGAGTGATCAGAAAGACTCTCTTTCAAAGGCCTCTTTTCCCATTCTGGCTTGCCCTCTCCTTCTTTGCTTTTCCCCTGCTTCTCCTTCTCTAGGGCCGAGTGCACTAACTCAACATGTGACTGTTCACTATCCGAAGAATAATCCACAGATGATCTACTTTCACTATACTTTCTGTGACATGAAGACTTCTCTCTGCCTTTGACATATTTACTGTGAAGTATCTTCTTTGAGCTGCCGTGGTGTCTTTTATTTGAACTGATACTTTTTTTCCCATGGGATCTAAACATCCTCCTCGTGGCTCGACTTCCCCCATCACTGCTGACAGAAGTGTATGAAGATGACCCGCTGCGGTGGGAACCATCACTGCACTTCGTTTGTGAGTGAGACCTAGATCGTGATCGTGAAGTACGTGGACTCCGTGACCTTGACCTTGTGTATGACCTAGAGGATGACTGGCTCCTAGAAGACTTGCCCCCTGACCTTACTGAGCTCCCAGAACTTCTGTCACTGTACTTTGAATAAGCGCTCCCATCGCTTTCTGAATTTTTTTCTCTTTTGTGATAGGATGATGAGCTCCCAGTTTCTTTAATATTTGTTAAACTGTATGTACTTTGGACAGGCAGCAAGTGAGTTGTTTTAGCCTTCATCTCCTGAATTCGCTCATAGGAGGGCTTCCAGGGCTTCTGCCCAGGCTTCCACCTAGAAGGGGGAGGGCTGTCACTCAACGGTATTACAGGAATGTTTTCTGCTGCCACTGGCTGTACTAGCACATTTCCATTCTGTGGCATGGATGATCTTAAAGGTTCTGTCTTAATTGGCTTATTTTCACTCAATGGAGCAGGCTGTTTTGGTGAGTTTGATGCTGTCCTCCGGGGTTCTGACCTGGAACTAGATCTGGACTGGGATCTGTCGTGAGAACGCGATGAGGACTTTGACAAAGCCCTTGATCTAGAGCTCCCTCTAGAATCCGATGGTGAATGAGACTTGGATCTGTAGGAGTCTCTGCTGGAGTGGGTTGAGGAGCTCCGGTCGTCCTTGTCTGATCTAGACCAGGCCAGCTTTGAGGAGTGGCGAGAGGAGGAGGAGGAGGCACGGGGTCTCCTTTCTCTGTCACAAGAGGACTTCATTCGGTGGGTGGCAGATCTTGAGGGTTCCAAGTCAGATGGCATTACTAATCTTTTCTTCTTCGTCTGTCTGTGTCTTCTGCAATGCTTCTGCTTTTTAGCTTTTTTTTTATGCTTAAACTTCTTTTCCTTTCTGCGTTTCTTGTGGTGACCGTCAGAGTGTCTTGCTGTACTAAGATCTGAATAGTATCCATTATAGGACCATGATCTGGATCTCTGGGACATGCTTCTTTCATCCCATCGGCTTGAACAGGGATCACTTAGCCTGTAAGCGGGCGGGATAACGTGCATGCAGTTATTGCAAACACTTTCTGTGTCTTACAACACACTTCTTACTACCAACAGAGTGCCCAGTCTCAACACTTTAACATGTACCAGAGATGACAACTATCATCAGCCTCACAGAAGATCCTTCCTGTTTTTAAGTGAATCAAAGACTGAGAATGCTTGGAAAACCAGATCAACTAACCAGAGCCCTATGGAGACACACGACTCCCAATATCATCTGCTCACAACCTTCTCCTTCCAAGAGCAATTTCTGAAAGAGTGAAACCAGGTTCCCAAACAACCTCACTGAGGAGTCTCTGCAGAGAGAGAGCTAAGACTTGGACAATCTGTCTCTGTGGTGCTGGCATCATCACTCGGGACTGTATCACGCTAAACAAGCACTCTACCACAGAGCCAGGTACTTTGTCTGACTAAACTTTTTAAAGAGTCTTCTTAAAAATTTCTTCTTTTGTAAAAAAATCCATGTGCACATGTATGTGTGTGTGCGCACATGTGTAGAGGGCACCCAGGTGCCATCATTAGGAACACTAATTTGTTTGAGAGTGTTTTATTGGTCTAGGATTCATTAATACAGCAGACTGCTGCCCAGCAAGCCCCAAGGATCCTCCTGTCTCCAGCTCCCAGCACTGGGATTATAAAGTGCTTACCGTTACATTTTTTATTAAACATATATTTGAGTCCTCAAGCTTACAAGGCAAGCATTTTACCAACTAAGCTATCTTCCCAATCTCTTTGTTTTTGGAGAGACAGGTTCCTGTTATGTGTCCCAGGCTGGCCTGGCACTCACTATGTGGGCCAGGCTGAACTCAGCCTCCCAAACACCGATATTATAATGCCATCGGGCCTGGCTAAAAAGTTGGCTTTTTTTTCTTCACTTTTTAAAATTTTTATGTGCACTAGTGTTTTGTTTTTGCATGTATGTCTGTGTGAGGGTGTCAGACCTCCTGGAACTGGAGTTACAGACAATTCTGAGCTGCCTTATGGGTGCTGGGAATTGAGCCTAGGTCCTCTGGAAGAGCAGCCAGTGCTCTTAACAACTGAGTGATCTCTCCATGTTATTTGTTTTTAAGATACCTCACTATAGCCCCAGCTAGTCTAGGATGCACCCATGTGGACCAGGCTTGAACACACAAAGATGCATGCATCTATCTTTGCCCCCAATAATGAAACTAAAGGCAAGCATCACTATACCCAGCTCTCCCTCCTTCCCTTCCCTCCTCCCTCCCTCCTTCCTTCCTTCCTCTCTTTCTTGTTTTTTGAGACAGGGTCTCTCTGTAGCTTTGGCTGTCCTGGAACTCACTCTGTAGACCAGGCTGGCCTCAAAGTCACAAGAGATCCACTCGCCTTTGCCTGGGATTAAAGGCATGCGGCACCATCACCTGACCAGCTTTCTTTTTCTTTCAGAGACTGTATTAACTATGTAAGTCACACGAACACAGAAATGTCCTTAGTGGGAACCTACTTCAACACTGAAATGATTACTACATTTTCTCTACTTCACTGTTCTCCTAAACTCCTATTGACTTAAAACAGAAATCAAACACAACTACATGAAAACTGACAAAAGCTTCATGATCTTACGAAGGCATGGCTCACAAAAGAGTCCTCAGCACCACCATGTCCACGCAATTTCTATGCAGCAGCTGCCTGCCTCTTCCTTGTTCTTTAAATTCAAAACCATTCTCTTAAGATGCCTTCAGAGAAGCCAGAATTTTTCCATGAAGAATTACTTCCCCGCTAGCTATTCTGGAGCTAGGCCCCTTTGGAAACAGACAATTACTCCTACTAGGGCACCACTGTTATCCAACAGTCCTTGGAGCCAGAGATTAAATCCTGTGTGAAGCAGGCTCTATTCACTAATCCATGTGCCTGTGACTAAGGCATCTGTCAAATCAGACATGTACTAGTGATATCTAAGACCTGATTGGCTCTATAGGCCAGAGTCCACTTGGATTTCCAGCACAGAGAAGCAGCACCTGACTGAAGAGCCCTTGGCCTCAGGTAGCAGCAGTACTGCTCTAGAGCTTTCCCTTGGCCATCTTGACTGTGGACGTCAGAAGGTGACTCTCCAGCATTTATTGCTCTGCATCCAGGCTGTGTTTACATTCCAAGTGCTTACTTGTCTCCTTTGCTCCACTTTTCTCCGCTTGGTGGCCTGTAAGCTCTCAGTCTCTGCATTTCCTCCTTCCAGTGAGGAGGAGTCTCACTGCTGTCACCATCTTCAGACTCAGAATGAGATCTTGACCTTGGAGGTGTGTGATAGCGCTTAAAGACAAGAGAGGGCAGTGACTGTTCTAAAAATGCCTCATATAGGACAGTCAGGCAAAGGTCTAATCTAGGTACCAATTTAAGGATCAACTGGATAGTATGAAGTTACTTCAAATACAAGACATTGAGAGGCAAGAAAGGCAAGGCATTTAGCTGGATTCCTATAGAATAGCTTCTTTTGCAGTCCTAACACATTCTATCCTCCATTATTCAATATACTCAGACTTCTCAATATTTCATGTATTACGACACTGAATAATTAAATCCATCTACAGCTGTAAATGTATACAAAGGCAGTACCTTCTCAAATTATGCAAAATAAAAATGATGTCTTAAAACAGGAGGATTTTTTTTTTTGAGACAGGTTTTTCTTTGTAGCCCTGGCTGTCCTGGAACTTGATTAGTAGACCAGGTTGGCCTTGATCTCAAGAGATCTGCCTGCCTCTGCCTCCCAGTGCTGGGATTAAAGGCATGAGCCACCACCGCCTGACAGGAGAAATAGTCTTATCTAAAACTAAACCTCAGATATTTAAAATACATTTTTACAAGTTACTATTTAGGTAAGCAGTGTGAAAGAAGAAAGTTCCAGCATACGTACAATTGTGCCTCTTCCTCTAATTTTCCGTCCAGACTTTGACACAGATGGTTTCTGATCAGTCGGAACAGGTGTGACATCTGGAATGTTCCTGAAAAAGTTGTAATGACAATTAAAAATGAGTAATGCCAGAATGTCTTCCCAATGTTCCCAGGCAGAGCTACAGTGTTTACAAGGTTTCATATTTCATGACATAAGAATTACATGAAATTCAAATGTCAATATCCATAAGTTTTATGAGAGCAATCACATCCATCCACACATTTCTGAGCTCACTCAGCTATGAGGTGCACCACACATCAAATATAGTCATAACTAGTATTTCAAGTGCTACATACATGACCGTGCAAACATGAGGTGTGTGAACTGCAGACTCTCAGTGCAGACTATGAGATCAACAGCTCTAACAACTGTCCTAAAAGAGAACACTAACTTGAGCTCTGGATTGGAGTCACCCTGCCCCAGAAATATTCCATTAGTAAATATGTATTTGAAAAAAATGATTATTTTATTAGTTAACTTTCTTTTTTAAATAAAAGATTTGTGGAGGAAGCCAGCCATGCCAGCACATGTCTATAATCCCAGCATGTGGGGGAGTTCAATGCCAGCCTAGCTACACAGCAAAACCCTGTCTCAAAAATAAATAAGAAAACAAAAACCTGTGAAGGGCTGGGGCACAGCTCTGCTTGGCTTCTCAGCTGTCTAAACAAACTCACAGAAGCTTATAACTTACACCAGGCACTGTGGCACTTTTCTTCACGTGGAACGTTTTCCTGTCCTTCCCCCTCTCCTTCCTCACTTCCCTCTTTTGACACTAGACCTTGTTATGTTGTTCAGGATGGACATGACTTCTGGGGTCAAATGATCTTCCCCAACTCTCCCTGCCCTCCACGGGCTGCAACACTCAGGAAAGCAGGCTCTGTACCTAGCCTGGGCAGCACAATAGAGCCAAGCCTGTTACTGGAGGTGTCGGTCAGCCATCCCTCAAGTTTTGAGCGTGGGAGAGCTGTCTCCATTTCTCATCTGTCTTGTGGTAGCATGGGCAGGGGAAAGATGCTCCCCTTTGCTGCCCATCAACCCCTGAGGCAGGTGGGAGAGCTGACTCTGAGGTCCTAAGAGCAAGAGAGCCATCTTTGACCCCCACCAGCTAAAACACTCAGAAGAGCAGGCCCTGTACCTCACCAGGGCAGAACAAAAAGGCCAACCCTGTTGGCAAAGGTGTTGGTGAGCCAGCCTCAAAGTTCTACGCGTGGGAGAGCTGTCTCTGTTACTCAACTGTCATGTGGTAGTGTGGATGGGGAAGAGATGCACTCTATATGTCCCCACCCCGCCCCTTACCACCTCCAACAGACAGCGAGGAGATGACCCTCCCCTTTGCCAGCAACAGCACTCAACAAAGCGGGCCCTGCTCCTTGCCAAGTCAGCACAGCAGAGCCAGCCCTATTGTTGGAGGTGTGGGTGACCCAGACACAAAGTTGCAAGGGAGCTGTCCCCATGACTCATCTGGTATGTGGCAGCATGGGTGGAAGAGAGATGTCTTCTCCCCTTACCCCTAGTCCATCAACTCCTGAGACAAGTGGAAGAGCTGGCCCTGGGGTCATAGAGCAGAAAGGCTGTACGTACCCCTTAACAAGTTGCAGCACTCAAGAGAGTGGCCCCTGCACCTTGCCTGGGCAACACAGCAGAACTGGCCCTGATGGTGTAGGTGGGGGAAAAGCGACCCTGAGAACTGACCTTACTACTTGCTCATGGCTGCAAGGGTGGATTAGCTGGGGGCAATGCTGGAGAGCTCACCCTGGTAGTGAGGACAGGGGAGAACTGGCTACTGGCAGGCTGACAACCCTGCAGCTGCCTAGGGCCAGAACCAGGGTTATGACTTGGTCGGTGCCAACATCCACCCCATCCATGACCTGCTGGAGAATGTGAAGGGGTCTGATCTGCAGACCCAAAGCTGCAGGATCTCCACAACACAGCAACAGCAGGATAACCAAGAAGAGTCTCTGTAAGGGCCCAGCATTGATAGTGTAATAGAAACCAGAGGCCTCAAATCAGACCGTTGACTCTTTGCATGAACACTTGCAAGTACAGACACGCAAATAAAAGGGTTTACTGTGTGACTGTGTCATATGGCAGCTTCCATGATAAGATTTTCAATTTTTCCCTTTAATTTTGTTTCATTTTGGGGGGAGGGTTGCAGAGGCAGAGGGTAGATGTGAGGGGACGGGGAAATGAATGTGATTGAGATGCATAGTGTGAAAGACACATAGAATAAATAAAAAGAAAAAAATTAAAATCTTTTCATGTGTTTAAAAGAAAGTCCTCTTCATGGCTAGGCTACATGCATATGCCACCATATTCATGTCCTTTTAATATTTTAATAATTCTGAATTTAAATGTAATATACAAAGTACATTAAATAGTACTTTCTGAGACTAAATCTAAAGCCACGACACAAGGGAAATTAACTAATATTTATGATACTAAATTTTATCTCCAGTCACCTCTGCACTATTAAAAGTGAAACATTTCATGGCTCAGTTGGATCCACAGGGCTCAATCAACCTGATAACCCATTCTGAACAAAAGGCCAATGCAGCAAGATCAGTAATATAACCTTCCCAGACCTCAAATAAGCATTTCCCTCCCTCCAGGCATGGCAGCATACACATAGCTATAGCTCTAATCCTCTAGGGGATAAAGCAAAAGGACCCCAAGTTCAAGGCTAGCCTACAACACATAGCAAGAGTCATAAGCAGACAAAAACCACCTAACCAAAACAGCAGAACATACACTCACTGAATAACATGCTCACTTCCTTTATCTAGTCATATATTCAAGTATGGGTTCCAAAAAGGGGGTACAAGCCATTCAGTGCTCTGGGGACTACCCACAGTATCTTTCTGTGTACTCCGAGCCTGAGTCACGGTGAGTGTAAAGTTGCAATGAAATAATGGACTTATCCATCAGGAGACAAAAATATACAGTGTGCTAGCTAACCACCACTGTCAACTTGACTGGCTATCCAATCACCTACAAGACTGGCCATACTAACTATCCCATGTGCTAGGGCCAGGGCGAGGGCCAAGGCCAGGCAGATTACAAGAGGAAGGAGGAGCAACCAGCTGAAAGGGAGCACTCTCTTCCCTCTGCTTCTCGGCCACTGTGCTGGGGCTGCTCCATGGTCTGCTCTCTGCAGCGATGCACTTAATTCCCAGAAACCAGGAACGAGCAAGGTGCTGCTGTCAGCAGGCACAGCAGGGAGAAGAGGAATGTGCCACCTGCCTACTTACGGTTCAGGCTCCACTGTGACAGCAGGCATATCTCTTCTAAGTAGAAATCGGTTCTCAGGAACTGGAGGAATCTCTTCCGGACGGACAACTGGCTTTTCTCTTTTAGCATTTGAATCACTTGATCTTTTCTCATTCACATCACTCCTCTCAGAATAACTAAAACAAATCATGTCACCAATTTAGATGGTAGTAGTTCATCAAATAAAGGCACATAAAACAGCAAAACTTACTCACCCCGAATTACTGATTTTTACAAATATATAAAAACAACAAATATATTTAAAAAATCCAGAGTAAAGAAAATTTTTACAAAAAGAAAAAAAAATTAAAGAGAAAAAAACCCCAGAATACTAAAATTTTGAAATGGAAGTTGTCAATGCTACTTATGTTTCCTTTGTTTGTTTGTTTGTTTGTTTTGGATTTTCAAGACAAGGTTTCTCCGTGTAATAGCCGTGACTGTCCTAGAACTCACTCAGTAGACCAGGCTGAACTTGAACTCACAGAGATGTGCCTGCTTATGTCTCCTGAGTGTTGGGATTAAAGGCGCACAATACCACTGCCTGGCAATGTTTCCTTTTTTAAAATTGTATTATTTGTGTGTGCTACTGTGCACATGCCATGGTGTTGAAGAGAGACAACTTGTGGGCGATGGCTCCCAGGGATCAAATTCAGGCTGTCAGGCTTGGTGAGAAGTCACTGAGCCATTTCAATTACCCATGTTTTGTTTTAGGGAGAATCAGTTTTCTTCAGGGGTGTGGACCCTGACATATACTGCCTATGCTCCAGTGGGTGGCCCTATACCCTTGCGCATACAGGTCACATTAAATGGACTCAGTGGGTTATTGAAAATAAGAGAGAGAGAGATTAAAAATAAAAGGAGGGAGACATAGTGGGTACTGGGATTAGGAAGTAGATGATCAAATTACCTTGTAGACATGTATGAAATTCTCAGAATAAATAAAAACATTGTATTGAGAAAAAGAATTTTCAGGAATTAGGACTGGAAAGATGGTTCAATGAATATAGGCTCTAATCACCAAACCTCATATCTTGAGTTTGATCACTTGGGACTCATCTGGCAGAGAGAAATCACTCCTCCAAACTATCTTCTGACCTCCACACACATGCACATCTAGCACATACACACATCTTTGAACACACAAAATAAAACTTATTATTAAAAAAAGTTCAGAAATACCTGCACCTGAAAACATACCAATTTTTGCTGAGACGTCTATGCTACTCCTACATTGTTATAGGCATCGGTTTAAATCCAAAGGCTCCCTCCCCTATCTCAGTATGGGGTGCACAACACCACTGAGCCCGCAGAGTGGTCACTGTGCAGGCCCTGTGCTGGGTCGGACCACTGACTCATACTTACCCCTCAGGGCTCACTGTGCGCTTCCTCCTGGGCTCCTCTGAACAGCTCATCTCCTTCCGTCTCTTTTTAGTGTGTCTGACTTTGGGCCTCCTTTTGTGTCTCCTCCTTCTGATTCTCTCTTGCTCAACTCCACTTTCTGAGGATGATTCTGAAGAGGAAGAGGAACTGGAAGAATCTGAGTCTTCTGAACGTGTTGGCTTCTTCCTTTTTTTCTCAAAAACTTTTAATAGACATTAACAAAAACATAAGTACCTGAACCCAGTGCACATCATCCAGAGTGAAACAGTGACTACTGATCATCACATAACTTCATGCACAGCAAACTAAAAACTAAAATTAGATGTAAACTTTTCCTCAGTTACAGATAAGATAGATGTCTGCAAACTTGAAAAACACCAATGCCCTTGCCCACCACGAAGCCTATATTCTAAATCAGTGTGACAAGTGATGAGAGCTAGGACAGAAAACAAACAATGCAAAGGGAACAGAGAAGCAAGTAGCTTAAGACACACTGGAACAGAGACCTAAAGGAGGGAGAGTCATAGATAACAATGTTCTAGACATCCCAGGACAGGCACAAAAAGTTCCTTAGTGTCAGAATAAAGGTCAATGTGGATGGAAGACAATGGGTAAGGGAAAAATAAAGACAACAGAGAGTCACAGGCCTATGTGCTGAGGGTACCACTATAGGTGTCAGGACAGGAAGGATGTGCATATGAAATGTGGCTTAAGAGGCTCACTTTCGTAGCTGCTAAAGACAAAACAAAGTAAAACAAAACAAAACAAAAAACAGAAGAACTCCTGTTGATGAATGTTCACATGAAAACAAGACAGGAGCAAGGTAGAAAGATATGAGGGTTCTTCAATAATACAGGCATGAGATGGCTGGATCAGCCAGCAGCCAGGCAGAAGCAACGAGGAACTGATGTGGCATCTGGTGGTGGATGGGATGAAGAATGGCATTGAAGAACCAACGCTACCACCATTCACACTAACATTCAGAAGCTATCTCAGACATTTAGAAGCTATCTCAGACATTCAGAAGCTATCTCAG
>LOEQ01000620.1:460958-472325 GCA_001685075.1 Bramus lutescens | reverse complement strand
ATACACACAGACAGAATATTGTATACATAATAAATAAATATTAAAAAAATTATCATGACCAAGAATAGTGGCCAAGAACGTATACTGACCAAAGCTTTGAAGCCATAAAAGGCCTTATTTTTGTTAATTTTTAAAGGCCTGCCTGAAAAGTATCTTAGCAGCAGCTGAGGAAGTGACTGATGCAGCTCCTGGTTGAGAGAAGAAAAGCCCCAAGCCTTTCTGAGGTGTTTTTCTGACACTGAAAACTAGGTAGCTACAGAACAATGTCTGTACACAAATTATTCTGTTTATTCACAGGGTCTTTCTGTAACTCAAGCTCTTTCTTCTAAAATGTTTATAGTTTATCTTAAAAACAGGGCTATCTGGGGCTTGGTAGATGGGCCGGTGAGTGCTTACTGTATGAGGGGCCCTAGTTCCAAGAGCTAGTACCCACACAGCAGCTGGTAGGAGCATGTGCCTGTAATGCTGGAACTGGCTGGAGCGGGCAGGGAAAGGAAGGTTACTGGGATTCGCCAGCCAGCCAGCCTAGGAGAATTGGGAGAGCTCCAGCTTCAGTGAGAAACTATCTCAAAAAGATAAGGGGAGGGGTTGACAAAGAGAGACCTGATGTCAACTTCTGCCTTCTGTTCTCAAGAGCACCCGAGAACACGCACACATGCACACACATAAAGTGATGCCAGCTTTTATAAAAAGTACAAAGATTTTAAAAAGTAACTCAGGGTACAGAAAAACAGAACTAAAACCAAGGTTTCTTTGTTGTGTGTGTATGTGGTTTTCTGAGACAGGGTCTTCTGCTGTGTCCTAGGATGACTTGGAACTCACTCTGTACTGAAATCCACAGCTGTTGTTCTTTCCACAGCCACCAGAGTGCTGGGATCACAGGCACGAGCCACACCATAGGTATGCATTCTATCCCAGGAAAGTGGTAATAACAAAAGTTATAAATTGGCCTTTCTAATTGTTTTATAATGCTTTCCTATCTACTCAATGACGTCAGGCAATATAAATCAGCACCAGAATTATCACTAGCAATGACAGCTAAACAAAGTTTTCCCTGTCACTTTCTTTCTCAGCAGAATGTCCCTGCCTCTGACACTCACCCACACTGATCAGCAGCACTCTGACCCTGGAGCATGCAGTCAGCAGCTTTCTTCCAGAGTGTGAGAAAAGACTCTGGTGCAGCCTGGACTGTGCATGTCTTTTCTTCCTTCTTTATTTAGCATTTCATTCTCGACAGAACAAAAACCTTGTCCCACACGATCTCTAACTCCACAGCTTTTTCTTGACCCACCCACTGCTTCACTTGTTTTCTGCAGGGCTGGTGACTGAGCCCATGGCCTTGTACATCCAAGGCCAGCTCTCTATTACTGAACTATACTTCCTGCCCCGTAACACTGACTGGGTTTGTCTCATACTTGATCTAAAATATAAAGAGAAAATGACAAAATGAGTCAAACTAACGGGGGCTGACTTGGTGAGTGTGGTCCCAAGATTCTGAATTTCTTACAAAATGTTTCAATGTGAACTCTTATTTCCTTACAACTTTATGAAGATGGGGCCACACACCATTTCCTTGCCACTTCTCGAGTGGCACTATTCCCAAAAATGTCTTTTCTTCTATATAAGCTCCCCAAACAGAAGCACCAGTTTATACAACAGTCAACACAAGCAATTAACAGTTAAAATTACAAATGACTGTAAAGAAAACCTCATCTTCACTATTTATAATCATAAAATATTTATCTGTTAATATACCTGCTAAGATATATTCTCTCCACACACACAGTTTTAGCCACTGAAAACAACGTACATCAAATTGTACTGATGAAAACAATGTACATCTTAGGAAGGAAAGCTGCTTAATGTGAGAATCAAGACAACAGTTAGTGCACAGAGCACAGGAATCCCCGAGGGACTTCCATGGGCCATATAACAGCACCAAACTCACTCCTCAGGACCTGTAGATTC
Source organism: Bramus lutescens (assembly GCA_001685075.1). Lineage (NCBI taxonomy): Eukaryota > Metazoa > Chordata > Mammalia > Rodentia > Cricetidae > Bramus > Bramus lutescens. The sequence goes on along the minus strand of LOEQ01000620.1, from coordinate 470,357 downwards.
GTGGGACATAAACTGAGCACCATTCTGTGCAGATGTTTACCAGGTCCTTTGCAAGACCAATGGAACAATAAGGCACATCTGGGCCTCTCTTTCGACAATATCCTTTCTTTCTCCTTCAGAACTGCTACCAAGGTGCCACACGAAGTGTGTGGTGGAGAACACACACCCAAACACTATTCCAGGAAAGCTACTGGGTAGGTCTCACCTATGATTATACACACAACTAAAGACATACATTATTCTTTTTATGATTTCCAGCTCCAAAAGAATATTAGCTTGTAAAATACAGAATTTCAAAGATTTCTCCTTTATTTGCCACCATCTCTTTGTATTTATCCTTTTTATAAAAGTCAGAATATTTTGTTCAGAAAGTGAACATCAGTTTGATTTTATCTTGCAACTCGTGGAAACCGGAATTTTCAGCCAGCATAAAGCAGCACATAGGCACACAAGTTACTTAAAAAAAAAATTAGAACAAACTTTGTGTGAGTGCAAAATGATCAGTTACCTCCAAGACTGCGAATTCCTCTCCACAAGAAAGTTTCAAATAAATTTTCACCAAACTAAAGACAGAAAATCTTTTTATCATGCATTCCGTGATTTTAGTGCTATCTATACTTAGTTCTGAAAACAAGCTTAAATTTTTTATTCCTAATTTATTGATTTAAAATTTTCATTTGGCATTCCTCTTCAAACAGTAGTCCAATGCAAAATTAGGCCATAATGTCTTTACTAAATGTTCCTAGAGATTCAAGTAGCTATTCAATGACAAGGTAACAGAGGATAAATAAGCAGACTATATATAATCAAGGCAAGAAACTGCTACTACCTGATAAGGCACATTTTAAACGCAATGACATAAAAAAGAAACTTTAGAGCCCTTAGATGGCACATTCCTGACCAATGAATCATTAGTTTTTCATGTTCACAGTTCAGATAAGCTTAAAAATGGAAAAAATGAGGCCTTAGAGCAAACAGCTTTGACATGGCGTTACTACAAAGCTTTTGAAACTCTACCTCTTACTTTGCAATGCCCCTGCCCCTAACAAGAAAAGTGTTCCAGTGAAAAAGGGGTTAACTAGCCATCTGTGGGGTCAAAACAGGGCACACAGTGACTGCCTCAGCTTTCCTTCCCACCACCACCTCCTCTGCTAGCTCTCCATTTTTAGGACATCCCTTATCTGAACTTCAGATCATGTTGGAAATCTTTCAAACAAGCTTAAAATATGAGTTTTTTAATATGAATAATCAACTCCTTTAAAGACAGGGAAGCGCTAGCTATTCATACTTATCCATCCAGAAAGATGTAAAAGAAAATTTGTGATAAACCATGGATAAGATATTTTTCCAACATACATAGAACAGAAATTATTATCAAAAGCATTAAACTGCATGCTGGACAATTATTATTCATATTTTATATGATGATATAATAAAAAAGAATATAATTAAAAGGATGCTAAAGGTTTTACTTAGAATTTTTACATGAGAATCTAGTTTTTGGCTGTGCATGCATATACAAACAAAAAAACACGTTCTTTAAAAAAATATGTCCTTATTGTGCCTGATGTCTGTATATCTGTGTAGGCACACATGTGAAGGTCAGAAGACAAAGGCAGAGCTGGTTTTCTCTTTCCACCTTTATAGGCTCTGGGGAACAAACTCGGGTCCTTCGGCTCATGTGTCAAGTGTTTTATCAAGACTGAACCATATACCCAGCCCAAAAGATACGTGGCTCTTTAAAACGAAAATTTACTAATTTAAGTTTGTTGAACAACATTTACAAATTTTGGGAAAATGACAGACAACGTTGAGTTGTCTCATTTTCCTATACCTAATTAGAAAATGTTACCTCTCAAAACAGGCTCATAGTAAGAGAGAAAACAAAAACAAAAACTCACATGATGGTTTACCTTGTGCCTAGCACCCATCATAGACTTTTTTTTTTTTAGACAGGGTATCACTATGTAGCTCTATAACTCTAGCTGTCCTGGAACTTGCTATGTAGACCAGGCTGGCCTCAAACTCAGGTATCAACCTGCCTGTGCCACCCAAGTGCTAGGATTAAAGGCGTGCACCACCACATCCAGCTAGGTGACATCATGGACAATTTTTGCTTGTTCACCTTGAGTTCATATTCTAATCTAGGTTTCTGAACTGAGGCTTCGCACCAAGGAAGAAGTTACAGCCTAGTTCTCGTCTCACGACGGCAGTGCACCCCGGACAGTGTGCACCCCGGACAGTGTGCACCCCGGACAGTGTGCACCCTGGACAGTGTGCACCTTCAGATTCCACTCCTCAAGCCCAGGGTATGTGCTGAAGCAGCCATTACAGATTATCAGTTACTATGCAACATCAGAAACACAGCCAAACCACGGACAGGTGTCCCAGTCTGAACAGTGCAATGAGTGAGGTTAGCTACCCATCTTTCTCATCAACAGCGCTTCTCTGTAGGAAAAGCTCATCTCTACAATAAGCCTACTCACATGAAAAACTGGGAACCATTGGTATGTTTCCCTCGATTTGCCATTGACAAAAGGAACGCTCTGTCATGTTTGAGAATAAAGTTTTCATCTGTTTGAAGAAAACACAAATTTGTTAGTCTCCAATTATAATCAGACTTTAAAGTAATGCTCAAGTACTAAATTGAAAGCAAAGGATGAAATTCCTCTTCTGGTCAGTAAGATATGTGGCAATATTTAGAAAAAAAATTAACTAATCAAGTAACAAAAGCACAAAAAGGCCGACAAGAAACTACTTCAAGCCTTGAGGAAAAGAATAGGTGTTTAACACTCAGTACAAACAGCCTTAGAACAGTCACCTCCGCAGGAACACGCCTGGCTAAATGACACATAAACTACTAACTCTCAGGGAGCATCAGTCAGGATGTTTTTAGGAAAATATCTATAGTAAAATGTATTTCCTTCAAGTTTCCAATTAGCCTGACATATGAACTATATACATAGTTGAGTTTTAATAAGCCTAACCATAAATGCTTAGCATTTGTATGGTAAATTTATTTTTCTACTGAAGTCAAGCTAGTCTATGAGAACAAAAATGTTATATATATTTAAGTTTTAGGGAAATGTCAAATTAAATTAAGTATCAGAAGGATCACAAAATTACCTAAAGAAGAAAGTTGCATAAATCTAACATTTTAAAAGGTAAAATACAATTTTAAGATACAAAAGCTGCTGCCACAGGGAAGAGCCACACATTAAGCGGCCCACAACATTAAGTGTAAGTTGCTACGTGCCATTAGAACAAGCTAGAAAGGGAAAAAATTCTGCCATCATCATCGCTTAGAGATGGTTTTAATTCAGTACAAATATCTTTAAAATTAGATAGTTTTATATCATTCTGGAAGCACCTGATCTCCTCTAATATGAGAAGCTAAGCAGGATCAGGCCTGGTAAGTATTTGGGAGAAATATCTTTAAAACCAAATTTCTTTTTACATTCATACAAGCAAATCTTTCTTTAGAACAAACAGAAACACAAAACTTTAAAGAAAGCATTACCTTGGGGACAGGCTTCTGAAAAAGAGAAGTGATCCATTTTCCCCAAAGGAAATACAAAAGAGCATTACACACTGAAGCTTTGATATCACTAACGCCCAGCAATGCTGGAGCCCACTGTAAACCCCTGCAACTGACTCTTCTAAGGCTTTTTGGGGAAGTGCAATAGTTAGACTTATGAAATGTTACTACTATAGCAGTAAAATACAACCATAAAGTTCTAGTACACAAAAGAAAACATACAAACCTTTGAGAAAGGAAAAAATACCAACTTTTATTCAAAGAAATTGCTTGGTTTAGGTGTGGAAAAACCACAACTAGGTTCTTTTTTCCCTGATGTAGAACTAATAACCAATTGTAAAGGAACAAAGGCACAGATGCACGTATGAAATCACAGATTTTTCCAAGTCTTCAAACAATACAGAAATCCAGCCACAACCTGACCAGACTGTCCGTGGATTTATTAGGAGGGCACAAGGGAGCAGAGTGGAGTTTGTGTTACTGAGCTTCGTTCTCTTACCTTTTCATTTTGCAAAAGACCACATTCTCTATAAACAAAAGAATATGTTGACAGTTTTAGGCAGGAAGATAGGAGTTTTCATGTATATAGTTGCCTAACCTCCATGCTGAAAGTCATGTTTAACCTTAAAGTTAGCCTTAATTAATCTTGTCAATTAAAAGTTATATATTACAATAATTTATCCCCAAACTCATGCAAATAAAGTATTTTCATGCAGCATTAGTTTCATGCAAAACGTGAACTACAAGTAAACCTCTTCTCATTAAAGTATGCGACCAAACTTGCTTTATATCAGAACTGAAACAAAAAACACAAAATACCAAGCCTTACCTTTAAAGTATCCACCATAAATTGATTCTCCACCTTTTCCGTTACCTAAAAACAATGCACCATAATTAAAACTTTAAATATTCAATACATGAAAATTAGTATCTTCTAAACATCTACTTAGTGTAGGTGTCTACACACAAGTATATGTGTGCAACAGTGTGAATGTGTGTGCCAGAGGACAGCCTGCAGGAGTCAGTTTTCCCCTTCCACCATGGGAATCATCAGGCGTAGTCACAAGTGCCTTTACCTGCTGAGTACCTTGACAGCTCCATTTGCTTTTGATTTAAAACACAGTCTCAATATTGTAGGTCAAGGTGACCTTAAACTCAAAAAACCCTAGCCTCGACCTCCCAAGTGTTGGGATTATAGGTACATGCCACCACATCCACCTCTATTATTATTACTGTAGTGCTTGAGAGAAACCAGGGTCTGGTATACACCAAGCAAGTGCTCTACAATTCAGCTACATTCCCAGCCCAATAAATTATTTTTGATGGCATCAATATCCTGACGAAAATCTTTTTAATTGCCTTTTAATTGCTCAAAAAACAAAAACCCCATGATTCTAGGTACATGCAATTAATTTAATCTTTAAAATATTATGATAAATACTATCAGAAAATGATCACTATGACCCATTTATTTCAAGCAGCAGTCACACTAAGAAATTTCTAGAATAGCTATAATTGGGCAATACTATGGTATTCACTGGATGGTAAATCTATGAGATACAAAGTTACTAAAATAAATTATATAAACAAAATAAAACGTCATAGTCTTTTACTTTTTCACAAATTCTAGATCTGTAACATCTCTTCATCCAACATTGATGCACTGAGGACACAATATTCACATCATTCTATGACATGATATTCACAACTAAAAGCAATAATGAGATTCTTTACAAACTGATGAATGGATTTATTAGGAATACAACTTTTAGCTCTACCTTCACTGAAGTCCCCACCCTGAATCATAAAGTTTTTAACCACACGGTGGAACGTAGAACCTTTATAACATAACTTCTTCCCAGTTGTTTTCCCAAGGCCTTTCTCTCCTGGAGGGGGGAAAAGAAGAAGTTTAGCTACAAACCCATCATTCCATAGGAATAACCAACAAGCTAAACTGTGGTCAAATCCCTCCCATGTGCTGACACCGTGAGAGATGTAAGGCATAGACAAATGACAAACATACATAACGTACAAATCAAAATAAGTAACACAAAGCAGTATCAGTCTATGTTTTAAACTGGTCCAGAAACAATTCTGTGTGCTACAGGACATAAGAATGGAGATGAATGAAATAAATCAGCTCAAATGTTGTGTCGCTTTGTGTTCAAATCAAAGGTTTAAAAATGAAGTTTGCTATTTATAACGTTTAACATTATCTCTTGTTATTTCTGCTTGGCTAGGGCATTGCAATGACACATAATGAAAAGCAGTGTTATGTTTTATAATTTGAAGAGGTAAATGTATTAAGAATTGAAATTTGAATAAAATTTTTCCAAAATAAATTAATTTTGAAGATGTACTATTTGACAAACTAACGCATAAAGATTGTATCACGTGAAATAGAATCTTCTCATTTTAAAGATGATTTCTTTTTCCTCCCGTCCTCTCAAGAAATGTTTCCTTCATTTCATATGAAGTAATAATAACATTTTGGCTATAAAACTCACTTCACAGACAATTATATTTTTATGAAAGTTCCCCTTCCATAAAGCAGCTCAAGTAGTCAGGAGTCTTACTGAAAACAGGCTAAACCCACACTCACCTGAGCACAGACATAGGAAGTTTTTGCATGTTTTTGGACATATGTCTGAGAAGAGCTGAAACATAATTCGACCAACTGAAACAAAATATATGAGGGAAAAAGAACAGTGAGCAAGCTAATACAACTATTTCCTATAAGAACTACTGGGAAGTACCGTAATAATAGTCTCTTCTTTGTTTTTTAGCGGCCAATCCCACACACATAGTTAAGAATTCTAGCACATATACTGTACAATTTGAAGTGTTTTTTAACAGAGCCTTCTTGTACATTAGACTCTTTAATACAGAACTAATAACCCATTTAAAAAAATATTTGTTTGGTTTTGTGAGGCTAAAGCTCAAACCCATGGCCTGCTAGATGCCCAGCAAGCACTCTATTGTTAAGCTACATACACTCCCAGCCCCAAGTATTCTTAATTAACAGTTGACCCAGTCAGTGATGGGCATATCCCTCCTTAAGAGTCTATTCTGCTCAGTACAGTTAGAAGGAAAGCTCTTCCACGATGTCTGCGGAGCTTTCTTCCCTGAGCTGTTTGGAGCCAATCACCTAAACTGTACCCACACTCAACACTCAATGCTCATGTTCCACTCCCTGGGAGCTAGGAGAGAAAAGGTTACTCAGAAGAACCAATGCTGTCTGCAATAAATAACAATAAAAAGGAACACACTGTGCCTTGGAAAACAGTTCACAAATTCTGGTCTCCATATTCTTTTGAACTGCTTAAAATTCCTAAGCTGTTGTTTATGGGTTATGGGTTACACTTTTTAAATAGCATATATAAACCAAAACTCAGACATTTCTGTAAGACACAACATCCAAGTACACATTTCATTAGTTCTCAGGTCAGTGAAGGGAGAGCTTCCTAAAAGTGCAAATCCTACTTTAGTATTACCATAAAAAGCAGTTCCGAGGTAGAGGCACACGCCTTATCCCAGCATTTGGAAGGCAGAGGCAGGAGTATCTCTGTGTTAAAGACTAGCCTGATCTAAGGAGTGAATCCCACTAGGGCTACAAAGAGAAATCCTGTCTCAAAAAACAAAAACAAGCCGGGCTGGGGAGATGGCTCAATAGACAAAACACTTAGATCACAAGTATGACGACCTAAATTTGAATTCCTGGAACCCATGTAAAATGCCAGATGTAAACCCATACATACATAGACACACACACACACGCTAGGATAAACACATTAACCCAATCAGGCTCCTAATGTATGAGTGCATATTAAGCAAATGTTTTACCATTGAAATAGATGTCTAGCCTTCCATTTTGAATGAAACATGGACAAAGTATCAGAAAAAAACTTGTCATAATTTCTAGCTATAAAGAGGTATAACTTGGCCAGGCAGTGGTGGTGCACACCTTTAATCCCAGCACTCGGGAGACAAAAGGAGGGGAATCTTTGTGAATTTGAGGTCAACTTGGTGAAAATTCAAGTTCCAGGACAGCCAGAGAAACTGTCTGGAAAAACCAAACAGAGAGAGAGAAGGAAGTATAATTTGAGTTGGTTTACTACAGAGCAAATCCTATACAAAAACTGACCACTGTACAACAAAATATTAACCTGAAGTAAGATCATTTGTGAAACAAACTGTAGCTTTCAAGAAACAGCTTAATGGAATTGCATTATTTTATAGAAAACAGGGAATATCTGACACTTCAAGCATTTAGAACTTGGAACAGGAGGCATTCTGAAGATACAGTCTCTGATGGGAAGGAAGTAATATGCTTCAGTAGTTTATTTTCAGTGACAAGCATAAGCTCTGGTCATGAAACAAACCAAAAAGAAAAAAAAAAACAGGGCTCAGAGCAGGTGGGAAGGGAGGGACTGGGTAGGTGGTTCAGCGGAAGAGCGTTGGTCAACATGCCTGATGCCCTAGGTATCAAAAGCAAAAAAAGATAAAACAAGGAATAAAAAGTAAACTTCATCCCTCAAGTTTTTATAAACACACACACACACACAAAACCAAAAACAATAAAACCTTGGTTCGTTAGCCTTCAAGTCTGAGCACTCCGCCAGCGCGCTCTTCACGCTTTGGAGACACGGTCTCTCCTTTAAGTCGCTCAGGCTGCTCTCAAGGTTCAAACTCAATTTGTAGTTCAGGAGGGCCTTAAATTTACAAACTCCCAGGCCAGATTCTTAAGAAAACTAAAAGAGGAGCTGCTGAGATGTCTCAGCAGGTCAAAGTGCTTGTGAGAAAACTCTAAGGAAAAAAGACAACAGTCTTGTGACCTCAGTTCCTTCAGAAACACAGAATTGTTCTTGGAATGTGCTTCTGCGACCCTCCCAGGTGTAGCAGATAGGAGTTCACTTTAGATTACTGATTACAACTGGTTATTATTTACCTCCTCAATGGAAAAACATGTTTTTGTCATGAATGGCTCATCCTTGTGACTGCACACTTTACTCCTGTGACTCTTCTTAACCCTCAGAGTATAAACCGTCTGATGCTCTGAACAAAGTTGGCTACTGCATGAGACTTTTATAGTCCACCTCACTGTTAGGCCCCACTCTCCCAGGTTCACGCTGCCAGTAGAGCAGTAAAGAACACAGTTTCAATCAGGAGTAAAAGGGGAGCTATGACTAAGATAATGGCAAACAAGTCAAACAAGTTAGAGAAATGCATTAGTTTCTTAAAAGCTACAAACCACCAATATTATGTCAGTGAGTAACAGACGTGAATGAACACTCCTATACCTACCACAGAAATTAAAATCTTCACTAAGAACCTTAATAACAAAAGAACAGTTACAAAATTAATTCCAAGAACACCTTACTGAATTCATACAGAAAACCTATTACTCAATGTAAAGGTTTTCCTGTTAAATTGTGTTTGCATTCATTCAGAAGTTTTATAATTCAAAAGCTAATCTGTTTTGCATTTGTATTGGTGGTAAATGAAAATACACACTATGTTGTGTATCTTGATTTCTGTATCACCTCTGGTTATGGAAGTAAATCAGATACTGTATTGGTGATTCAGAGAAGTGAACTTGGAGCCTTACACATGATAGGCGAGCACTCTCCCACTCAACTATATTCCTGTCTGATTCTTAATTCTTCATCCTTGTTCAGTAGTTAATCCATGATCCAGATAACACAGGTTTTACTTGTTTTTAAGAGTTAAAAACAAGCTGGGCAGTGGTGGTGCATGCCTTTAATCCCAGCAGAGGCAAGCGGATCTCTGTGAAGTCAAGACCAGCCTGGACTAGAGAGTGAATTCCAGGGTAGGGTAGCCAGAACTGCACACACACCAAA
>LOEQ01000620.1:420215-437572 GCA_001685075.1 Bramus lutescens | reverse complement strand
CAGACGCCGCATGCCCCTCCATTTCTTTTGTGGCAGTTGAACTGCTTAGGATCTCCTTCCCAGGGTGGCCTGACAAGTGCCACTGGGGTCAGGCACTTCCTGTCCCTTTAGGACCTTGAACTCTGCAGCCTACTTCCTGCTGTTGCTGCTGTTGCCCCCAGTCCTGCTGGTCCCGCCTCTTCCTTCATCCCTTTGTGCTTCATCCCAGTAGTTCAGGGAAGGGGAGGCTTCAATAGAGAGGAGGAGGAGGAGCGAAGAAAGCAAAGTGTGGGGAACCAGGAGTGGCATAGGGGAAATAATTTGCAGTTCTAGTGTTGGGATCCCTGGAACCATCTCCTGCCTCACTGACGGGCGACCTTGCTTCCCTCAGGTGTCCTCATGACTTCTCTGGCGGACCATGCCCATGATCGTTTTTGCCAGCATAGTACGGGTGAGGGATGGGCTGCCCCTCTCAGCCTCCACTGACTTCTACTATGCCCAGGAGTTTCTGGAATGCAGGAGGCAGCTCAAGGCCTTAGCCCAGAGGCTGGCTCAGCATCCAGGCCGAGGTTCTGCAGAAAGCCGTGACTTCCATATCTAGTAAGTGAATGCACTCGCTTCTCCAGGACGTCAGCAAAATTGGGGTCATTTTACCCACAGGCTGAGGTAACACTGCTGAAGGCAGTGTGGGTTGAAGGTTAAAGGTATGGCCTCAGCAGTCAGGTGGTGTATGCTTGCAACAGAGTCAGGGAAGGAGTGCATGTCCATCCTCAGAACCTCCATTCAGTGCCGTTATCATCTGGCGTCGGTAGAGCATCCTTGGATGTGGGGAGACCTGGCTCCTCCCCAGGGGGCACCCCTTTAGTCATTCTATTTTTTACTTAGCTACAGCAGAAGGAAGAAGACGAGAAGCTACGTTAAAATGCCGGGGAGGGAAAAGTGGAGCAGCCCAGACACAAGAGTTCCTCAAGCCACGTCCTTAGAGGGCAGCTGAGGATGGCTTTGACCTTCTGATCCCTCCTGCTTCCACTTCCCTGTTGGTGGGACCACGGCTTGTGCTACCACACTTGGGGTGTGCAAGCACTCTGCCAACCAAGCCTCATCCCAGCCCGGTTTTTCCTGTGGCTGTTCCATGACGGGAACAGGGGAATGAAAGTGAGTGAGGGTGGGTCTCTCCTTTCAAAGAACTTAAAGTCTCATGTGGGAAGAAGAGAAAGAGACACGGAGTTAGTACAACAGGGAAAGCCCACGGTGGGTACCAGCGACAATGACGGCAGAGGCTGTGGATGCTTCGTATCCTCACCACGTTCCTGTGCTTTCAGGGGCTTATGAGGCACTTGGCAGGGTCAGGCAGGCCAGGCGGGTCACATGCTTTGCCGAGGAGGAATTGAGGTCAAGCCACTTAAGGAAGCTTCAGCTAGTGAGCGGTGGAGCCAGGATTTGAAAGCAGCCAGTTGGCCCCCAGGTTTGCCGCTCGTGTGTTCGGTCCTTTCTTGTGTTGAGGAGCAAGGCAGGCTTGGAAATAGTCAAGCGGCTTCTTACAGACTGTACGCCGGCCTGTGGTTTTACTAGCTAGGTCTTTGCTTGCCAAGTCCCTTTCTTCCCTTTTCATGATACTTAAAACTGGCCAGAGACGTTGGCATCCTTTTAGGTCTGTTTGGCCTCAGAATCATAAAAGCAGAAGGCAAGTGCCAGCCTGGCCTGAGGGCAGGCAGAAGGGTAAAGGACGGTGGCTGGAGGCCTGAGCTGCCACCTTGTGGAGCAGACTCCTGGAGTTGCTGACTCCCGGAGTTGCTGACTCTGCTGCTTCCTCCCTGCACTGTCTGCATGCGCTCAGGAAGCTGTGCATCAGACAGGACTCCCTTTTCCTGAAGAAGTCCATGACCTCATAATTAAATCCGGGCTGCCTTGGTAACTTCCAAAAAACAGGACTATAAAATGTTCTGCTCTTGATTTTTCTCATTTTGCTTGTTTTTATGGTGCCGGGGTTGACCCCAACACCTGTGCACATTAGGTCAGTCACCCCAACTCACCTGCTTCTTCATATTTTGCATTAAATATCCACCCTCAGTGTCACGGAGGCAGCTTAGACGTTTTTTCTTCTTTCTTCTTTTTTTTTAATCTCTCAAGACGGCTTCTCTATGGATCCCCGGCTGTCCTAGTACTCACTCTGTAGACCAGACTGGCTTCAAACTCAGAGATTATTGCCAGCCTCTGCCTCCCGAGTGCTGGGATTACATGTGTGCACCTCCACCGCTTGGCAATCATTTCTTTTTTAAATTTGACTTATTATGTTGTATATATGCATGTGTGCACACATATATGTTCACAGAAATGTGGTTATTCAGATGCCATAGCATTCCTAGGGAGGTCCATCCCCCACCTTGTTAAGGTCAGGCCTCCCTTGTTCTAGGCTAGCTGGCCTGCAAGCTTCTAAGCAATTCCGTCACCAGTTCCCATTTTGTCCTGGGAGTGCTTGGGTTATAAATGCATGCCTTCACATCCAGCTTTTAAATGTGGATTCTGGGGATTTAACTCAGTCATCAGTCTCAGCAGCACGCACCATTATTTGCTGACCCATCTGGTCAGCCTTAGTCTTTTCTTAAATTTTTCTAAAGTTTAGATTTATTTAATTTTATGCGTATGACTGTTTTGCCTGAATGTATATGTGGTACCGAGTCTGTACCTGTAATCCTAGTATTCAGGAGGCTGAGGCAGGAGGCTTATCAGTTAAAGGCTTGGCTACATAATTTGACCCAGCCTCGGCTACATAATTTGAAACCAGCCTGAGCGACAGACAGATCTTATCTTTAAAGAAGAGCAAAGTAAAACATTAACCCAAGATGAGGTGGGGATTTATTCTGTCTCTTGGCAGCTCAGATGTCACCTTCTCTTTCAGTTTCTCGTCATCAGGGGACGTGGCCTGCATGACCATCTGCTCACGCCAATGCCCAGCCGCCATGGCCTTCTGCTTCCTGGAGACTCTGTGGTGGGACTTCATAACTTCCTATGATGCCACATGCATCAGCCTGGCCTCCCGGCCCTACGCTTTTCTTGAGTTCGGTTTGTAACTGTCTTTGTCCTTTTCTTTCTCATATGATGTTATGTTTATAGAAACTGAAGGCTAGGTTTGGCCTTAACCATCCGGGAAAACCACAGGAAGTTCTACCATATGCTCTGATTTCATAGGAATTAAAGTGGTCTTGAAGCTTAACATGGTGGCTTTCTGTGTCTTCAGAGCCTGTGGGGAGATGGAGGAAGGTTCTCCATAGGCTTCCGAAGCAAACCATAGTCTGTATAGTTCAGAGCTATACTATATGAATCAGGGCTGTTATCTATGGATAACAGGATGTGCCCAGCAGCCTGAAGTGTTTACTGTCTTACACTTGGAGACAGTTCTGTTGACACCAGTCCTGGGGCCGAGCTACCTGGGAAATTTTCATCCATGGTAAGTCCGGAAGTGTAGGAAATGTTTCTAACTCCTGTGATGATGTCACATTCCTGCAATATATTTTTTTCCTGCATTTTGTCAAAACATTCGGCTGTGACAGTTTGGAAATGAGACAATTTGGTCCTTCCTTCAGCAGGTTGACAAGGCCTGCTTTGGCAGAAGACATGTTTGTTCCAGGCTCAGCCAGAAGGGCCTATGTGGTTCCTAAGTCTATAGAACACAGCCTGGTAGTCACACAGTTTTTGCCAAGTATGGTTCATTTTTGAGCTCTAGGGCAGTGTTTCTCAACCTGTGGGTCATGACCCTTTTAGGGAGGTCCAAGGCCCTTTCACAGGGGTCATCTAAACCGTCTAAAAACACAGATATTTACATTAGAATTCATAATACTAGTCAAATTGCAGTTATTAAGTAGCAATGAAATCATTTTATGGCTGGGGCCACCACAACATGGGGAACTCAGCTAAAGGGTCGTAGCATTAGGAAGGGTGAGAACCACTGGTCTAGGAAGTCAGAGAGGGGTGTTGGATATTTAGTCTCTGGGATGGACCTGAGCAGGGATCCGGAGTGTTTGGTATAGGCAGTCAGGTGTAAGGCCAGCACTTAGGCCCTCTGGCTCTGACTGCGAGAGTTCTTACTTTCCCTCAGTGACTTCCTGCCTGGCCATTGGGTGTAGTCAGCTCTTTCTTTTGTGACCACAACTTACAAATAACAACACAGAAACTTTATTATTAATTATGAAAGCTTGGCCTTAGCCTAGGCTTTTTTCTAACTAGCTCTTATAACTTAACCTGTTTTTATTCATCTATGTTCTATCAAATGTCTTGGTTGCCTTTCCTCTGTCCGACTTGTTCCATAACCCACTGGCATCTCCTGCATGCCAGTTTCATCCCTCTGACTTCCTCTCTCTGTCTGAAATTCCGCCTATCCTCTCCTGCCTGGCTATTGGCCACTCAGCTCTTTAGTACACCAACCACAGCAGTGCATCTTCACACAGTGCACATATGTCCTACAGAAACTGGGAGTGGATGGGAGCAGCACCTTCTGGGCGTCGAGGCTTTACTGTGGCAGACTTAGGGTGCTCTGGGAGGCTCTCGTGAAGTTGTCATCTTTGGTCCCTCTTCTTCCTGTCAGGAGGGTGGTGTCTGTCTCCAGGCAGAGCACAGCTGTGGCTCCCTTGGCGTCAGTTAATTTAGAGAGGAGTAGAGCTGCATTCTTTCCCCCTTGTCTCTGTATCCGCCTTCCTTGCAAAGCAGCGAGCTGAGTCTGACAGGAGACTTTCCCTAGCGCTGTAGTCAGAGGCTGCTTGTTCATTCCCGGCTGTCCAGACCTGAAATAATCACACAGAAACTGTATTAATTAAAACAGTTTGGCCTATTAGCTCAGAGTCTTTATTAACTCTTACATCTTAAATTAACCCATTTCTAATATTCTGTGTATCACCACGAGGCTGTGGCTTACCGGGTTCTGGCATCTTTCTCCTTCAGTAGCTACATGGCGTCTCTCTGACTTCGTCTACTTTTGTCCAGCATTCAGTTTAGTTTTCCTGCTTAGCTCTATTCTGCCCCACTGTAGCCCCAAGCAGCTTCTTCTATTCATTAACCAATGAAAGTAACACATAAACAAAAGGACTTCCCAAATCATAGCACCGTCATGACTCCTTAGTGTGTGGGAGCATGAGTCAGAGATTAGTGGTGCTAGAATCATGCGTGCGTGTGTGTGTGTGTGTGTGTGTGTGATTGGGGCTTCCTAATGTGTGTGAGGAAAACTTCAAAAACTTGTCAGCCAGGCATGGTGGCACACACCTGTGATCCTAGCAGTTGGTCCTACCAGGAGTTCAAGGCCATCTTTGACCATTAGCAAGTTTGAGGCCAGCTTGGACTGTATGAACTTTTGGCTTAAAAAAAACAAACAAACAGATAAAGCCATGTCATTTGTTGAAATGGGTTAATAGTAATATAACTAAACAATTCAAAACCAATATTTCTTTCCTAGTTTGTTTTCTATTGCTGTGATAAACACTATGACCAACCCAAAGCACCTTGAGAAGAAAAGAGTTATTTGGTTTGCAGGGTGTGTGTGTGTGTGTGTGTGTGTGTGCATATATATGTACATATATACATATATATTTCACAAGATACACACATATATATATACACATCTCATGAAGAGAAGTCAGGGCAGGAGCTCAAGGAGAGGGGACCTGGAGTAGGAACTGAAGCAGAGGTCATGGAGAGATGCTGCTTACAGGCTTGCTCCCCACCCATGGCTAACATGTTCAGTCTGCATTTTTGTACAGCCCAGGCCCGCCTTCCCAGGGGTCACACTGCCCACAGCGGGCTCTTGCCCTCCCACGTCACAGGTTTGCCATTGGGGTCGCTCTGACCACAGCGGGCTCCTGCCCTCCTACACCACAGGTTTGCCATCATAGGCCAATCTCATGCAGGCGGTTTCTCATCTGGAAAGTTCCTCTTCCCAGATGGCTCCAGCTTGTGCCCAGTTGGCCAATACAGCCCGCACACCTCCCTACGTGGCCTCCCAGCTTGTACTGTAGAGCCGTGTTTATCTTCAAAAAGCTCTTGACATGAGACTGTCAGGGATTCTCATTCCCAACTCCAAGTTCAGTCTGGTGCCTCCTGCCCACTGCAGGGTCTCTGAGGTTGGCAGATTTCTGCAGCTGCACTTAATTATTATGCTTTGAAGAAATGGATCAGATTAGTGTTAATGTGTAGCAGTCACCTGACCTCCCATAATCGACTCAGTTTGTAATCTGGCTGACTTGCTAGTTGCTTAGCAATGGGCGCTTTGCTCCCCGCATGCTGCCTTGGAACGCCCATCCTGACGATGCTCACCTTGGACCTCTCTCTCTCCCCGCAGACAGTGTCATTCAGAAAACCAAGGGGTATTTTAACCACATGAGTTCCTCCCAGATGAAGAGTGGCTTCAAAAAGATTCAGGAGGAGCTTGAGCTCCAGCCTCCAGCAGTTCTGTCCCTGGAGGGTACAGATGTGGCCAATGGCATCCTGAACGGCCACACCCCGGTGCACGCTGAGTCTGGTAAGTGCCTGCTGTTCTCTGGTGGAGACGGAAGGGCACGTGTTAGGTAGAATTCCCTGGAAAAATGGTCTGGTTTGGCGGTAGCATGTTAAATATCTTGGGAAGAATATAGATGAACCCTTTTCCACATAGTTGTTAAGAAAACAAAAACAAAACCTTACTGTTGTGATAGTGGCTTCTTCAAGGAAGCAATCTGATAACTTTCTGGAGTTTCCAGACCATCTTCGTAGGTTGTTCATCAGGGTGAAGTTCACAGGTTTACATGCTGTGAGAATTACTGTGTCGGAAGCTCCTCGTGGGACTCTGTGGCTTACCATATTACTAAGGCACTGGAAGCCTGCGCTGGGAAGCCACAACCCTCTTGTTGGAGAGGGGTGTAGGGACAGTATCTATGTGCCATCTAAAAATTCTTCAGTGGGTGGCTCTGGTGTAAAGGCTTGCCTCCACCCCGGGCACCTGAGTGTGATGTCTGAAGACCACATGGTAGGAGGAGACTCCTTCATTATCCTCCTACCTCTGCACACATGCCATGGTGTGTCCCCTGCAAGAGCTGTCTACATCGTAACAATCTAATTCTAAAAATTTCTGTACTAAGCTCCTGGCTTGAAATTTAAGTGGCATCTTAAGTATATTTGGTTTGGGCTTCATGTGTTTAAACCAATAGATTCCCAGGTTGGCTCACCTGCCAGTCAGCAGGCTGATCCTGTTTAATGTTGGGAGAATTTGAAGAAGGAGGCCGGGTAATCAAGCCCAAGCTCCCCCTTGCCACGAGTGACCACAGGGACGTCTTTGTAATATATGGCTTTTTTTTTAAGTACTTAGAAAAGAGGAGCAAATCCCCAAAGCGCCAAGTTACCCACCTGTCTAGACATTTTCCTGCCTCACCTAATTGTCCCAAGGCCAGAGTCCTCACAGGTAGCATGTTCTCTTCTAATAGGAACTCAGATTTCTCCGTGGGAACTAACACCCTAACACTAGTCTTAGCTGGACTGTGGCTTCCAGGGCATGTGTTTGTGTATTATTTTCGGGGGAACTGTCAGGACAGAAAGGATACTTAGGAAGGAGCATGGCAGGAGAAGGGACTGGGCAGCATCAGTGAACCAGAATCCATTTGAATGATGACCATTGGGAGAGAGCAAGTCTGTGTTCCTGTTATCATCCTGGCTGCAGTGATAGCCCAGACAGTCACACTGTTCTAGATGGAACACCTCCTCTTCCTGGGTAGCTTAGAATTACTAAGATGCCTGCTGTGGATTTCTCTGGATGCCCACACGACACTGAACATCGTCTTTATTGGGAATAGAGTGGAACAGTTTACAAACTGGAGACTGAGGTGGTGGAGGAAATGCTTCTCGGGACTGGACACTCCTGCCCCAGCATCTCAGCCTGGCCTTTGGGCGTGCCGTTTTGGGTGACTCTGTGTTGAGGCATCCCATGTCCTGCAGGATGCTTAGCAGTGCCATTGGCATTTGCCTGTCCTTGTGACAATTACAGGTGTCTCTGGACACCCCTCTGGGGGGCAAGCCACCCCTGCTTAAAAAGGCAACTGAGTGCTCACAGATTTGCGTCTGACATGGGAAAGAGCTTTTTTTCCTGGAAGAAGTTCACCTCTGTTTCTGAGATCCATTCTGGCTTGCCCCGCTAACTTCTGTTGCTTTTTAGATGCGTGCTTGTGGTTCTGTGCTTAGCATCGTGGGTCTGTTAGCAGAGGTCTAGTTGGCTAGTTGATGTCCCGTCCCCTCGTGTCGCAGAGATTAAGTTCTCACCGGACGCTCCTTTCTTTCCATTGTGAAGCCCTGAGTCTCCGGATGGAGCCGGTGACGGCGCTGGGCGTCCTCTCCCTCGTGCTCAACATCATGTGTGCTGCCCTGAACCTCATCCGCGGAGTGCACCTCGCAGAACACTCCTTACAGGTGGCCTTGGGGATTGAACCCAGGATTTTCTGAGTGCCTCGGCATGTGCTGTTTACCCGGAGCTGCATCCCCAGCCCTGCTTCACGGTCCAAAGGAAAGACAAGTGACAGAAGCTGACGATGGGAGGCAGTCTGTCGATCAGCTCTCTGTGCAGTTAGGATTTTTGTTTGCTTGTCCTTGTTTTGCTCTTTTGTTTTTTTGAGACAGGGTTTCTCTGTGTAGCTATGGGTCTGTCCCAGTTCAGACTGGCCTCAAACTCACAGAGATCCCCCTGCCTCAGCCTTCCCAGTGCTGGGATCAAAGTTGTGGGTCATCACCACCTAGCACAGTTAGGTTTTACGAATATCAAAAGTTCAAATAAAACATTTTGGAAATTGTAACCCATAAGCTGGATATGGCGATGCACCCCCTAATCCCAACATTGGAGAGGTGGAGGCAGGAAGATCAGAAACCCACACCCAGTCTTCAGCTACATAAGAGTTCTGGGCAGCTTAGGATGTTGCTGTGAAGTAGACAGCTTGCCCGTGGGGACTTTGGGCTGCCTCCCAGTCCTTGGGAACCAAGGTTCCATAGTCAACAGCATTCAGGGTAGAGTCTCACACTGACAGGCTCTAGGAAGACATGTCCCCACCCTGTGGTGTGTGGCCTGCAGGAGCCTCTTCTCTTCTCAGATACCCGCATCCCTGGGATGAAGTGAGCATTCCTTTTGTTGGCCAAAAATTAAAAAACATTTTTGGAAGTTTTCGAACACTTGTCAAAGGAATAGAACTGTTATTTACATAAGCAGGTGTCTGCTATTTTTAAAGATAGAGCTATAGTGTTTTTTATAGATTTTTGTCTCATATTTCTTTGGGCATTTTTTTTTTAGTCTTACTGACCTTTTGATTGTATGTTATGGTTTCTGATTTTGTGTTTTTATGGATTTGGGGATGTGTGTTTACTGCATTTTTCATTTTCTTTTCTTTTTCTTTTTTATTTTATTATTATTACTGTTATTTTTGCCTCTTTTTTTAAGAGAGAAAGAAAGCATGGAGTTGGTTGGATGAAGGGGTGGGGAGGGCCTGCAAGTGGGTAGGGAGAGGAAACTGTGATCAGAATATATTGTATGAATTTTCAATTTAAAAAAACAAAACAAAAGACAAAGCCATAGTGCTCATGGCAGTGTTAGGTGTTGAGTTACTGTAGAGTAAGGGATGGTGGTGGTTCACGGGTGTTGAGTCCAGAAGGCTGATGTGGACTGGGCCCTTTGAAGAGCGGCATTGGGCCTGTGTTAGAGCCGTGGCTGTGAAAACCCTTGGGCCAGTTAGTTACCACATCTCAATTTTGACCAGTGTGTGGTGTGGATCAGGCACCTGCCAGCTGTGTGCAGTAGAATTGGTGCCTGGTTGGTTGCCTTGAGCGTCTCTTGGCATCGTGCAGGGACAGCATCGAGGTGACAGTGCCTGGGACTAGAGGTCCTAGAAGACGCTTAGCACTAGCAGATGAGAATGTAGCATGATGGCCCGAGACAGGAGTGTGTGTGGTCTGTCTAACATTGAAAAAGGTCGCGTACCTCGCCTGAGTCTGGCTAGGCATCTTTGAACTGTCAGTCACACCCAGGAAATGGGAATAATGAGCTTCGTGCCATGGTGGTTCCTTTCAGCCAAACCTTTCTTCTGTGTGCCCCGGATCTGTTTCAGATTGCCCAGGAGGAAGTTGGGAACATCCTGGCCTTCTTCATCCCTTCTGTAGCCTGCATCGTCCAGGTGGGTACAGTTCCTAACTGGGTACTTTTGGAGACTGCAGGCAGCTGCCTGGGGGAACAGTGACACCCGGTGTGGTTGTGACTCAGGAGAAACCACAGTGTAAACCACATGGCTTTCCCTCATAGCTTATCTAACTATCAGGTCCCTGAGGGGGATTTTACAGGGAGGCCACGCAGTCTTGGGAGGACCTTGTGGTCTGGTCTGCCCCCTATGCTGCATCTCTGTCTTCCTGCATCTCCAGGCTGGACATGTGCCTGTGTGTCACTATCATCCTTCCTCCTGTGATACCTGTTTCATTCTTTTTGAATCTCCTCCTGTTCACTTGGTGGTTAGCAGCCATGGGGCCTAGCTTTGCTGTAGTGAATTTAGTGAGTAGGCACATGTGTGCAGGCGTCAGCGGAGACACACACGCATACAGCCATCAGCGGGTAGGCTCATGGATGCAGGCATCAGTGGATAGGCACATACATGCAGGCGTCAGCAGATAGACACATACATGCAGGCGTCAGCAGATAGGCGCATGCATGCAGGCGTCAGTGAATAGGTGCATGCATGTAGCTGTTTGTGGCTGCATCTGACTTGAGGCTGTCTGCTTCTCTCTGACTGGTTGTATTGTGGTCTCATTTCAGTGTTACCTGTACCTGTTCTATAGTTCAGCCAGGACTCTGAAGGTGGCACTGATGCTGGCCTTCATCTGCCTGGGCAACGTGTACCTGCATGGGCTGAGGAACACCTGGCAAATCCTCTTCCACATAGGAGTGGCTCTTCTGTCTTCATATCAGACCCTAACCAGACAGCTGCAGGAGAGGCAGCCTGACTACGGAGTGTGAGGACAGCATCGTGCAGTGAATGGAGCCTTTGACTTCCCCTCCCCGCCCCGGAAGGCCGGTCTGTTTCCGCTCCTGCTTCTCAACTCCACCTCAGATCTCCATCCGTGAAGCTCCCGAGATCACAGATTCTGGCAGGTGTCATGGAGGACCCAGGGCGGCCGGTTGCAGGTCTCAGTCTGTGTGGAGCATTTGTGAATAACGGCCAGCCGAGCACAGGACAGGCAGCCGAAGCCAGAGCTTGCCGGGAGAGCATCTCTGATGGCCAGAGTGACCATGTGTTGGTCTCCTACCTAGAACGATGCTGCACACCACTAGATTCCACGATGGTAGCTTTGGTCATTGGCCTGCCAGAAAATGGTCTGCAAGGAGACTCTTAAAGTTGAAACCAGTTTGCAGTGCCGGTGTAACCTCAGCCAGTTTTCCCTAGAGTGTCACTTCAGGGTAAATTAAAAGCTTGAAAACACGGCTCATAAATGTAAGCTAGGTAAATTTTGTTTACATTTTTGATAACTTGGGTTCGATATACTTTTGGAATATTTAAATATATTTTGGATATAAATTGAAGCTCATTTAGAATTAAGGCAAACTTAGGCTAAAGAAATGCTAAGTAAATCCGAGTTTATTTAATTTGCAGAGACCATTTGTGGTGGCGGGACTGTGTGGCTACGGATGTTGTCTATATCTCTTTGCAGGGTCTATCTGAAGATCGTTAAATTAATAATCAATATTACTGGGTCATAAGCACATGGACATGAACAGATGTGAGAGCCCTAGGGTCCTTTCCATGGGGCAGAGAGAAGTGGAAATGCTGGGGTTCAGCGGTGCTTGGCAGAATTGGGGAGAGACTTCTGTCATCAGCCTTTGGGTGGCAGCCCAGTGCCCGTCAAGGTAGCATTGCTGGAGGTGTGGTCCTGTGTGCCTCCTGGAGAGGCCGTGCCTGAGCATCTCGGTTAGACTGAGGGCCCCATTGTTTTATAGGTAGGCATTGAGTGGGTGCTAGCGTTGCAAAGCTTCGTGTGACTGACACCCGTGGTGCAAAAGCTGCTAAGGTCTGCTTCTGAATAAGAGCCCCCTGCATCTCCAGTGTGGGTATCTGGTGGCACTCAAGAAGCCACATTGGGGTTTACCCCTCTGGCTCGTTCTTGGAGTAGTGCACCCACAACTGTGTGGGTTTAGCCGTTGGCTCCGTAAGTGATCAGTCCTATTTTGATCATTTCTAAAGGAGAAAGCCATCCCCAAAGTTGAGTAGCGGGGAAAACAGATGTGTGGGGTAAAGAGTTCTCTTGCTTGGCTGTCACTGGTACCGCGTGTTGGCCAGCCACCAGGTGTCTGTGACCCAGAACTGGGTTGGGAAAGCATTGCTGTCTGATTTTGTTTCCTTAGAGGAGAATTTTCTATTTTTAATCAAATCTCCAATGTCTGGGTATGAATGTCATATTGGCAACATCCTTGGATGTGAACGTGAACCTTGTGTCTTTGTTGATCTCACACTGTGTAATTCTGTATATACTGCGCAGGCAAATGCCATTCTTCCCGAGAGAGAATTTTGAAGTGGCCATAGAGGAAGCCAGAGGGAAGAGAAAATCCTTTTAATTCAAAGCATACACTCAAAACATTTTTTAAGTAAGCTAAAAAAAAAATCAGCCTAAAAATACACTGTTTTCCTTGTAAGCCTCTGTGGTATTGTGTTGCCCCTGTCTGGAGACCCCACACAGTCTAGGGGTTGAGCCTGTGGTCTTCAGTCTATGAGCAGTGACTTTTGGGTGAGTGGTCCTGAGGGTGAGCCCTTGCTAGAGACACTTCATAACCCTTAGATGCTAGCAAGGGTGTTGTCCACACTTGGTCGACATGGCTCACGAGTAATCACTAGACAGGGTTCCAGACTGTCATAAATGGAAGGAAAAGGTGCTCTCTAGGGAAACAGAAAACAGAGAAATCTCTAACTGGAGTCCAACCAAGCAGGCTCACCTCTCTGGAAGAGGCTGGTGACGGGAAACCCCAGGTTTGGGGGTAACTTGGTTCAGGCCTGGATGTTGGTATCCCCCGTGGGATCTTTGATGCCCTGAACCTGGTTCCAAGGCAGGAGTGCTCCTCTGGTGTCTTTGGATGAGTAGCTAGGTGCTGCTGCCCAGCTGGCTCACATAACGTGGTGTTGAGATGGCCTCCAGGTGCTGCTCACAGGCTGCGGACGGACTTCTGCAGGTGCTGTGTTGTCTGCTGGTACTGGTGGGAGTGGCCTGGCACTCGGGCAGAAAGCATATGATTCGGGTGACTTGTCCCTCAGTGAGCCTTATCTTGGCGGGATCTGTACCTGACTTTCCTTTTTCTGGGTGGAAAGAGCTGGACCATCTCAGTCCCGGACACCTCACTGACCCCATGGCTGTGGTTCTTGCTGACCATGAACCCTGTTGACATGCATTGTGGGCTTTTTCCTCGAGCCCCTTTCTTCCCTCTCCCCTGCCTGTTTCCACTCTGCCTCCTACCTACATCCCTGCCTCCAGAGAGATGCAGGCTAGAGTCTGGAGAGACAGGAACCATGATGGAGAGGGAACCAACTTTGAAGCCTCACCCTCTGCCCCATTCACAAGGTGGCATTTCATGCTGCTACCGTCTAACTGGCTCCTCTCTTCCCCTGGACCTGCCTCTTGGTCCTGCGCATGGACAGCCATTATCGCTAGACCTGCTCTAGGATCCCAGGAATCTAGTCGTAGATTAGGTCAGACTTCAGTGTCCATCCCCAGTCTCAACAAGGAGAGCCCCCCACTCTTCCCCCCCACTCTGGTGTNTGGTGTTGCTGGGGAGACATCAGCAGGACAGCTGCGGAGGGGGGCTGGTAATAGTGGGCTAGGGAAATGCCCACCCATGGGACGTGATGGGCAGGGCTGTGCTCCACAATTGCCTTAAATTAACCCCATTCTTTCTTTCCCTTTGACCCATGTCTGCTGCATTATGTGTGACCTTTAACCCTTATATTGATATGATTCTTAGATTGCTTCAGAAATGTTACCTAATGAAAACTTTGTATGACTCAGCCCCTAGGATTTGATTTGGCTTAGTGGGTTTTTCTAAGAACATCAAAGAATTTGCTAATTTAGGCCAAACCATTTATTCCGCACACTCATCCCCAGGGTCTGCTGCCCATATTGTAAGCTACTTCTCAGTTGATAACAAAGATCTATTTTGAGTACCCGATGGGCACATTTTAATTTTCACATACTCATAAACTGAAACCCGCGACAACATACTGATCTTGTACAGCTGTTTGTATACCGTGTAAAATGACATGAGGTGGCTTCAGAAGTGTGTGGAGAATAAACTGAAGTATTTACTAATGCATGTGTGTCTATGCGTGTGAGCAGTTCTGCATCAGGGCCTATTGTTGGTCTGAGGTGGTCTGTGGGAGAAGTGACATCTGGTCTAAACAGGTCTGAGGATGCAGGCTTTAGTGTAGGCCCCTAACCAAAGCAGCAGTGGTGGAAATGCTCTGCCGGCTGGGCAGCCTGCAGGTTCTATAGCTGCCACCTTGCTATGTGCCTCAGAGTTCTGGGCTTTTGTGGACAGGGCGAGTGGCCACCAGGAGGCGCAGCAGTCTGCTACAGCACCTCATCCCAGCCCAGAGACGCTATCCTTAGCTGCTTTGGAACAGCTGACAAAATTCCCAGGAAGGGGTTTGATGCAACCACTTTGTACCAGCCTCCTAAGCTGGGAGCATGTGTTCCCAGCATGTTTCCTCTGTCTGTCCTGAGCCTCAGCCGTACGAAGAGGCCAAAGCCATTTTCTAAGATACTCATTTGAGTTGTTGGGATTTGAAGGTAGACAAGTCCTTTTGCTCAGGTGTGAAAGCTGAGGCCTGGCCTAGAGAGCCAGTCAGAGAACATCCCAGAAATCTGTCTCCTGGCCTGGAAGGGAGGGCTGTCCCCTTCTGGTAGCACCCACAAATAATAAATAGCAGTCTGGGCCATGAAGATGCTTCTTCTGCGCCAGGAGGACTGGGGGAGAGTTTGGGCTGATGAGTCTCCGCTTTTTCCTTGAGTCTTACCCATGCAGGGGCCTTGATGACAGCTGCCAAGCATGCTTGCAGAGCACCAGGCCAGGCATGCTTGCAGAACACCGGGACAGGCATGATTGATTGCAGAGCACCAGGCCAGGCATGCTTGCAAAATACTGGGTCAGGCCAGGCATGCTTGCAGAACATTGGGCCAGGCCAGGCATGCTTGAAGAACACTGGGCCAGGCTAGGCATGCTTGAAGAACACTGGGCCAGGCCAGGCATGCTTGCACAGCACCAGAGGATGGTAGACTAAGGAGAGGGACCTGGCAGAGACTCTGTGGACCAGGCCTCGGACAGAGAGTCAAATGGATGGATGAGGCAAAGTCTGTGGAGTTTGATGAGTGCCAAAGAGAAGACCCTCTGATCTGACGGGAAAGATACTTAAAGTCATAGGCACAACCCTTAAACAAACAGATTGGTGGGTTTGGAGCTGGAGAGATGGCTCAGCAGTTCGGGGCACTGGCTGCTCTTCCAGAGGATCTACATTCACATAGCAGCTTATAGCTGCTTGTCACTCCAATTCCAGGGGATCTGGTGCCTCCTGGCCTCTGTAGGCACCAGGCACGCATGTGGTGCACAGACATACATGCTTAGGAAAAACCCACAGATATGAAAAAATAGGTAAGTAAAAATTTTTTCAAAGATTGGCGAGTTTGATGATAGGAGATCCTGGGAAAAGTGGAAAGAACAGGAGGGTTTGGCCGCAGAGCAGGAAGTGGTAACGGTGGCGTAGGAGCAGTCTGTGTGGATTGGCAAGAAATGGCAATCCCAATTAAAAAAAATGACAAAGTCTGCAATGTTTGTGAGTAATCAATAGAAGAGATGACTGTTAGGACCATGGGCACAGACTAAAATGACAGGAAGACACCACCTTATGCCATGAACGTTGCAAAACAGGGTAGGGGCTGGGGTGTAGCGGATTGGTAGGGAGAATGATGAAAACTTGTGAAGCCCCAGGTTCAGTCCCCAGCACCACACAAGCCAGGGAAGACTGCAGTCCCAGCATCCAGGAAGAAGAGGCAGGAGGGTCAGTAAGTTCAAGGTCATCCTCGGTATAGGGGGGTTCAAGGTTTGAGACCCTGTGTCAAAACAATGAAAAGAGTGTCTATAGCTGCTTCTGGGACCAGGGAGGACCCAAAGCAGAGGCTAGGGCCTGAAGTGGCAAGGGTGTGTTTCTGGGGAGCGTGGGGGCAGAAAAGGATGAGCTCTCAAAGGGGGAAGCAGTGGGCACTCGTCTGACCCCCCCAGGGGCTGTCCTCCCAGCATCCAGGCCGTCTGAGGTAGTTTCCTGACTGAGGCTTTCCCACAGCAGGCCTCTGCTGAAAGGCTCTCACGAGGACAAAGGACAGCTGCAGGGGGACAGAGGTGCCCCAAAGCCAGCCTTCCCTCCTACCCCAGAAATAGCCTGAGCCCAGAGTGTACGCCTGGGGAAGTGAAGCCAGGCTGGCGGGGGTTTGGTGAAGCGGACCAGGACCACCATGGCCCTGGGGGCTTGTTCCAGGCGCTTTTCCAAGGCCCCAGGGATCAGCACAAGGGCCAGAGGCAAGGAACGTGGGGCCAGTCAGAGTGAACTTTCTCACGGGACAGTCCAGCAGGCCTCACCAAGGCCGGGAGCTCGAGGTGTGCAAGCCAAGGGGCCGGGTGCAAGGGGACCTCAGCACAGGCTGTTCCTATCTCCCAGACATTGTCTGGTCTCATTGCTGGTATCTGAGGGGACATCTGCTTGTCTCCCAAAGCACCTCCTGTTGTGTCCAGTCTTGGGCAAACCAGACGCCAGCCACAGGAAACAGCCCATGCCAGCTCCCGTTTGAGGAGTAAATATTAGTCTTCTCCAGAGCTGCCCGTTCTCTGTCACTTGGCACAGAGGATGTTGAACTTGGGGTGGGGGACCTTTTGGTGTACGTACATTAGCGGAGCCTGTGGCCCTCGGTTGCTACAAAGGAGGGTTCAGAAAAAGCTCATCCTTTCCCCAGGAGCTGTATCTGAGTGCCTGTGAGGAGATCACTCTGAGATCCCCAGCCTTCTTTCTCCAGACATTGTTCGGGATGCTTCTACAGAAGAAGGGGACCGTAAAGTCTGATTTGACTTGACCTTGATGTTTCTGAGCCCCAGTTCTGATCTATGTGACCGTGAAACACATGGTTTATCAGAACAGCCTGGCCTATCTTGCTGTCAGTGCCTAGGGGTGCAGCGCACAGCGCCTGTCTGCGCTCTATGCGCTACCATACAGTTCGCGAGCTTCAGGCAAGGGGNGTGAAGCAGAGCTGGTAAACAGCTTTGACACAGCTTTCAGTAACTCAAATCAGAAGGAAAGTCAAGATCTCTAGCAGGGAAG
>LOEQ01000620.1:410119-420154 GCA_001685075.1 Bramus lutescens | reverse complement strand
AAGATCTCTAGCAGGGAAGAGCAGCTGGAGGCCAGGACTCCACATGGTCCCAACATAGGGGAAGCCTTGGGAGTGCCCTACCTGGCCACAGAGACCTGACTCTGCCCCACCACCTGTTTCTTTCCTCTGTGACCCCATTCTCACTTATTTCCACAAGTATTAATCCTGGGAGAGTCTTAGCCTCGCCCCGTCCGCAGTGTCTTAGATTTGTACAGGGCAAGTGGTGTGCAAATGTAACAGTTGTTCTTCATGGCGATGTCAGTATATGGAATTACCTAGAAGATGTGCCTTTGGGTATGTATGTGAGGACATTTCCAGAAAGGTTTGACTGAGATAGGGGAGTCTGCCCTGAATGTGGGTGTCTCCATCCCAGGGGCTGGGGTCTCTGGCTGGGTAAAAAAGGAGAAAGCAAGTTGAACGCCAGCAATCGTCTCTCTGTTTCCTGACTGTGGACACCAGCTTTATCTCAGCAGCATTGCACGCTTTTTTCCAGGACCTCCCTGCCATGATGAACTGTATCCCCAATGCCAGGAGACAAATGATCTCTCTCTTAAGTTGCTTTTGCTATTTTGGCACAGCAATGAGAAACACAGTTGACAAGAAACTCTTCTAAGTGAATAGCAGCGTGAAAGCAACAAAGAGCAGGGATTCCAAAGTCCCACTCCTGGGAGTCGCTGGTCTTTTCTATCCCTGGAAAAGGTGGGGGAAAAGTCTTCCATTTTCAGAGGAGGTGGGGACAAGACACTGCAGAACTGCCAGGCAGGGAAGGAACGCTGACCAGGAGGCCATGTCTCATTGCTGGAACATCTTGGGGGGAGGAACGAAAACTGATAAAAAAGAAATGTGGTCCCCACTTGCCACTGAAACAGGAGCCCCTCCCCCAACTCCTGGGCAGCCTTCAGGGGCAAATGAAGCTACAGATTGACTAGAAGAGGATTTGAGAGAAGGGAAGGGAAGCCAAGGCAGGAGCTCAAGCAGGAACTTGGAGGCAGGAGCTGAATCAGAGACCATGGAGGAACGATGCTTACTGGATTGTTCCCTGCGTCTGCTCAGTGACCTTCTGTATGTATATAACCCGGACCCACCTGCCCAGGGTGGCACTGCTCACACTGGGCTAGACTCTCCTACATCAGTTAACAATCAAGGAAACGCCCCACAGACACACACACCTGTACGTCAGTCTGATGGAGGCCATTCCTCAACTGAGGTTCTCTCCTCCCAGGTGTCTCTAGTTTGTGTCAAGTTGAATCCCTTCTCTTGATATTCACTGTCCCTCCTGTCCTGTGTGGAGGCTGGGGCATTGACAAGATGGCCTCATGACCTCTCCTCCTCATCCTTGTGATCTGCAGAAGGTAAGCCCTAGACGGATTATATTTCCTGATAAGGCATATCCTTCATTGGATGGGCTTCTGCGAACAGGGCCCGTGGGACATCGATGGGCATCTCACAGTCTAGAGACAGTAACTGAGGAGATCAGTACAAACACCAGGGGCTACACTGGTGAGAGCTGCAGGGTTAGCCTGGTGACGTCCCCTGCGGAAACCACACAGGACAGCCTGGAGCCTCTCAATGTTTCTCCCACGGTGGCGTCCTGAAATTCAGGGGTGCTGGGACTCCTGGAGTTGAGACGAGGACTGGGGTGACCCAAAGAGGCAGTTACTGAGAGTGTGGGATCAAAGCAGGCAAACAAGACAGCAGCCCAGGAATCAAGGTAAATAATATTTTAATACAGTATTTTAAAATATCAAAGTTAATGCAAAAATACAGGATGAACAGTATATCAAGACAGAATCAGGATTACTAACTGGCCTGACCCTTCTCACGTCCCCAGATAGGGCACATCCAAACGATCCCATCTTTGACAATATCTAGAGTATCTGAGGCATGGCTATGGGATTTGGAGAGCTGGGTTCAACATCAACCTCTACAACGACTTTCCTTCTTTGGATTTTGGTTATCCCATCTGTCTTTTGTGGAGGCTGGGACATTGCAAGATGGCCTCCTGACGCATCCCCCTGGTCTGCTGAGGTTACTTTGTCCCTTTTCCTGGGAGTCTGTGTCTTCAGAGTCGTAGACTCCCGGGGCTATTAATATCTTGGCCATCTCTGGCTGGAGCAGGGTGTTTAATAACTGCCAGCGGTGGCTCCACCCCTTCCCCTTCCCCCAGAGAGATAAGAGCTGTTCCTGTTCCCACATGGGGGGGGGAGCTCACCACTGCTCATTAAAACAAGACCTTGCATGGCAGCTAGGATAGAGGGGCTGAGTCAGAGTCCTCACCCCACTGTGCCCAGCACGCCCCGGGGGTGGTGGTGCCTGGGGTCTTGCCCTTACACTCACTGTTTCTTCCAAGGGGCTGCCTTGCTCTTCCCACCTTCTGTCCCTTTGGGTCACATTTCCAGTAGCCTTAGAGGGTCTCTCCTCAGACACCCTGCACATATTACATTCAACATGTCCCAAACCAGGCCATTGTCTCCCCAGCTGACCTCCTCCCTCTCCTACTGATGGCCTAGCATCCTTTCCAGACATACACTCTGGGTCCTTCTCGGCATCAACCCCCAACCATCTCTCGACCTCATCTGATAGACCTTCTCTTTGTCTCTACTGGTAAGCACCCCCAACACCTACTTGGCTGGATTCACGTATCTGTGACACCTAAGCATGTTCTCTTGGGATGAGCCTCCTTGGACAGGCCGTGCCCCAGAGTGAGAAGACTACCTGCAAACAGGGCTTTCCTACTGAGCAGACAGAGCCTCCCTGGGTTCAGATGGGACCTGAATTAACTGGCCTTTGCCCTTAGAGACTGCAGGTAGAGTTCCATTTTAAGGAACCACCAGAGTCTGGGTTTCATTAAGTTCTTTTGGGTCAAGGCAGGACTAACGTGAGGCCAGTAGCTTGATGTGAGGGGAGGTGTGGGGACTGGCCGGGGCACAATCCTCACCACATCTCACTCTTGGGAGCACAGACCGGAGGCCTGCTGTCTGTGTAGGTTGCCTCCCAGTGAAAGAAAGATCTAAGGTAGTCAAAGTTGGTGAAGTCTTCGAAGTGTCCACCAGATGGCACTAGAGATGACTTGGTCTGGGTTGACAGGTCCGTGGCTGGGACAGAGCCACCCCGGGAAGAGACTGGGTTAGTCCTGCCTGTGGTCAGTCCTACCCTACGGCTGTCACTAACCTAGGATACGAGCACAAGTTTCCTTAGCTTCCCAATCAAGGCTTCCAGTCTTTTTATCCCCAACTTTGCCCTTCCTTTCTTGAACACGTGTTGGGTCTTGCTTCTCACTCTGTCCTCTTGACTAGGAGCTGCTCTGCACCCAGGGCTCCACGACTTACCCCACGCCACAACACAGTACTGTTGGGAGATATCAGGCCTATTCATTTAGGCACGAGGTCCGTTCTGACCACATACTCCAGAAGATATTTCTGATCTGTCCTGGGATGGTACCAAGCGGCAGTAGCCTTTGAAGAAGCCTTGTAGGCAGACTCGAGCTTCTGTTAGCCAGCCTGGCCTCTTTGCACCAGCCTGACATTCATGTCTGGCTCGTCAAACAAGACAACTCCACATGCTTACAAAGTGGAACCAGACCCTTGGAAGCTACATCACGCTGACCTGCTGATGTCACCTGCTTTGCCACACTGCTGTGTCTTACTGACTTGGACTGGGACATCTGCACTGATGTAACCCTCTTGGTTGGCTCCTAGACAACAGCAACCCGGTCCTCATGTTCTGTTTGCCGTGTTTTCAGGAATGACCGTGAAACCTTGCTGTTTCTGATTGTTCTGTTGGCTGTTTTGATTTGGTTCGAGGCAGAATCTGTCTCCTTTCAGCTGGATTTAGGGGGTGAGGGTTACAGTGGGACTAGTTATAACCTTCACACTCAGGTGTGAGCTAAAGACTCTGGGGATAGGTACTCACATGGAAATGGGGGACTCCTGTCCAAAGCCAGAAGGGGGTGGTAGCTTCAGTGAACCATCTCTCACTAGAGCAGAGATAACACACTTGCTGAGAGGAAGCCGGAGACCCACAGTGGCCAGGGGAACTAAGCCTGCTAGAGCCAATATTTATTGCCATACAAGCCTGGTGCAGTTCTGAGGGGACCTGCTGACACCAGCTTGGGTTAGAAGCTGTGTGACTGTAAGGGTGGAGGGAACATAAGATGTCCTGACTCCCAATGTTAGTGCCACACTGAGCCACTCTATAAGGAGGCATAGGAACTAGGGGATGAGGGTAATAACATCACTGGTAATTCAACCCCAACAGAATCCAGCAGGTTACAATATGTAAAAAGGTAGTCTTTATGTTGGCATTAGTGACAGGAAGAGATACCTGCTCTCTCTGAGATTGTTTCCCTACCTGCGGCATCAGGGGCCTGTGGGCTCACATCTCTGGCCCTTGCTGCAGGAGTTGGTATAGTTGGTAGGAGAGCACCCAGAGTGGGCAGCTTGCTATTGCTTTGGTTGTGCATAAGGCTGGTGTGGCAGATCCTATCTGATGGACAAAGCCACTTGGTGAGCATTGGCTGGGGCTATCTTCTCCCTTCCCAAAGGTAGGTCCCTGAGTTCCCAGGTCCGAGAGTATATCGACGCTGGGACAATTCCATCCTGAGCGAGGATCACAGCACAGGCTGTGGTCCCCAAACTGAAACTCCAGGTCACAACCATATCTGTCTGAGGTAGAGGAACTCACCCACCCAGAGGAGCTGGCAGATAAAAGCAGGACACTCGGGGAGGGGACTGCATTGCATCCTCGGAGAGGAGTCTCATTGGCAACACTTAACCCAAAGCGACTTGAGGGCCACAGTGAAAGTCTAGGCACTAGGCACGAACAGGGCAGAACCTTTTTGCCCTCAAAAGTTCCGAAGCTTTAAGGACAGGCGGCTGCTTTCCAGGAGGCATATGCAGATTTTGTCGGCATGATTGGCAGAGGGACCTTTGGAGGCGGAGTCTGATGCTGGTCCCTCCCCGCTTCCTCCAGGGTTGGACCTCTTTGATCTCCTACTTGAATGGACTTGGTCCCCTCTGCAGGGAAGGAATACTTCCAGACCCAAGGTTGGAGCTAGTGGCGCCGCTGCAGACCTCTCCAAGGGGCTGGCGAGGGGAGGGTGCAGAGGGGCCTGGCGGCCTCTGGCGGTCAGACTAGGGAGACCTCGGCTTGGAAGCTGGAGGAGCGGCGCGCACTGGGGCTGACACGGGTCAGCATGGACACCTGCGTGCTGCACGTGGCACCGTTGCTGCCTCCCCACGGGTGCTGGGATTTGGAGCTCCAGCCCAGGACGCCCTGCAGATGCCAACGCCGCCACTTCCGCCGCAGCTCCGCCTGCACCTAAGGCGGAAAAGGTGGTGGGTTAGGTGCAGGAGTTCCAGCACAGCCTTGATAAGCTAGCCATAGATAAATCCCTAGATTAAACTGAGAGGTGTAGTTGATATCTTGGGAGAGGAGCAGAGTTGGGACAGGGTTTGGGAGTCAGTGAGTCAACTCAGGAGAGCTGGAGAGAGGGAAGGTGGGATGAGGAAGGGTACCTGGAGAATGTACCCCAATTCTTCATCCAGGAACCCACTTGAGCGCACTTTTGTGGCTGCAGCTGCATCTTTCCTCAATGCCTTACCCCTGTTTCAGCCCACACCCTCTTAGCTGGAAGTAGTCTCTACCTCTGATGCATGCAGGAGCCCTGCTCCTAACCCCACCCAGGGTTGTTAGTGCACGCTGTGTCCTCGGGTGTATTTTAAAATGAGATTCTAGGCAACTAGGGTGCTAGGGGCTCAAGAGAACCACTCCCAAGAGAGGCAAGCTTTAAATTGCCCTTGCTCTCAATGATCCCAGCAGGCCTGGCAGAGCCTGGGAGTTCTGGTCCAGGGCCACAGAGATCTGGGAGGCACTTACCTCGCCATTGAGGAAACAATAGAGGACCGCCACCACAAAACCCTGAGGAAGAAGGGGACAAGAGAGGTGGGGCAAAGAGACCCCAGGCTCTCCCAGCCCCACCCAACCCATCCCTGGCTCCCCACAGTCCCTTATTCCCCTGGTTAAGGAAGACAATGTATACGGAGTAGGCACTTATGATGAGGAAAAGACTGGAATCCATACCTGGAAAGACCCCACGACAAGTTCAAAGACCATTTTCACCTCGGCCTTAAAGTTGTCAGGGAAGAAGGCGAACATGACATAGTGAACTCCAAACAGGGGAATCAGCAGAAGCGTGGACTTGGCCAGCCTCCTGGGAACAGGGAGAGGCA
Organism: Bramus lutescens; assembly: GCA_001685075.1. Taxonomy (NCBI): domain Eukaryota; kingdom Metazoa; phylum Chordata; class Mammalia; order Rodentia; family Cricetidae; genus Bramus; species Bramus lutescens. The sequence continues at coordinate 413,924 of LOEQ01000620.1, read as the reverse complement.
GGCTGTGGGTGTGTGCATTCACACGTGTAGATGGGTGTGGGTATACCAGATGACCAGATCATGTGAGGATGGACAGTGGCTCCCCATCCCCATGTCACATCCATATCATTCCTGTCCCCGGTCTGTCAATGTTCCTGCTCTCTTGTCCTCTACCTCCTTGCCTGGGAGAACACATGAGAGAATTAAACTCCCTCTGTTCCTCTCTTCTGGAGGAAGACCACTGAGGATATAACAGTAAGAGGCGAGACTTGCAGTCTCCCTCCTCCTGGTCAGTCTTCCCTACCTGAAGAGTGGGGTAACGCATGCCCAACACAGCCATATCAGAGATGCTGTCTCCTCGAAGTGCTTTGGATACCCATGGACACTAGCTCCTTTGGGGAACGAGAACTCTGAGGAATGAAGTCTCCCCTGCTGAAAGGCTGCCCACATGTGCCCAAGGTGCAGGAGAGAGATGACCAGACTTGCGGCCCCCTTTCTTCCGCTGTGGCGCTGTCTCTGGCAATTACCACTGTCCCCGAGCCTGCACCCCTCCTCCAGAGTCCAGCTTGTCTTTCTGCCACCTTGGTGCCAGCAGGATCAGCATTCTCTCCAGGCACTCAGCTGTCCCTCCATGTGTACACTCAGCTGACCTGATAGCTAGTCCAAGAAGTGAGGGCTATGCTTTCCTGATTCCTGGCAGAGAATAGGTCCAGGGAGAGGTGGGTGTGATGGGGACACATGTTTCCCCCGCCTCTCCTGCCTTGTGCTGAGATTCTCACCCCAGGCTCTACGCAGAGGCACCCTCGTCCTTCCCCTCCTTCTTGGGCCTGGCTCCCAGCCACACCTCTTTGGCCATGAACCCATCCCACACTCGGAGGCTGACAGATGGAAGCTTTCTTTAAATTGAAGAGGGAACTGACAGCCCCTCCTCAGGAATTGCCAACTCCAGCTCCCCCTTCTGCCGGTGACAGCTGTTCTTTTCTGTCTCACCCACACAGACCTGGCCACGGCCAGTTTGGGTCCTGCCCCCCATATTCTAGCCCATTGCAGCTGGACTATTGGGAAACGAGGCTGCTTGGGTAAAGGACACCAGTGTGTGCAGGACGGCAGTGGGCAAGGCCCACAAGTTTCCTTCTGGAAAGGAGAGTGGCATTCTGCCCACACAGTCTGCTGGGTACAGAATGCTGTCACACCGGGAATGGGAGAAAGCCTCGGCTCAGGCCTGACAGCCATAGGATTCCAGAATAGAATCCCAAATCCAGCAGCTCGTGACTCTCCAGCAGACAGTCTTCCAAGCACCACTGAGATTCCCCTAACAGAGGCCAGTTTAAGGACACCTAGGATCCCGGGACTGGAGGGCCCTTGTGGGACTGCCAGGCTGATCTGGGCTGCATGGTGGGCCTCTGTTCTCCATGGCCACGATGAATGTGAAGGTCCTATGGGCCTTTGCACAGATGCCCTTGCCCGTAAGTTCCAATTCCCACAGGAACTGCCATTGCCAGTCTTCTTAGTGCCCAGCATAGGGAATGGCCCTCCTCTTTCCAAGCAATGAGCTCAATCACTGTCCTACGGATACTGTGGCCCTCTGTGACCGTTAACACCAAGTGTCAACTTGACAGGATTCAGCATCACGGAAGGGACACCCCCCTGAATGTGTCTGAGAGGGGACTTCTAGATAGGGTTGAGGCGGGGAGACCTGCCCTGACTACTGGTGGCACCTCCCACGGGATGGGGTCCCAGATGGAATAAGAAGGAGAAAGTGAGCTGAGCACCAGCGTTCATCTCTTGCTGCTTCAAGACTGGATGCCTTGGCACCAGNCATGTCTCTCCCATGATGGACTGTACCCTTGAACTAGGAGCAAAAGCAGACCTTTCCTTCCAGAAATTGCTGGTCGGGTCCTTTGTTGCAGCCATAAGGAAAGTAAACACTACTTCTCTTTCCTGCCCACAGTGGTAGACCCCAAACCTCGGAGGGTGAGGAAGTGTGCATCTGTCTTTTGCTCAAAGTAGGAACGTTTTATAGGGGACTCTTGAGTGTGACATGGGCTGATGCATGGAGACCTCTTGGCTGGTCCCTGGCATGAAATCTACAAGCACGATTGTTATCATTGAGGAATACTGAATGTACCCTCCTCATAGTGGGAGCTCTTGGGAGCATCACCTGCCCTATAGGCATCTCTTACACCCCTCTCTCTACCAGGTACAGGTCAGGGACTGGGCACAGTGTGTGAAGAGGCACAGGGTTTTCATTCCCCTCAATTTCCCTGGGGGGCAGCAGGTTTGAGTGTCAAGGACACTGGGTATGAGAATTAGCAGACGTGGGGTTCAGAGGCAGGGTGGCCTGACGACAGGCAGTGGCTGCTGAGCCCGGCAATGGATAAGAGTAATGTCTGGCTTTGGGTAGTTCTAGAGGAGTGGGGTGAAGTGTAGGAGACGATCTGAGGGTCCAGGATGGAAGTCTGGAGCTGGGGTGCTGGGCCCACACTTACGAGTACGGGCTGCTGTCATTCTTCCCGATGTCGGGCGGCCGTAGTTTCTGAACCAGGATACGGATGATGCAGATGAACAGGATGAAGTTCACCTTTGAACGAGGGACCGCTAGTGTTGGTCACTTAGAGGATGCTGGGCTGTCTCCCCCAGTGCTTGGACACCCCTCCATAGTATCTCTTAGCAGCCCTTCCCCTTGGAGGGGGACTTTCGCCTGGGGACTCTCCTGAGGACCCGCCCTCCAATTTACCTGCTCTAGAGGGAGTGCTGAAGGCATGGGAGGGTGATGGAAACCCGAGGTTCCCTTCTGACCTATTTTCTGCGTGTTCTGTGGTTGGTTGTCTACTCTGGGCTCAGTAGGGAGAGGAGGGCTTACCAAGATGGAGGTGAGGATTGGGGCCTTTATGATCCACCACAGTGAGGAGTTGATGGTGTCCCAGCACCTGAACAGACAGACCACAGAGGTTTGGGGGAGAGAAGTCCTCAGCCTGAGAATCAGCCATCCCCCAGGTGTCTGCGGCTCTGCCCCCATGCCCAGAGTCTGATACTCCCCACATCTCCCTCCAGCTTCTTGCTTTGGCCTCGGTTCTGTGGTCTTTTTACCTGCCAAGCCTGGGCAGTATCATTGTTCCCTGGAACTCTGCCCCCAAATGACAGTAGCCAGAGGGAGGGAATGGGACAGCAGCTCACCCAAAATCCTCAAAATGGATCCTGACAATGGTCCATACCATGGTGAATACACTGGGCACCCCTGTGAGGGCCAAAGAAGAACGGAAGAGAAGGAAATGTGGGCAGAGAACACAGGGAGAGTGTTTGGAGAAGGAACCAGAGAGAAGGAGGGAGAAAAGAACGTGAATGCTTAGAGCTGCTACCCACAGTCACACTAGCTGTTTGCTGCGTGAAAACCCTCCAAGACTGGTAGCCTGAGGGTTGGTGACCACTTAGGCAGGTTTTTTCTTTCTTTTTCTGAATTTAAGCCCTTCTTTCTATATTATCAGTGGTCCTGCGTGTCAGGATCAGAATGGGGAAATGGATGTTTTTGTTCAGGCCCTGTGCCATTGCGTAGCTGTGGGAGTCTGGGATGCAGGATGCCCTCAAGGTCACACATTCTGGGGACATTCACCGCTGTCATAAGCAGGCTCGGGTTGCACCCTCCCACCTCCCAGTGAGCTTTCCCAGCCTTGCCCCCTCCCTGGTACCATACCCCAGCCGATGAGTATGTACCCCCAGAAGTACTTCCGCTCAGAGAAGAAGGAGACGGCCAGCAGGGTGTGTAGGTAGAGACCCTCTACCAGCAGCCAGAAGAAGTTGGCCATGATGCAATACTGGAAGAAAACCA
>LOEQ01000620.1:261580-276327 GCA_001685075.1 Bramus lutescens | reverse complement strand
ACTACACAATCACAATACCTTAATCAAGATCAGAAATACATATACATATAACAAAATTGACCTTAAAATCCATACCAATGCAAGTTATTCATATCTAGATCATGGGATCTTCCTCCAAGGTTAAGGAAAGACACGAGGTTAGCTAAGTATGTGGCTGGTAAGTCTCTGCATGGAAGCCTGGAGAGGCCATTTTCCAAAATTGTGAAGGTAAAGCCTACATGGTGCTGGAGACTCCAAGACATTAGAGATGCCAGAGTCATGGGATACCCACCAAGGAGAGCTGCAGACCCTGTGTGGAACCAGCCCAAGAGAGAGAAGTGTGTTGAAGTCAACAAAGTTGGAAGGAGTTGGAGATCTGAAGAGTGCTTTGACATCACACATGGAGATGCAGAGTGTAGAGTTTGCCCTGCTACTTTAATGGCACCTTGTTTTGGTGCAATATCTCCTCATTATTCCCCTTTCTGCCATTTTCAAATGGTAATGTATATCCTGTGCCATTGTATGTTGGAAGTATGTAATTTGCTTTGTAGTTTTACAGGGGGTTGCAGTTAAGAGATTGCCTTGAGTCTCAGAAGAGACTTTGAAATTTGGATTTTTAAACAGTGTTGCGACTGTGAAAGTCTATGGAGACTTGTCTAAGTTGGACTGACTGCATTTTTCCTTATGATATGGCCAGGAGCCTATGACGGTCAGGGAGTGGAATGTGGTGGTTTGAATGAGAATGGCCCCATGGGCTTGTTTGCTTGGTCCACAGTCAGTGGAACTGTTTGAGAAGGACTAGGGGGTGTGGCCTCCTTGGAGGAGGTGTGGCTAGGGGGTGTGGCCTCCTTGGAGGAGGTGTGTCACCAGAAGTAAGCTTTAAGGTTTCAAAAGCTTACTCCAGGCCCAGACTCTCTCTTGGCCTGCAACTTATGGATCAGATGTGGGCTCTCAGCTACTGCTCCAGTGCCATGACTGTCTGTCTGCAGCCATGTTCTTCACCATGATGATCATGGAATAATTCTCTGTAACTGTAAGCAAGATCCCAGTCAAATGCTTTCTTCTATAAGTTGCCTTGGTCATGGTATCTCTGTATAGCAATGGAGCAGTAGCTAAGATGGAGCCCAAACAAGTTACTAAAAATAAGAGCTAATTTCACACATACCCCAAAGGTAGTGGTATATCCTAATGCTGAGCAGAGGAGAAACAAGGCTGAAGAAGCAGGTCATTGAGGAGAGAAATTAGGCAGAGGGAATCCACCGTCATAAAGGGCAAAATGACTCAGAGATTAAACGTGAAAGAGAAATTGAGATGTGAATCATGATGCCATAGGGTTAGCAGCCTTTAATGTGGGTGCTGGTGTTTGGCATCTGTACTGCCTGGCTTTGTGTGTCAACTTGACACAAATTAGAGTCATCAGAGGAAGGGAGGAGCCTCCGTTGAGGAAATGTCTCCATGAGATCCAGCTGATGAATGGGGGAGGGCCCAGCCCATGGTGGGTGGTTCCATTCCTGGGTTCTATAAGAAGGTGAGCTAAGAAAGCCATGGGAAGCAAGCCAGTAAGAATCCCTCCATGGCCTCTGCATCAGCTCCCGTCTCCAGGATCCTGCCCTGTTTGAGTTCCTGTCCTGACTTCCTTTAGTGATAACCAGCAGTGTGGAAGTGTAAGACTAATAAACCCTTTCCTTCCCAACCTGCTTTTTGGTCTTGGTGTTTCATCTCAGCAATAGTAGCCCTAACCAAAACAGTGTTCCAGGAAACAAAGGTTTGGGCAGCCTTGTTTATTCTTACTCAGTGTCATGGTTTACTGAAACTGAGGAGAAGCAGGGGCATGGCTGTGACTAAACCTGAGAAACCTGAAAGGAAGACCTGTATGCTGTTCTTCCGACCAGGGAACTCACTTACAGCCAAAGAACCACGGCAGGAAGCGTAGAGGATGCTGCTTGCTAACTGGCTCGAGGATGCTCACACCCAGTTATACATTCTAGGACCACCTGCCTCGGGAATGGGGCTGCCCGTAATGGCCTGAGTTCTTCCACATCAGTTAACAGCCACGAGAATTCTCTACAAACCAGTCCACAGGCTAATTTTTATCTAGGGAATTCTTCAACCAAGGCTCACCTCTAGAGCAATTTCTAGACTGTATCAAATTGACAATTTAAGATAGACAGGAGAGAACGAGAATACTAAATACTGCATTCATGTAGATGCAGGTGGGAGCCAGGACTGTTCTGGAAGCAGAACTAGATGGCATTTACGTTACATGTTGTCAAAGAACTTGTCTATATTTTGGCCTGTGTCCTGAAAATTTGAGTGAAGCAGAGTTTAAAAAAAATATAATGGGTTAGTTAATTTTTCAGAACAATTTCACAGCAGTTGGGTTGTGGTGTGGTTGTTGCTGGCTGCTTTTATCTGGGTTTACAGTGACAGCTGGGAGTAAAGAGCAGAGAAGGATTTGAACAAAACACCAGTCTGGCTACTAAAGAAACGAGTTAAAAGTTACAGACATTGAGTGAGTGTGGTCGTCACAGAGACGGGTGCCGTTAAAAAGAAACCTAGCACTTTCTATAGAGGCAACAGGAAACTGGTCAGACCCCATCCAGCATAGGCTCAGGGCTGTGACATGAAACTCACTGTAGCCCAGGCTAGTATTGAACTCACGATCTGTCTGCTCCAGGTTCCTGAGTGCTGGGGTTAGAAGTCCACCGCCGCACCCCATCTTGTCAGGTGGGAACCTGGGGGAAATTCTGTGAAAGGGCCCTCATCTGCTACGAGAGGAGGAACAGACTCACTGGAGGGGGGAATCACAAATTCCTCACAGGGGAGACCAGAGGAGAAGCCACAGGAAGGTTTCAGGTGGAGGGGATGAATTATACGTTAGTACAATTCTGAGGCAAAGGCTGATGAATGTCACTGGAAAAGCATTTCAAACACAGCTGAGGTTCAACCCAGATGCCACCCAACCAAATCAGCCCAGGGAAGAGCAATTCCAACCACGTTACCTCCCATTTCATTGTTAAGTGGCTTAAAATGTGTGGAGGCAGTATATTTATTTATAACTACATGGAAGACCTCTGTGTCACCCTTTGCTTACAAAACCTGAGAGTGCTCCTTGGGGTGTAGGGACTTCTCAGAGCAAACACCACGGTGGCTTCGAGTCTGCCTTCTCTTCATTCCTGTTTCCGTGGGCAGAGTGCTGGGGAGAAGCAAGCACAAAGCCGAGTCTAGTGGACAAAGGAAATAACGTTGATGCTCATGAAAAATTCAGTCCTAATTACACCCTGCATGTCAGCGGGCTTTGTGAGATTGCATGCCCAGGGTGTTCATCTTGTTAATAGTTGCTGGCCGTGGGGACTTATTTCCCTGCCATTCGTAAAGCTTTTGTGACGGACCAGCCGATTACATCAGCCCATAAAATTATAAAACAGAAAGAACATTATGGTAATGCTTTGGGATTATTTCCATGTAGTGTTTGATCATAAGACTGCCTCTCTTCTTGCTAGCGCTGAACTCTAGCGCAGAAATGAAACAGTGAGCTCATCAGGTGCTCTTAGAAGCGTATGAACCAGGGCTGAGAACCAGCTTAACCCCAAGCCAAGGTGTCAGCAGAGCCGAGCTCTTTGGAAGACTCTGGGGGGGAAGAATCTTTCCTTGCTTCTTCAAGCCTCTGGCGCCTCCCAGAACCCCCTGGCTGCTGGCCAGATGCTCACCTCCTTTTTCACACGTACCCACTCCCCTCACCTCTGTGCTGTGGTGTCCTCTGGTCTTCCTATAAAGATGTAGATCACGGGAAGGCTTGAACTTGGGACTCTTATCTAAGTATGTTCCAGGGGTTCCCAGTGTGTACAAACTTTGAGGGACACTAGCCAGTCAGGAGGCATCTCCTGCCCCTAACTTGCCCCTCCGCAGCATTTTTGACTCAATGTCACGCCCTTAAATGTCATCTGGAGTCTGGGATTCTGGATTCTATGAGCCTGGAGATTTGTTTGTTTGTTTGTTTGTTTTCTGGATTCTTCCGTTTTCCTCACTGTGCACACCCAGCGAGCTCTGCGTTCCATAGACACCGCCGCCTGGATGCCACCTGGATGCCGCTCTTTCTTCCTGCCGTTCATCCCATCTTGTCCATCCCCCGGGTCACTGCTGGAGGTTCACGTTGTCTTCCCCACAATGGGATCACTAGAGGTTTCCTCACTGCCAACCTTCAGCTCCTAGAATGTTCTCTGTAAGTCTTTCATGTCTTTCTTGGGCCCATAGACCTTTAATGACTCTGAGTCACTGAATTAACTTCATCGTGACCTATACTTCTCAACTTCATCTTCCAAAACATCAGCGTTGCCTTCAGACGGCAGAACCGCTGTGACAACCAGGAGGGCGCTGGGTACAAAGAGACCATCTAGGATGTTAGGGATCCCCAGCCCGTTTGTAAGTGCAGAGCTCTGAAAATGTGTTTTAAGATTGTTTTAAGTGGATCAGCATGAGCGCCACCTGGATGAAATGCCAATTAGCCGGCTCAAACGGTGCTGTGATTGGCCTACGGGTTGTGTCATTCAGTACTGATATCCAATCAGCACAAGGCCATGATCAAGTGGCCTCTGGACTTGGGAGGAAAAGTGAGACCGTGGGGATGGACTGACTGATGACAAATGTCCCCCACAGGGCAGCTACAGTTTCTGCAGTTTGCACAAACATCAAAAGGTTTCCCAGGGACAGCAGTCAGCCGAGGGCTCCACGTCACTGTGAGTGTGCTGTAACAGAAGCAGAGACAGGCGTGCTTGTGAGATGCGTCAGAATTTATTGAACAGCAATAAACTCACAAGCTATGTTGGCTTAGATGTAGTCCTGGCTACTGGCAATCACAGATTCTAATCTTAATTACTTAATTCTAATCTTACTTGCTAGATTTGGCTCTCAGGTCAGCACTACATTTCATACCGTAATATTTGCTACCTATATGACATACATTGCTAAATTTATAAATGATACTATAAATCACCATATATGTACATATATCTCCACATCTAGGAGTCTCCATCAGGTTAATTTTCTCTGCTAGTTAAAGAATTAAAATAAAGGTCAGGAAAATTCTCAGTAGCAATGAAGAAATACAGCAGACAAAATCAGCTGGCAAAGAAAAACTTTTATTAGGGGTGAGGACGAACACACACACACACACACACACACAGAGGCTGGATAGGTGGCTCAATGCAGCTTTCATTGTCCTCTAAATGAAGCCGAAAGCTGCCCTATAAAATAAGTCCCCAAGCCACGCAGCATGAAATGACTTAGTGGGGAGGGGTCATAGACTGAGCACATCAGTAATTGAACTGTTCAAGAAAGGGGGATCTTTAGCACCTCACATTGGCTGCTAACTAGGGCCTCTGTCCAGAAGACTAAGTAAGAGTGGCCGAAGGTTTGTGGGCAGGAGAATGACCGTGACTAGGGATTCTGAAAGGGACACTGATGCAGAAACGTCATCAGTCATTACTTGAAAGCCAGTTTACTGGGACAGTTGGACGTCCTCTGTTTGGAGAAGGTGGGGGTGTCTTCTCTTCCAGCAGGGGGCAGGCCTTTACCCTCTGGGGCATTTCCAGGTCGGGCCTCGTTCCCTGGGGCTGCCTTTCCAGCCAGCTAAGCTGCCAACTGGCCCGAGTTTATCCCCATGCAGCAGCCACACCCTCTTCAGAGAGGACCCATGAAGGACAGCACAGAGCGCAGCCGTCAGACTGGAGTGAAGATAACGCTAAAGAGGTGCCCCTCCATTGGTCATCGGACTGTGGAAGCAAAGGACCCGGGAAAGTAGGATTTTCCATGAAATCTATGCTGGCAGAAAGAAAAGGCAGAAATGCTAACAGCTGGTGCCGGCTGGAGGGGGATCCTGTCCTCCAGAGAGTTCCTGCTGTTTGACAACTTGTCGGACACCTAGCAGGAGAGACAAGGATGGTGGGCTGGGAGGAGCCCTCCCCCTTGACCAGGATCTCCTCGCTTTACATTCCCCTCATTCTCGATTTGAGACCTGAACCACACACTCGTATCCCTGAGTACTTGGAGGCGGTGGCTCTGGGCCTCTTGTTCATCTTCCCCATGAATCAAATAAACATTGAACAAATGTCCTTCTTCTGATTTTCACAAGTAGGTTCTCTTGCATGTTGACCTCGAGGATGGGTGGATAGGCTACCAGGGTCCAGACTCTGACCCAGACCCCCAGGAATGAATGAAGGGGCTGGTGGAGTCTGGAGAACCAGCAGAAGGACCCACAGTGAGCCTGAGACTGAGGGAGGAACTCAGACGCCAGCCTAGGGAGCACTGTCAAAGAAAGGGCACCGTGGCACAGAGAACAGGAGAGGCAATGTTTCTAACACACTGGATGGTGGGGCCAGACTGACAGGAAAAAGCTGGGCCACGCAGAAGTCAAATGTTTCAGTGTCTCGGCACCTGTCCCTGGGACCCATGGCAGTGAGCAGGGAAGGGGGAGGTCAGGCCTGCAGATGGATCTGCAGCCATGACCTTCTATCGCGGCAGAAGGAGATCTTCAAAGGGAAGCCTGAGCCAGTTTTCCACTGCTCCTAATGACTCTAACTTGTGACTTACCAAGTGTTCTCATGAGGAAGATCTGCAGTTCCCATGATGGAAGCCGAGGCTCCCTTTGCCTTGTAGTCTCGCTACTATTTTTGTCTTTTTCATTATGTATCTCCCCTACGTTGCTAACTTCAACCAGACAATAGATCACAAGCTTATAAAATTAATTCCTGGGCACCACTATTCTGCTGGTCCAGGATGGCACCTAAGGCTTTGAATAGCTGTGTGAAAATAGGAATGACCTCTGGTCAGGAACGAGTATTAATGTTAAAGTGACCTACGCCAGCCCCCCTGAGCTCCTGCCCTGGGCTTCCCCAGATCCTACAAAAATCCTGTCTGTGCTTTGATCCAGAAGCTGCCTGACCTCATGCTCTCTCTGATCTGCCTCAGTTGACTGAAGTCTTTATATTCTCTATTGCAGTGTCCCAGAATAACTTCCTTTTGATACCTGATTCTCAGGGGCGAAAGTAAAAAGAAAAAAAATATCTGGAATGCCATTTGGGTTGTCTATTCTTAAAGCATCTTTTGTGTAGCTGGCTGGGAAGGCTAGGGATGGGTATATATAGCCAAAGATAGCCTTGACCTCCCCTCCTCCTGGCTCTACCTCCCCAGGTCTAGGATTATAGGTGTGTGCTGCTGTGCCCAGCATGACCTGCTTTCTTTGAATCAGTGCACGCCCCTCCGACTTAATGAGGAGAGTGAGGGTGGGGGAAGGGGGCACACAGGTAGATATTTCTTTCCTTCCTTCGTTTTCTTCCATGTGCCCCATGCTGAGGTTAGAGCCTGGGGTTTGAATTTACTGATTGGTTTCCATTCCCTGTGGCCAATGGTGGGGGTCAGTACCTACCCATGGCTTTGATAGGAATGGAGGACAGGTTGCTGTTGGTATCAGGGAGAACATGGCAGCCTTTTGTGCTGTCCTTGTCAGCCCCTAATGATTGTACCTTTCTTCTCTGGGCTTCCAGAACACATTCTGCTCCATGGTCCTTCTTCTCCGCAGACCAAAAGCTTCTGAGCTGAGGAGCCTGACTCATTCATCCCTGCACCCCTGTGCCTGAGAGACAGCGCTAAAGGAAGAGAGATCGGGCGAGTCCCTCCTAGGAACATCATGGACTCTCCGTACCGGTCGTGGATGAATTGCACACCGAGTGACTGAGGCCTTTGCACAGAAATGGAGTAGACACTACCTGTGTATCTCAGCAAAATTAGAACCATTCATTGAGATGCATGAGCCAAAGAAAACTGGAAACCACCAACACCCAGCATGTAAAACTGGGGACTTGAATTGCAGAATTGGCCAAGACTCAATAAAACGAAATCGCAATTGAAGCCATGTCAAAGAAGTAAAAACTGGTGTGCTCTGTGACACGTGTGACCTCCTCACCAATCGCTTCCCTCTTAGGAGCAAATGCCTGAAAGCAGCGACTTGTGGGAGTAAGGATTTATTTTTGCTCATGGTTTCAGAGGGTACAGTCCATTTGTGGCGGGAAGGCTTGGTGGGAGGCAGGACTCTTCAGCTCCTTCATCTCGGTGGATCAGGAAGCAGGAGGGGAGCATCTGGTGCTCAATTCTTTCTTCTTTTCCTATTTTATTCAGTCCAGGACCCCAGCACAAGGGACAGTGGCACCCACATCCAGAGTGGGTCTTCCTTCCTCAATTCAAACTCTCTAAGAACGGCCCCACAGGCACACCCCATGTGTCTCCCAGGTGACAATGAAAGCTACCCATCACAAGGCCCCTCCTTGTTACCACCCAACATAATTTAAACTTTGAAGTATAGACCTGGAAAGGTAGCTCAGTGGCTAAGAGCACTGCCGCTCTTCCAGAGAAACAAGTTTAGTTCCCAACACCCACAATCTCCTGTAACTCAAGCTCCAGGGGATCCTGTACCCTTGTGGCCTCCCCAAGCACCCACACAACAAGTGGTATATAGTCACACAAATACACGCACACACACACACACACACTCACACACACACACACACACACACACATGTTTATCAGTATGTCATCCCACACCCTGAGCCTGAAAGAACCCAGAACAGCAAATACTGACTTGTCTAGGGTGGGTTGTTGTGGGGTATTCACCAGAGAATTCTGTTCAGACATGGATTTGAGCCAATAGAAAGTCTTTATTATCTGGACGGTGACTCTATTGGATGTTTGGGATCCCAGTGTGGCACTAAGCCTTTCTCAGGGTGAGCTTTTAAGCACAAAAATCATGTTCTAGGTTTGCATACTTCCGTTAACAAGAACAGTTAGATAGAAGTGAAGTTACAGAAGCCAGAAAGCAAGGTTAGTACATCTAGACACTTTCCCATAACTGTGGACCCTAATGGAGTAGGTCTTTTTGTTTTCATTTCGGCTGGTGATGCTGTCTGCATGCTGAGTTTTACAACCTGAATGGCACTTCCATCATGGAGTCAGTTGTGTTAAGGTCTGGGGCCCTGTGCCTGGATCAAGAGGGCCAGAGACAGGCTCCAGGAATTTGGCAACCAAATTTCTATTTCATCCAACTTATTGTTTAAAAAAATTCATTACTATTAATAATATGAAACTTCTTGAATATTTAACCCCATAACACAGCAATATGGAAGCAGTGTTAATTAGATACAATTAGATAGTAATTAGCATTTCTATAATGACGTCTCCAGAGATGAGATGGTAAGAAACGCAAGAGGGTAATGAACTCGTCTGCTGAATTCCTTGGCACTCTTGGCATCATCCTGGCAGGCAGGGTGTTAGACACGTGGGAAGAACACTGATGCTGGTCCAAACAGAAACATCAGAACCAACCTAAAAATGCCAGCATATCATTAGACAGTGTGAGGTGTTCCACATCCGCTTTTTCAAAATGGGGTGGAGTTTATTGTTGTGCCCAACAGGGCAGCCACAGGTCTTCATGCCTGGCACACAAACAGCATCAATATAAGGGCAGCTGTGGACTGAGGAAGTGGGTACATTGTTAAGTGTACAGAAGTGAAGAATACACAGAACAGAATTGTGCTTCTTGTCTAAAAGGTGATATAATGACTTCAGATGTATTTATTTTAATATCTGCATAGATGAAAAAATATTTGGATGTGTCTGTATGAAACTGCAACCATGGTTACTGCTGACATGGAGATGGAAGGATGGCCATGGTCACTGTTCAGAAAGGGATGGAGAGGACGGCTGTGGTCACTGTTCAGAAAGGGATGGAGAGGATGGCTGTGGTCAGTGCTGACAAAGGAGTGGAGAGGATGGCCGTGGTCCCTGGTCACTGCTGAAAAAAGGATGGGAGGATGGCCGTGGTCACTGCTGACAAAGGGGTGGAGAGGATGGCCGTGGTCACTGCTGACAAAGGGGTGGAGAGGATGGTTGACATTCCCCACCTCTCCTACCGGCACCAGTGACGACTGTTTCCCCACCTCTCGATGGCCACGGTCTGTGGTCACTGCTGACAAAAGGATGGGAGGATGGCCGTGGTCACTGCTGACAAAGGGGTGGAGAGGACGGCCGTGGTCTGTGGTCTCTGCTGAGAAAGGGATGGAGAGGATGGCCAGGGGATTTTTCATTCCAGAAAAGAGTGAACCAGGTTCCCAAAGGATAAGGGCTCAGAGCACAAATGGTTCAGTCAACACATGGAGCCCTACATCAGCACAATCACTCTCTTAGAAGACAATTAACTTACATGTTCATTTCAAAGATGAGATGATTATGCAGCTGAAAGTTCCTGCCCCTAGGCTCTGCTACTCATTCAGTAGGAGGAGAGCAAAGACTCTGGTTGGTTATCTTCTGACTTCCATATGTGTTGCACGATTTCTAATTGTTTTTAATAATAAAACCTGGTGTCAGATACTAGGGGGTGAAAGCTGGAAGATCAGAGAAGAACAGCCACTTGTTCTCACCTCTACCAAATTCTCAGACCGAATGGGCCATCCTGTCCCTAGGAATCCTCAGACTGAACCCTGAGCTCCTGTCTCCTCCTGCCTTATATTCCGCTCTCTGCCCAGCCATACCCCTTCCCGTCTCCACCTCCCTAGTGCTGGGATTAAAGGCGTGTGACTCCCAAGTGCTGGGGTTAAAGGCGTGTGACTCCCTAGTGCTAGGATTAAAGGCGTGTGACTCCCAAGGGCTGGGGTTAAAGGCGTGTGACTCCCTAGTGCTNCTCCCTAGTGCTAGGATTAAAGGCGTGTGACTCCCAAGGGCTGGGGTTAAAGGCGTGTGACTCCCTAGTGCTAGGATTAAAGGCGTGTGACTCCCAAGGGCTGGGGTTAAAGGCATGTGACTCCCAAGGGCTGGGGTTAAAGGTGTGAGCTATCACCTCCTGACTGTTTCTCCTTGAGACTGGATCAATCTAGTGTAGCCCAGGGTGGCCTTGAACTCATAGAGATCCCTCTGCTTCTGCCTCCTGAGTGCTGGAATTAAAGGTGTGTGCCACTACTGCCTGGCATCAATGGTTAACTAGTGGTTCATTCCACAATCTGATCCTCAGGCAAGCTTTATTTGTTAAATCACAAACAAAATATCATCACACATATGTGTGCGATGGCATGTGTGCTTCCGAACACAAATATGGCCACGTGAAAATTTAAAAAATGTGTATTTTTTAAAGTAAAAGAATATGTGAAACCTTCAAATGGGTTGTAGCTGATTTTTGTTGTTTTGCTTGTTCATTCGTGGCAAGATCTCACGTGGACCAGGCAGACCTCAAGTGTGCTATGTAGCTACAGATGACCTCACCCTCCTGCCTCCAGGATGAGATGCCAGGTGTGTGCTACACACCCAGAGTTGAGGCTGTTACTTTCTCTGACACTTTTTTATTTTCATTTTCCAAGATCTCAACCATGCAGATGCGTTACTTTATCGTGTACAGACCTACACTTACTCTAAAGGATGCATTATTAATGCAGAGCAGCCTTGTTAACCTTAAGAAGCTTTTCAGTGAGGAGTATGTTCCTCATATCTTCAATTTAAGGGAAATCTGCCTGAATGCCCACCTATACAATGTCCACAGCAGCAGCTGGGCTAGCCCAGAAATTCACCATCCGTGTAACTGATGCTCACAGACCCAGACCAAGGGGAACACATCTTTCTAACTAATCTCTCCTGGTCACTCACCCTACGCTTTCTTCACCTGTGAAATCACATGCTAAGGCTCAGTGTGTGTCCAGCCCTCACCCCAGCTCCGCAGTTCCCTCCACGTCAGAGTCAGAGGTGTGTTAATGCTCAAACTCAGGCAAGTTGTGAACAAATAAACGAACTCCATACCCTGAGTTTGCACTTACGGACAGTGGTGTCTATCTCAGAAGGCAGCGGAATGTTTGGCTATCAGGAATTCTGATTCCAGCCAGGCAGGGAGCCTCTTTGGATGGCTTTGCAGGCAACAGATGGGGGCAAAAGGGAAGAAAGAGGAAGACAAAGAGACAATGCTACATTTCAGACTGTGAACAGATTCAGCGGCATATTGGGAATGTTTTTTTAAAAGGTTTTTTTTTAATTTCATTTTATGTGTTTTACCTACATGCATGTATGTGCACCGCATGCATGCACTACCCACGGAGGCCAGGAGAGGGCATCAGCTACCCGGAAGTTAGAGTCACAGAACTGCGAGTGCCAGGTGGGTTCTGGGAACCAAACTCAGACCCTTTGCTGGCAGGAAACTATCTCTCCAGCTTGTGGTGGCTGGAATGAAAACTGTCCCCTGTGGGCTCATGTATTTGAACACCTGGTCCCCAGCTGGTGGAGCTACTTGGGGGAGGAAAGGGTTAATTTTGTCTAATGCTCTCTGTTCATCACTGGAATCAGGGCAGGTTAAGCAGGTGCTAAAGCAGAAACCGTAGAGGAACTCTTTTTATCGACTGTTCCTGCCAGTCTCGCCCAGATACCTTTCTTATAGAGCCCAGGCCACCAGCCTAGGGTAGTCACCACCGCAGTGGGCTTGACCCTCCTACACACAGATGTCCACAGGACATTCCAATGCAGGTGCTTCTCCAGCTGGGGGTCCCCCTTTCCGGGTGGCTCAGTTGTTAACTGAAGCAAGCTATGGCATTGCAAGTAAACAGGGTCCCTTTTGAGAGAGAGAGAGAGAGAGAGAGAGAGAGAGAGAGAGATTCTAATCGTGTTTAACAAATCAATGGGCATTTTATCCATATGCAGCTAAATCCTCAAGTAGCATGAACAACTCATCAGAGATGAGATCTAACCTCTCTGAGGGAGGAGGGGATTTACCAACACTGAACCGGACAATTTTGTCTTTTGTAAGGAGAGAGAGAGAGAGAGAAGGAGGGAGGGAGGGAGGGAGGGAGGGAGAGAGAGAGAGAGAGGCAGGCTAAGCTAGGAGGATCAGGAGTCCCAGGCAAGCCTGGGCAGCTTATCAAGACGTGTCTCATAATAAAATCAATAAAATTAGAAAAGGCTGAGGTGTAGCTCGGTGACAGAGCACTTGCCCAGCATGAGCAAGGCTGTAGGCTTCATTCCTTTACCGCTTCCTCCTCCTACCAAAACAAATAAAGCAATGAGAACACTAAATTAAATTGCTATAGCCAAATGTTAAAAAAGAAACCTGTAATTAATTTTATTTCATATGCCCACAATATTATTTTGATGTGTTATCAATAGGAAAATTATTAGTGAAATGTACCTTCTTTTTACTTTACTAAGTCTTTGAAATCTGGCATGCATGTGAGTGTTTCTTTTGGGCTACACACAGTTAACATGTTCAGTAGCCACACATGTCCTGTGGCTCTCTGATCACCTGTTCAGTAGACACACACGGCCCGTGGCCATCTGATCACATGTTCAGTAGGCACACATGGCCCATGGCTGCCTGATCACGTGTTCAGTAGGCACACATGGCCATGGCTGTCTGGTCAGTCAGCTCTGCTCTGTAGTGAGGACAGTGAATGCAACATGGCATTGAACTTTCCCTCTTGGGATGTCAGGTAGGCATTACTAGATAATTAACTTATTAGTCTCCTACTTCACTTGCCTCCTTCCTTTTTTCTTGTGTTTGAGACAGGATCTCAGTCAGTAAACCAGTCTGGCCTGGAGCTAAGACAGTCCTCCGGCCTTAGCCTCCCTAGTGCTGGGATTGTAGGTATGAGACACCATGCCTAGCCTTCAGATTCTTTTCTTTCTAAAATACACGTGTAGAGGCCAGAGGATAACTTTGAACGCCATCCTTTGGGACACCACCCACCTCCTTTGAGAGAAGGCTCATTGGCTTGGAGCTCACCAATTAGGGACCAGCTGGCGGGAGAACCCTAGTCACCCTCTGTCTCTATCCAACACTAGGGTTATGAACACAGTCCACACACACAGATTTTTAAACGGGTGTTAGAACTCAAACTCAAGTTCTCATGCTTGAGCAACAGGGGCTTTGCTGGCTGAGCAATCTCCCCAGACCCCGAGCATCCTTTCTTAATGAGTCCTGGGCTCATAACAGATACAGACAGATGCTTTATAAAAATTGACACCTGGAAGGTAGGCAAACCTTGAGGGTCAGCTTTAGGCGGGCAAGGGTCTGGTCTGCTACAGTTTTGGATCTGGAGGGTTCCCCAAAGACCTATGTGTTGAAGGTTTAGAGGAGGAGACCACAGGGTATAAAATGGAACAAAGGGGAGAAAGAGTGTAAGAACTGGACCAGTGGGTCGGTAGAATCTGACTTCCGGGCATGACAGGGCCACTGTGCTCCTGAAGTCTCAGCAGCTGTGATTGCCTGAGCAAGATGGGTCTCTTCAATACCCTGTCACAGAGGGGTAGTGATTCACAAGGCCCCGCCTCTTTGTGAGAATCCATAGGCCGTTAATGAGTAGTGGGGGAGGGAGAGACTTTATCGTTGGTGGTACAGCCACTGGTAAGGTGTTTATGCATCTGTAAGTAACTCCACCCTTCTTCCTCTAAGTAACCATAATGAAGCTCAAGGAGAAGGGGTTCAATAGGAGTGTGAGGAGAACGAGAGAGAAAAATGGGGGTAAAAATGATCAAAAGAGGTGTATGTATGACCGTGCCATAATGAAACCTATTATTTATAATTAACATATGCCAACAAAAACATTTTCAAATACCAAATGAAGAGGGGAAACTAGACGAAGATCTCTTGGGACACTGGGGACAAACCTTTGAAGGGCAGTGGGGATCTAGGCCTTCTACCTTCTCTCTTAGGTCCCAGCCATAAGATGACTGTTTTAGCCATGGGTCACTTCCAA
>LOEQ01000620.1:221034-234983 GCA_001685075.1 Bramus lutescens | reverse complement strand
TATATATATATGAAACACTCATGAATCCAGGGGAGAGTTGAAAATATGTTAAACCGTTTCTACCTGTAACCTATGCAGTGATTGTTCTGGCCTCTCTTTGAACTGCTGTCCTTATCAAGACCTTTACATGGCAACTCTTGTCATTTG
This sequence comes from Bramus lutescens, assembly GCA_001685075.1. Taxonomy (NCBI): domain Eukaryota; kingdom Metazoa; phylum Chordata; class Mammalia; order Rodentia; family Cricetidae; genus Bramus; species Bramus lutescens. The sequence continues at coordinate 234,836 of LOEQ01000620.1, read as the reverse complement.
TTTCGTAGTTAGTTCATCTGTGTCTTCACTAGTAAGTTTTACCAGATACTTAAGTTAAAATTATGTCTAATAAAAGTCCTGTGCATGAATAGAGGAAGATAAAACACTTCCCAGTCATAAGGCTAGCAAGAATCCTGATAGGCTATTAAATGAAAATAACTTCACTCATAAACATAGAAAATCCAGAACAAAATATCAACAGTATTAATAACTAATACACCATACCAGCAATACTTAAAATTGAAACAAGCAAGGCTGTCTAACATTTTTCATGTTTTAACGTACCTGTGTACCACGTGCATACAGTGCCATCAGAGGCCAGAAGAGGGCACCAAAGCCCCTGGAACTGGAGTTACAGCCACTATATGGGTGCCGGAAAACTCTGGAAGAGCAGCTCCTGCTGAGTCATCTCTCCGGCCCTGCTATTTAATATTATATCTTCTTAATGTCTTTCAAAGGTCATAAATTAAAAGTGAAAATTCCTTTATGACTACATTGTTAATGCTTTGACTATGAGTCTCTGTAAAGCCTTAACTGTAAGAGCCCAGGATTCATGAAGATTATAAATATTTCATCTTGCTGTTGTAACTTATGTCTTTATGAGAAGTCTAGATACATTTTAGATGTGAAAGTAATTTTACAACATTATTTAATGTATTTAATTTAAGGTCTTTATTTTAAGATTTGATATTTTGGGTAATAGACTTTTCCCTTGTCTTACAGATCAAGATATTTTAGAAACTATATTAATAGACAGCTCTATCTTCCCAAGTGCTACAATAGTAAGTAACCAACTGTTAGAATTAGTATACCTCATTATTACTTTTTAGGAAATGTGAAAATTCCCCCAATCTAAATAATAGTCTGTGTAATGTTGAAACCACTCTAAAATATGTTTTTTCCTGCTTCTAATGCTTGGATTTTGACCCTGGCCCTGTCATTTTGACTTGTGTACCCCAAACTGTCTTTTTGGAGAAGTTCTGTTTCTCAAACTAGATTCCTGCCCCCCTTTTGAAGACCTTCTCTTAGCTGGGTGGTGGTGGCACACGCCTTTAATACCAGCACTCAGGAGGCAGAGATAGGTGGATCCCTGAATTTGAGGCCAGCCTGATCTACAGAGTGAGTTCCAGGACTGCACAGAGAAACCCTGTCTCGAAAAACCAAACCAAACCAAACCAAACAAAAAAAAGCAAAAAAACCCAAAAAAAAAACAAAAAGAGAAAAGGACCATCTCTATTTCTAAATCTAACCATACTATGTAAAAATGATTATGTTCTTATTCTGTTATAAAAAGTAAAGGAATATAAAATATTACTGTTATCCATATTTACCCCTATCCTCAAAGGATCAAACCCAAGCCTTCAATCAGGCTAGGCAAGCATTCTCCTCCCGAGTTACATCTCAAGCCTTTGAATATTGTTTCTTCAGTTTTCTTTATGTATGTTTCTCCTTGGTAGCCAGATCATTTGAGCAGTCTTATTATTGTGATGCTGTACGATTTCCAAGATAGAAAATTTCAGCCCCGTGCCTTTCCCAACAATGAAGAGTCCATATCAGAAGTTCAAGAAGTGGAGAGCCTGCTTAACAGGTAAGAAGAGGTAAAAGGACATTCGCACCAAACCCGCATTAGCGCTGTCCCTTACGGAACTTCCTTAGTGGAACTTAGAGCTATCTGGGCCTCAAACATTTAGGAAAGGATGTCAAAGTGTCTTGAGTTCCTTGGCAAACAGTCTTGAATAGTTTAAATAACTAACTTTAGAGCAATTTTTAAGATGTGGAATTGCATGATCCAGTATATAAACATGTGGGAAATCTTCACAAATTTCTAATAGTTTCAGTATGTGCGTAAGCTAAGCCTAATTTGAAACAACTAACGTTTGCTTCCTTAACTGATGTCTTTACAAAAAAAAACTAACACATAACAAATAGAAAATTCCAAAACTATACAAAAATTTACTGTTCTGCCAAACTAAAAAATGCCTGTCTAGTTAAGAACAAACTGATGCGTTCAGTTTCCTCTTTATCCTAAATATCAACAAGAAACTGCCATGTGGATAATAAAGACCATTCGTCTTGAAGGGAGGCGAGGAAAGATAACAGATTAAAAGAGGAGTTGAAAGTGGGAGCATTGTGTGTACCGTGTGTCAGTGTTACTGTGTGTTATGTTCTGATGGTGGCCCCAGAACTCAGATGTTGGGAACTTAATTGCCATGTGGCACCCAGTGAGAAGTGCATTAACAATGAGGGCTTTGCCCTACAGGGTGTATTAGTGCCATTGTTTTTACTTTTATCTTTTTTGGTTTCTTCTGCTTTTCATTTGAGCATATGTATACACCCATGTGTGTGTGTGTGTGTGTGTGTGTGTGTGTGTGTGTGTGCATATATGTGAGCATGGGTGTATCTGTGTGGAGACTAGAGGGCAATTTCATATGGCTTCCTCAGTCACTCCCTTCCTTATTTTTAGGCACAAAGTCTCACAGAACCTGGAGCTCACTGGTTGTGTCAAAGTAGCTGGACCAGCAAACCCCAGCAATTTTTCTATCTGCTTACTGAGCATTAGAATTATAGGTGCTGCACCAGGATTTTTTTTTGTGTGTGGGCTAGGGGTTTGAACTTAGGTCCTCATGTTTGTACAATGTGCAATTTTCATACTCAGCCATCTTCCCATCCCTGTTATTTTTCCTTGGAAATGGGGTCTTATGTACCCCAGAATGGCTTGGAACAGCTTATATAGCTAAGTATGACTTTGATCATCTGATCCCTCCCACAATCTCCTAAGTGCTGGGGTTATAAGTTTGTGCGCGCACACACACACACACACACACACACACACACCCCACACAGACACTCATGCAAACGCATTTTCATGGCCATCATAACTTAGTCTCAGACCGGCCAGTTGGAGCTCAAGTTAACTGAGGTGTCACCCAGAGAAGTCAAAGCACTCTAAGAAATATCAGTGTATGGTTTCATCATTGAAAGACGAGGTAACACTGCTAGCCAGGGACCTAGATTATGAGGCCAGAGAAATCAGAAGGTTTTACTGCTTAGTGAGGGACTTCAGATCCCTAGATATCTTCCTTTCCTCATAATATACAGCATCCTCCTTTGGACCATAATGCAGATATGGTTGTGTTGCTACCCGTATAACCCCAGCCCCAACCCTGGTTCATATGAAATCAGGTCTGGTGGTACATTCCTGTAACACTGGGAGGATTGAGACAGAAGGACTGTGTGAGCCAGGCCAGCATGACATACACAGTGAGACCCTGGTTTGTTTTTAAAATAGCAATAAAATGCAAACCTTATCCAAAATTAGTCAGTCACATTATACTCATTCTATGTAAGAAATTCACAATATTCTATGTAAGAAATGCCTGCGTTTAATAACTGAACTGCAGAGAACATCAGAGCTATGCAAGGAAAATATATGTATAAAGATAAAGGTACAGGAGGGCTGGAGAGATGGCCCAGTGGTTAAGAGCACTTACTGCTCTTGCAGAGGACCCAAGTTTGTTTGGTTCCTAGCACCCACTTGGATGGCTCACTACCTATAACTTCAGCTCCAGGGCATCTGATATTATCTCTTGACCTCTGCCAGCACTGCACTCGTGTGCACAAAGGCCCTCTTCTCAAACACACATACACATAATTAAAAATTGTAAAATAAAATCTTTAAAAAAGATACACTTAGTAGTATTTTTTTAAAGTGCTGTGTTACTGAAGTTGGTTTCAAACTCTTAAGCTCAAGCAATCTTCCTACCTCAGTCACCAAGTGCTACCCTGCCCAGCAGAGCCAAAGTATTTTAATAAGGGTCTTAACTCTCAAACTGTCCTCAGTTAGCTTGAGCAAGAATGGAAAATGTCCCGGTAGTGGGAGTTCTCACCTGGGAGGAAATAGGAAAGCCGGAAGGAGTTGGCTTCTTTAACCCTGTGCCCTTTATACCACATCTCTCTTAGTTTCTGTCTCATTCTCTCCCTGTGAAGTCTTCTCCACTTCTCTAGCCCATGTTGGGAGAGCCCTGTTGTTGCTCCCTGGTGTCTGCCGGCTAGTTTCTTTTCTTAGACTAACTTACTAGCTCTGTAGCTGGATTCTAAACTCCAGTCAGAGAATTTCCACACTGTTCAGCCTCAAGTCTTCCATATTATAATTAAGGTACTACCTAAATATTTGTCTTAACTCACACCTCCTTCCTGCTCCACTCTGTGATAGCTAACGCATCAGATCCTGTGACTCCAATTCCGAAACACAGGGGAATCTCCTCATCCATTCCCACTTTTACTACTGCCACCCAAATCCTTACACTATGAGTAGACTCTTCACTGGATTCCCTGCATATAATTCCTTAGCCTAATCCATTCCATAGGGCAAGGAGAGTGAGATTTGTTTATCTTTGAGACAAGGTCTCTGTACACCAGGCCTGTCTTGGACTTGCTGTGGAGGAGTCTGGCCTTGAACTCAGGATTGTTTTGCCTCCACCTCTCAAGGTATGGAGTGTACAGGTGTACAGCCCCCTGTCCAGCTAGAGTGATTTATTTTAAGATAAATTATGTGGTCAAAATTGAATATTATGGATCAGACTTAGAAAATGTGTAAAATTAACGAGGTAAAGGTTCTAGCTTTTATGTAAGAAGCAACATAAAAATTGATCCTGAGAGAACAAAAAACAAGTAAGTTGAGCCTTAAATAGTCTTGGCTCCAGGCCTAGAGGGACTTTCCAATTGCAATATAGGAAATGGAAAAGAACAGTTTTGCTGAGTTAAGGAAGCAGAGACCAGTTTTAAAAGGCTGCAGCGACACGTTTTTCTCTATCTAAGCGGTGATGTGTATTAAATGCCTCATGACTGATAGGCTAACTGTGTAGGTTATCTGTCATATTTGCCCAGAGATGTGCTTTTTCTTATTTCCCCCAGTTTTCCCATTGCCCATCATGTCCCAGATGGCATTTTTGTCATTTGCCAAAGGTCCCATAAACAATTCTTAAAACTGAGTTTTTCCTCTCATATTTTTTTTCCTGACTTTTCTTTGGAACCTCTTTGATCATTTAATCTTTCTCATGGAGAATCTGAAACAGATCATCTGTAGAGGGTCAGTCTTATGTTTTCAAGCAGAAGATTTTTCTCCAGGCATCAGGAAAACGTTCAGCTTGGAACTGAAGAAGATCGTGTAAGAAGCTACACTGGCTGAGCACAGGGTAACTAAAGGAACGGAATTTCATCAGACCGACGGCTGCTTCTCTGTTGTTATAATCTACTTGCTTATCGCTCCCATGAACTTCTTGCATATCAGATCAGTAGATGCCACTATAACCTAAGCTGTTGCTGCCATAGATACCAGTAGGCCAGCTTTAAGGACCTTTTCCAGGAAAGCTATGGAAGCTGTGTCGAGATCTTACAGAAGGAACCTCCAGGGACTAGTGCCCCAGGAGTGCCCTCAACACCCCAACAGGGAACCCAAACAGTGCCCCATCCAGCACACTCTAGTCTGCCTGTCTTCATTGCAGCGATGACAGCTGAGGAGAGATCATTTCCGCTGTCATCAGCTCCTGGAAGTGTCTGCTGATTTCATGAGTGAATTTAAGCCAAGGACAAACGTGATAGGAGAGAGTAACACAGAAGAGCATAGTCCAGAGGCTAGAACAGTATGGAGGACTCCCAGCGGTGAAACAAGAGTCTCATAATCAAGCAATTGGGTCTCAATATTCTGTAATTTACCTTGTTCTTGTTCTCCATTACATTTGTGCCTTATTTGTATAACACCCAAGGTCACTGTAGTAGGCTAGCTGGCCCCACTGTTCGTGTCTTACATAATTTCTCTTTTCACCTTTGCCCACACCATTTTCCTTACCCTTTTTCTCTCCCAGAGAGCACAGACTGGCCAGTTTCACAGGGTGTCTCGATTCGCCCTCCAGAGAGACAGGACTGTTTTGTGTCATCGGAATGCACACCTATTGCCTTCTCTTTTCAGTCCACCTTCAAGGAAAACTCCCAATTCCCCAGCTTTTTGTAAGCTACCATTTCCCCGTTTATGTACATCACTGTCCTCTACTTCCTATCTGTCGACTGAGAGCTGATCACTAGTCCCACCGTGGCTTCTTCTCTTTCTTTTCATATCCATAATAACTTAGGTCACATACTGCTGTCATAGCCCTTTGCTCTCTAAAGCAGTTGGTACAAAGGAGTGATTGCTGTGTCAGCGACAGTTTTAGTCAGCTATGACTCTTGTTTCATAATGGGTTTATTGCTGCAGTGACAGTTTCAGACAATGCCAACTGTTTGGGAGAACTTGGGATAGGCCTAGTGCTCTGAACACCAATCTATCAACCCTTCTACAGCCAGTCTCTTAGGAACACCACAGCATGAAAAGAGAGGCTTGGAAGAAGAACCATTTTGCCTGCCCCATTTTCCCACATTCTAATTCCAGAAGGGCAAGCCTTGGTGCAAACCACAAGAACCATAAAAACCAAGACAATATACCTTCTCTAAAAATGACCAGTTCCATAGTAACCCCTATAGGAGTGACTTAGATAAAAGCCTAGACAAAGAAATGAATGATTATCTACATGTAAAAAAATCAACCAGATCCTTTTCTTATCTTGCACAAAAATCAAACCCAAGTGGATCAAGGATTTTAAAACTTGAAACTCTAAAAGTGCTAGAGACAAAATCAAGATATACAAGTCAAGTTATAGGCATAGATAAGGGCTTTCTGAACAGGACTCTGGGGGTTCAGGAAATAGGGCAGCAATCAACAATGGAACCTTATGAAATTAAAAAGCACAGGAAAGGGAACTGTTAATCTAATAGACTGAAGAGGTAGCCATGGAATAGGAGAAAATCTTTGCCATCTGTATATCTGATAGAAGATTATAGACAAAGAACTAAAAACACCTAAATATTATAAAACAACCCAATCATAAAATGGGCTATGGAACTGAACAAAGAGTTCTCAAAAAGAATACAAGTGGCTAATAATTTTAAAAAAGTGATACATATTCTTTGCCATCAAAGAAATGAAAGTTAAAACTACGTTGAGACTCTACCTCCCTCCAGTCAGAATGGCTATTATCCTGAAAGCAAATGAAGGGCTAGAGAGATGGCATACTAGCTAGGAGCACTTGCTGTTCTTGCAGAGGACCCTGGTTCAGTTCCCATCTCCCACATAGCAGCTTACAACCGTCAGTAACTCCTTCCAGAGGACATCACACCCTTTTCTGGACTCTGTGGGCGGTGGTGGTGCACACCTTTAATCTCATCACTTAAGAGTCAGGGGCTGGCGGTTCTCTGAGTTTGAGGCCAGCCTGGTCTACAGAGTGAGTCCCAGAACAGCCAGGGCTATGCAGAGAAACCCTGTCTTGAAAAAACAAACAAACAAATAACAAAAAAGGAAACAACAGCAAATGCTGGTGGAGAGATGAAGAAACAGGAACTCTCGTTTAGTGTGTGTGTGAATTCAAACTGATACAGCCACTGTGGAAACCAATGTGGCTGTTTCTCAAAATGCTAAATAGAACTGCCGTATGACCCAGAATATCACTCTTGGGCTGGGCATATTCCCAGTGATAATGCATCAGGAGAGAGCTATTTGCACATCTGTGTTCATTGTTGCTGTACCCACAATTGCTAGGAGATGACACAAGTCTTGGTGTCTATCAATTGGTGAAGAGATAATGCAATTATAATACATGTACATAACGAAATTTTACTCAGCTGTAAAGAAAGATGTAATTATGAAATCTGTAGGAAAATGGATAGAGCCAAAAGTATCCCGAGCGAATGGCCCCAGCCTACAGACAGATCTCACATAAGCATGAGCTGCTCCAAGTTTCCATTTGTGTTTCCCGTTTCTCTGTCTCTTTTAAGCTCTACACATCTCGTCCTGGGGTACATATTTCAGAGTTAGTAGGTACCTTCTGGCCTGAGGGTTCCTCTGCTTCAACCGTTGGCAGCATATCTCATGTTCCGCTTTGCTCTTGGCTCCCTTCCACTCTCTTCCCTTTTATCTTATCTGGAATTTATCTCCTAGGAACTATCCCTTGACTCCCATAGCAAGGACCCTTTAGTTCACCACAGCACCTACCTATCCTTGTTATTAGTACTTAGGACTTCTCAAAAAAATTTGTTGTTGTTGTTGTTTTCCACTAGACTCTAAACTTCATATGTCAGGAGCAACTTCTTTCTGGTCCACTCATTGGTTTCTGGAACTTAGAACATTGCCTGTAATATATAGTCAGAAAACAAGTGTATTTGCTCAATGAATTCATTACTGTTTCTCTACTTTTAAGTATCCCTCTATTTTCTGAACAAAAAATTGCAACATCCTATCTTCAGTCTGCCTGCTTTGTTGTGATTTCCCTCTGGGTCTCTCTCCACCCTCTGCTCAGCAAATGTGCTGTTTAATGTCTCCACATTTCTATGGCACTGTGTCTCTGTGTGTCGTTTCCCACTGTGTCTGGGAAACGCATGCTCTCTGTCTCCTCTCCTTTTGTGGTCTGGAAAATGTTGCTCGTCCTTTACTAATTAACTCAGCCTTTCTGGAAATCCCTTTGGACGAGCATCAATATATTTCTTCTTAATGCATTTACTCTATTCGTTGTGTGTCTCACAGCGGTCATCGCGTTATGCTGGGATTGTTTCTATGTCTTTTTCTGCATCAAGCTGTCAATTAGGGATCAAAATCATTTTGGGGGTGGGGGTGGCAGGGTTTTATTAGGTAGTACTGGCTAGCTTGAAACTTGCCAAGTAGACCAAACTGGCTTCAAATTTGCAGCAATCCTGTGTTTGCTTCCTTGGTGCTGGGATTATAGGCAGATGCCTTTACAGACCCAAATTATCGCTTAGTCGTTATAGATCCAGATATCATTACGGTATTTAGTTACTAGTAGAAATGTGATAAACATATTAATTATAAGATTTTCTTGGCTAGCCTAACTCTTATGTAAATTTTCATAGGTTTCTGTGCAACGACCTTGTTCATTGATACTAATTGCTAAAGTAACTACTTGTATTGCTTAGAAAGGTTAAATAACTTGTCTAAAGGCTGCTAATAATTGTTGGAATAAAAGTTTGAACTCAGGTAATTTGATTCAGAGGCCAGGCAGAAGAGGGGGGGCGGAGCGGGAGGGAAGAGAGAGAGAGGAGGGGATGGAGGGAAAAGGGGGAGGAGAGAGGGGTGGGGGACATGCATATTATAGGTTTGCAAATATCTAAAGAGATCTATGGAAGGGAGTGGTGGAACTGTTGCAGGAAGAGCTGCTTGAGGCTAAATTACTGGTATTCTAGTATATATCATGCTAAAGCTGTGGCTAGTGAACTTTAGAATTATCCAATAGTGCTTACAAAGGAATCTCTGACTGCGTGTGAATGGGAATGCTAGTAAGGGGGACAGCTGGGCAGCTGTGGTATCAGAAATTAATCAGATAATCCACTTGTTAGCATTTATTATGTATGGCAAACTCGAACTAAGTTGGTATTTGGAAATAAATGATCAAAATATTCTGTAATCAAACATCTGCACATGTATACTGTAGAACAGCAATTCACAGTCTTTGCTTAGTCTTCGTTATGTATCAATATGCTATCATTTTAAGTCTCCTGCTGCAATTTTATAATACAGCTCTAATAAGTTTACTGTCTGCCAAAATCTCCCTCTTCAGATACTCCTGTTTGTCTCTCTCAGACCTACAAATTAAGATTTTTATCTTGGCAAGTGGGTGTGAAATTTAGACTCGGGAGTTTGAATGGCATAAGGAAAAGAAAGCAGTGTCCCACACTTGGTGCCCATCCCCAAGCTCTGCATCCTACTATTCTTTCAAGGTTTGTGTTGCTGGCTGCACAGCGATTCCTCAAGGATGTCCTTTTTCCTAAATGCACATCAAGTGGACCTCAGTTTGTACGTGACCCTTTTGTGACATCTGTTTCTTATTTTTCCTTTATTTCAGTTGGATTCCTACTGAGAAAGTTCTAGAAGAGACACAAAGAAATGCTATTTACACTCTTATAATGTATTGTGTCTTTGTAGTACTAATGTTCTTCTTTTCTCTTGTTTGGGACTGTGAGGCATTGGGGTGTTCGGACCTAAGCGGGGTTTGAGAGAGACTAATGAAATCTTTGGAATGGTATCAGCACATACCATTGCTATCTTGATAATATTAACCAGACTATAATGGCTGCCTGCTGTGTGTCTATCCTGTGCTAAATACTGTGCACATACAAGCACATTAACTAAGGTAAGCTGGCGACCTGGAAAGACGGGAGAACTGATGCTGAGACATTCCCAAGGCCTCCCAGCTGGTAAGCAATAGCACCTGGATTCCACTTCTGGTTCGTCTCACCTGAGATTCTGCGCTTATTCCTTGAACTATCAGTGTTGTAATATTTTAGGAGTATATAACTACACAGCAGCAAAACAGAGCAGAAGATCAGGACTATTGGATTTCTATTTTTGAATATCATAAAATTTTATTTTAGATTTTAAAAATTTGAAATGGGATGAGAGACAAATTTGTTAAAATTCAAAATGGGATTTTGTAAATGTTTCCAAATGGAGAATTGATAGTCTTGTTTCAAGTTCATGGTCATCAAGAATGAGTTTTCTGTCTCTAGCTGTAAGACAAAGTTGGCTGCATCATTGGCAAGATGTCGAATCAAACACGATGCCCTTTCAATTTACCACATTCTACCAGAGGCGGTTAGGAAACAGGAACAGAGGGCCTCCATTTTGCCTCTTTATGCTTGGATAAATACTGGTAAAATCAGGTATGCATTTCAGTCCAGTTCTTCATTCATATTTCAAAACCTTATTCTGTTAAGATAATGTAATAAAGACGTCCTTTCTTAGGGGTGAGGCCACATTTATGAAAATGATTAGAGTCATAGTTTAATTTTAGCTCTTACCATCAATTTACTAAATTGATAAGATTATATTAATATGTTACACTTTCTGTTTCTAATTATTTTTTAACTTTGCTAAAATTGTTTTATCACATGCAATATGTATAGTGATATTTCCCATTGTTGCAGGAGCAAATATATTAATGCTAAATATGTTTTAATGCATTCTATTTATAATTTTGTTTATATTTGCAGCCCTGAAGAAGTTTATAGTAATTTGAGGAGAAAAGGTTATCATAAAGTCAAATCTGTATTGCATCTTGATGACAAAGTTTTTGCTGTGGATCAGCATTGCTATGATGTTTTAATTTTTCCAGCTCATCTCAAAAAAGATCTTGTAAGCATAGATCTTTTCAAAGATTACAAACTTATTTTTCAGGTAAACTACTATTTATTTTCATTGTGAATTGAATAATACTGCTTACCCAAACAATCCTTGCACCTAAAAACAAATTTAAGGTGGATTAACTTAGTGCTCTAAGGTTTAACCCCCTCCACACACCAACATTCTTTGGTTGGTTTGGTTTTCTTGAGACGAGATCTTGTTATACAGCCCAGACTACCGGGAACGCTCTATCTTGCTCAGGTTAGCCTCAAACTTATAGCAACCCTCCAGCCTCAGCCTCTCAAGTGCTGGGATTAGGCCCAGCTCCCACACCCATGTCCTTGGATAGAATCTCTTATCATTTCTGCCTTTTATAATTTTCTCAAACATCTCAGTTTCATCTGAGCAGCAATTTAGATGGCAGTGTAATTGGGAATTAAACATGTTAGTAGTGGGTGAGTGGGGTTTCATGAAGGGGTAAGAGTGGAGGCTAAGGACTGGAGAGATGGCCCAAGGGTTAAGGGAGTTACCACATCAGGCTTCTCAGAACTGCCTGTAACCCAGACTCCAGAGGAACCAACACCACCTTCTTGCCTCTGTAGGCACTGCCTTCATGTGCACAAATTACTGCACAGCCACATAATTAAAAACATTCACAGCATAAAAGAATGGAAGCCAAGCCATAATAATCTATAAATCATATTTTGCAATTTTAGGATTGGCTTGTCACTATACAGAGAATAAATGGTAGACATAACTTAGGTTAAATGAGTAAGCCTTTTGTTTTAAATGTGTTTATCAGTTATCTTCATTGACTTTCATTTAGACATATATTAAGATGCCATACTAAAATGGATCAGGTATCTTTTCAGAATTCCTGCCATGCACTTATGTTCATTTAAAATAAAATTAAATCATCTTATTTTTCTGTTACACATTTTGAAATTCTAACCATACTATTTTCTGTAGGACAAATCTCGAAGTCTTGCTGTCCACTCTGTAAAAGCTTTATTAAATATGGATGATGATATCCTAATGGTCAACACAGGCTCGTGGTACACAGTTGCCCATATGTCAATCTTAACAAATAATAATACCTCAAAAATATTTGTATGTGGAACACAATCACAAGATAAGGAATCTGAACTGATGAACCTTTTTGCAAAAATGGGATGCCAAAGTATGTGCAAATATTATTTGATGATTATTATTATAAAGAATCTAGAATTATTAGAAGTGTTTGAAGTTTTACTGTGCTGTTGTAATATAAATTATATGTGAACCATCTTTCTAAAATCCTTGCAAACCCGCGTCAGGCTGTCTGTGTTTAATACGGGACTGATAGATCTGGGTTAAAGTAATTAGCTTCTAGGTGTTTGGGGATTGGGCTGCTTTTCTGTCTGACAGAATAACATCTGATTCAAAACTTATCATCTAATAGATGAGAAGATAGTAACATAGATGTTTAATTTACAAAGGGAACATCAGGGAATAGAAATGAAGTCTTTGATGCGCCTATTTTTTAAGTTCTCATTGGATCCTGAAAAGACCACACTCACTAGAGGCTGCAGAAGTACACAGAATGGCTACAGAGTGGCAGAGCCAGAGAAGCAAACAGTATGCAATTCTAGGCTAAGAAAGGTAGCAAATCGAATCCCAGATGTCTTCCATCTTAATTTCTAGATGAGTTAAGGTAACCTGGGATTTAGAGTAACCAGTCTTAGGTGGGCCCACTTTACCTGCTAGAAGCAAAAGTAAATTCTCTCTGGAAAAAAAAAAATCTAAGTTTCAAGTTATCTCCTAAATATCCAAATGCAAGATCTGGCACTCAGACAAAAAAAAGGAAAGACATGACTCAAAAATACTAAACTGAAAAGATATGGTGTTATTTTAGCTGAGAAATGGTAGATAAGATTCAGAGAGAGTACACTGGACAGGAATGAGACCAACCGAGGATTCAGATACTGGCTCTGCCAGCTGTGGATTTAGCCGGGGCTAATGGTTGTGAGCTACTCAGCTCTGCTAAGCAGCCTGCATAAAATAAGTTAATACCGTGGGCATCACAGCGTGGCTGCTTAAAGCAAAGACAAAGCGCAGTCAGCAGTAACTGAAGAGGCTGATGGGAAGCTGTAGACTTGGAGCAACAAGACAAGCCCAAGGAAAAAACAAAAATGTCGTGTGTGCAATGATTATAAGTGGGCGGGGGAAGCCCAGTAAAGGGAACATGTGCATAGCATGCGTGACACCCTGGGTTTGCTCTCCATTACCGAATAAAAGGAAAGACAAGGGAAGAACTGAGAAGAATTTCAAGTGGAGACTGGCTTTACCCACACATACATGCACAATCCCCCCATATACACGTAGTTATAAATTTAAAAACATCTTTAAAAAGAGGACCAAATGGGGGCTGGAGAGATAGCTCAGTGGTTAAGAGCACTGGCTCCTCTTCCAGAGGTCATGAGTTCAATTCCAGCAACCATGTGGTAGCTCACAACCATCTGTAATGAGATCTGGTGCCCTCTTCTGGTGTGTGGGCATACAAGCAGACAGAACACTGTATACATAATAAATCTTTTTTTTTTTT
>LOEQ01000620.1:202207-221020 GCA_001685075.1 Bramus lutescens | reverse complement strand
TTTTTTTTTTTTTAAAAAAAAGAGGACCAAACATACAAGAATACACTAAAGGTGAAAAACAAAGGGGAAAGATTCACTTCACAAGAAAATTTGACACGATGTAAAAATCCACAGCAGTGGTTGCGGTGTAAAAACGGATGAGTAACAGAGAGGGCAGGCAGAGTCCAGACAAAGCCTGCACATACAGTGCTTTAGCTATGGCTAAGGTAAGAGCAGAAGGCTCAGGAACACAGATGATGTCTTTGTAAGCTATGATAGGAAGAAAACTGACACTTCATTTCAGTGTATATCTAGAATCTCCTAGAATATGTTATGAAAAACATATTTCATAACGTGGGGAGTTTATTTAAGAGTTCTTCAAAGGAATGTATAACACATTGATCATTGAAGATTTATCAACTGGATACCAGAAAATATTAAAGGTTCTGTATAGTAATAAAATAAAATAAGTTATAGAAGAAGCATATCAATTGATTTTTATCAATAATGCATAAAATTCTCATGAATTAACAAAAAAACCACATGCTTTAGGCTTGTAAGATGGCTCCTTGGGTTAAAAAATAAAACACTTGCTGTGTAAGTCTGATGTTTGAGTTCATCCCTGGAATCTTTATAAAGGTGGAAACAGATATCCGATGCCCTTAAGTAAATTGTCTTCTGACCTCCACATGTGCATCATGGCACACCCATGCATATATACACATATGCACACACACACATAAAATGATAATGGTAATAACAAAAGTGATAATATATCTTATAACTCAATAGGAAAAAGTACAAAAGACATAACCATATATTGCACAGAAAAAGAATATACTCAGAGCAAAAACAAAACAAAAATGTACATTAAAAGTAACAAACCCCAATGGTAGTTAGGGAATTAGAATTAGAATGTTGCTGCCACATGCCTACAGAATGATTAAAATAGAAAAGACTGGCAATACCATGTACTGACAAGCTTTAAAAAAGCATGAGAAATGTTCCAATACCACTCATGGAACTGTAAATTTAAGCAACCCATTTGGAAAAACTAGTTATTAAAGTCACATGTGTACCTGTAGTAACACCCAGAATTTCATGTCTGTGTAGATTATCTCCCTGTCCCCACAAATAGTGCAAATATGTGCACAAAAACTATGTGCAACAATATTCATAGAAGCCTTATGTCTTTCTAACAAAATACTGGAGGCAGAGCAATTCATAAAAAGTGGGTTGTTGAGCTCACAGGTCTGGATGTTCAAAAGCTTGGTGGCACTAGCATCTGCAGACCCTTCTGTCTGCATCACAGCATGGCAGATGGCAGAACTGTGGGGCCGTGTACAAGAAGAGAGCACATGGGAGAACAGGAAGCCAGAGATCAGGGAAAGCAAGTTATGCTGTCTTAAAATAGTATAGTCTCGGGGGGAACTAACTCACTCAATGACCCTCATTCTGGGGGCAGTGTCCAAGTCATCTAATTACCTTCTAAGACCATCATCTAGAGATTCCATTTTTCCCTTAAATACTGCCACATTAAGAACCAAGCTCCTAACACATGAACTTGTTGGTGACAGACTACATCTAACTATAACATGTTACTTCCATAGCCTCAAACTAGAAACAACCTCAGTATCCATCTAATGGGATTTTATACAGAATAAACTATTGCCATACCTAACAACACAAATGACTTAAAATGTGATATTCATCTTCTAACTAATGTGGAACAGATTTTTAAGACAAGTAGTGTTAGTGCAATTTAGAGGGGCAATATTAATAATAGAAACAAAAAATTTAATGATTCATTCAACACATTTATTGATGTATGTTATGTATATATCTGTCTATCACTGTCTTAGAGGTCACGACATTAATTTTGTTCTGTTTTGTAAATATAGCAGGTGGAACAGAGTTTCCCTCATGAAATTTCCATTACAGTATGAGACGATGAATATTTGGAAAGTGCACACACACAGACACACACACACAGACACACACACACCAGGCAGTCCTTAAACTCTTGGCCTTCTTGCCTCAGCCTGCCATGTGCCAGGATTACAGACTGTTAGCGTTTGATTTCTGTTGTTGTGACTGAACGCTCTGACCAGAAGCAATCTGGGGAGGAAAAGGGTTTATTTTACCTTACCCTTCCAGGTTATAATCCATCCTTAAGGACAGCCAGGACAGGAACTCTAGGCAGGAATCTGGAGGCAGGAACCATAGAGGAAGGCTCCTTAGTGGTTCATGCTCAGCTAGGTTTCTTAGACAGCCCGGGTCCACTTGCCTAGGGATGGTGCCACTCACAGTGGTCCGGGCCTTCTTACATCATCAACCAAGAAGATGCCCCTGAAGAAGTTCTCACAGCTAATCTCCTTGAGGCAATGTTTTAACTGATAGCCCCCCTTCCCAGGTGACTCTAACAGCAACAACACACACACTCTTCCCAGAGCAGTCAGGATAGATAAACAATATGAACAAATAAATATTAATAAAAGGGATTTGTGACTAGAGAGTTGACTGAGTGGTTAAAAGCGCCTGTTGCTCCTCCAAAAGACCCAGGTTTGGTATCTTGGCACCTACATGGTGGATTTCAACCATCGATAACTCCAGCTTGAGGGGTTCCAACACCCTTTCCTGACCTCTGTGGGAGCTAGGCATGTATGTGATGCGCATATATACATGGAGGTAAAACACTCATATACATAAAATTAATAAAAAAGGGGGCATGATAATTAGCTTCATGGTTAAGATTGTGTAGCAAAAGATCTGAGCAGTTCTGACCACCCAAGCTAGGCTACTTACACCAGCCTATAATCTTCATTTCAGGAGATCTCCCTTCTTCTGCTGTGAGCAGCCACACATGTGACATACGGCACACATACACACAGCTAAAAATCTTAAAGAAAGAAAATTACTTGATTAACTTTGGGACATTAATAGAGAACAGTGTCCTTTTCTAATTACATTATGTTTAGTTTATGTGGGGCTGAAGATTTGGAAATGAACAGTAAAGAGCTACAATCCCATGCTGTATTCAGAGTGTTAATATTTAACATGAATTTTTTTTGGCTATTTTTCCTTCTCAGACATCGAGATACTTTATGAGACGTTTGTCAGCATTGAGCCCAAGGATCAAAGGCTACAGAATGTCAAAGTCATTCTGCTGCTGCCCTGCTGTTCAGGACTAGGTGTCAGTAACCCAGTGGAATTTATTTTAAATGAACATGGAGGTACTTTTGATTTCTAAATTATTGAAATTCGTTGACTATAACTAATCAATTTCCACATTGGAGAAGACATCTTTGTTTTTATTTCCTGTATTGCTCTTCAAATTAGTCGTATTTAGCATGCAGATGACTTATATACCGGCTCTTTTGGTGACTCGTAGAAACTAGGAGAAAACTAATATTGTGTTTTCTATATTCCCTTTGAAAAACAGTAATAAAACTAATCACCTTGATAGATGTTTCAATTTCAAGTCAGCATTTTAATATTATCAATTGCACTAGTAGGAATTTTCTGTGAAAATTTATAATGTTAGATAATTGATTGAAAAATAATGTGACAGCAGCAATATATGAAAAGTTCCTATAGTGTTGTATTGAAAAGTCCATCTTTACTTTTTAAAATCTAGATACAGGTTTACTTCAAGATCTTTCTCAAGGTGGTCCAACAAAAAGTAAACTTGAGATTCTTGTTCAGCAGCAGTACGAACAGCTAGCCCACGCAATGAAATGTAAGTTATTAAAGCCCAGTGTTAATGCTTCATTCATGCACACACACTTCATTCGTCTGTCAGAATAGAGCAATAATAGGTGGACCTTGAGCAAAATTTCAGTCTTAGTGTCTTCAAATAAATTGTTCATTTAAATAAGCTCAGGAAGTTGTTTTTGTTTGTCTGCTTGTTTGTTTGGTTTTTTGGTTGCTTGGTTTTTTGAGACAGGGTTTCTCTGTAGCTTTGGAGTCTGTCCTGGAACTCGCCCTGTAGACTAGGCTGGCCTTAAACTCACAGAGATCTGCCTACCTCTGCCTCCTAAGTGTTGGGATTTAAAGGCATGCATCACCACCACATAGCTTAAATTTAGTGTGTTTTAAAAACATTTTATTCTCATAAACTCATCTTATATAAATTAACAATTTATTAATCTGAAGCAAAATAATTATGTGCACCTATGATGTTACATTTGTTTATTATTTATTTACACAGCTTTGCTGTGTAGCTCAGGCTGGGCTTGAGCTTGTGTTCCTCTTGTCACCAGCATGCCAGTGTTATAGGTACATGCCACCAAACCCGGTTCATGCACGTCCGTGTTCACCTTTCCTATCTGCACTGTGACTTCTCACCGGGTGCAATTCTTCTGTTGTTATTCTGTCCATTCCTGACAACTCTTCAGTAGTTCATTAAACATTTTTTACTTTATTTATTTACGACAGGCTCTTAAAGCCTAAGCTAGTCTGGAGCTCTCCTCGTACCGTAGTGTACTGAGTTCTGGGATTACAGATTTCCATGGCCAAGGCCAGTTAAACCAACTCATGCTTCTGCATCTTGCTGTGGAGAGAAGAGAGGAGCAATTGCAGATCAAGGCTAGATCACCCAACTTAAAGTCTGAGCAGCGATCTTAAAGCACATACATCCACTTCAATCACACCATGCAGATCTGAGCGCCAATGTTGTTCTTCTACATTTGGATGCTGAGATCTCGACATCTGTTGGAATCCTAGCCAATCATGGTGGCCCAGGCCTGTGATCCCAGCACTTGGGAGGCATAGGTAAGAGGCTATCACTGGCTACATAGCAAGTTTGAGGCCAATCTGGGTTACATGATGCTGTCTCAGAAAGTAAAGCAACAAATCAGTGTGTTTTCTTTTACTGCAGTGTATATTTTCCATATGTCTCTGGTGGATCAGGTGTTAAAAAAACGGATATAGGCTTATAAGTGAGAATCCTTATGAAAACTCACAGATGAATCTGTAGGAACAGAACTTACTAATAATGCTCCAGTGTTCATCAGGAAAAGTGAGGCAACAGAGCATGAAGAAAGTCTTCCTTGGGAACTGGTAGTGTGGACACAAGCTGTGAAATGAGTTGGCTGGGAGATTAGGAAGCTTGTGAGTAACACACTTTTACTAAAGTTTAATGGACTATTCCAAGCTTATTTTTAAAAAAGAGCTTCATAAAGAGTCATAAAAATTGAGAAGTGGGGCTGGGAGATGGCTCAGTAAGTAAGAGCACAGGCCGAGCAAGCACGAAGGTGTGAGTCTGAATCTCCAGTATCTGTCTAAAAGGCTGGGCACGGCTGTGCATGTGCCTGGACTCTAGAACTTGGTGAAGGCAGAGGCAGGAGGATCACTGAGTCTTGCTGGCTGCCATCCTAGCTCCAGGCCCAGTGAGAGATCTGTCTGAGGAAATAAGGAGAGTGGTAGAATATACCACTGCCATCCCGCACGGCCTCTGCACACGTACACGCGTGTAAGGAGGAGAGTGGTAGAATATACCACTGCCATCCCGCACGACCTCTGCACACGTACACGCATGTAAGGAGAGTGGTAGAATATACCACCTGCCATCATGCACAGCCTCTGCACATGTATACATGTATGTACACTATACATTCGTGCAATAAGAGCAAAGGATTCTAATGACATAGGCTGTTTTATCATAGTAAAAAACAATACTTGGTAATTGTCAAGATTAAGACACTTCACATTTTTTGGGAAATATATAGTAAATCAAGCTGTATAATTTCCCCATAAAGCAATGTTAGTTACAGTAATTAATTAGGGGGTTGGCTCCAATTCTTGACAGAAATGACTCCAAGTTCCATTTGAAATCAACAATGTGAATGATGGTTCAGTTCTTTTATTATTTATGAAAATACTTTAAAAATATTTGGATGTTGACTGACCGGTTTTGATTTCCTAATCACCTCACTGTGTACTTAATTATTTCGTCCTCATGGAGTCCTCTCCCTGAGCTTCTCTGCCTTTTTGAACAAGGAAACGAGGGGAGGGCCTCAAGCTTCCTCATTTCCCAGGCCATCTGAATCTCACAGCCTGCTCCCAGGTCTCTGCTCCCAAATCGTCCAAACCCACACCATCATATGGTGAAGGCAGTGATCTCAACAAGCCCTGAGGCCATTCCTCATGTCTGGTTTGCAGGTGTCTGTAACTTTTCATGTCTTCTTGTCTGTCCTCTCTCGTGCTCTGTGCTCACTGGAACAAGAGTGAGCAAGAACCCCCTCTATGGTAGCTTCTCAGAGTTAAAAGGTACAAAACGGAAGTTCTGCAGCTTCTCCCCCATACTGTCTTTTCAGTAGACCTCCAAGAAAAGCTGTAACTCAATGACTATTGGAGACTCCCGCCTCCAATATTTTCACTGTGTCCACGTGAACACCTTCCGCTAGGATAACCGGATGGCCTTGATCTGCCTACCTACTTCTACCACAGTCGGCTACAGTCTCAGCACAGGTGGAATGAAATCGTTAGAGTCAATGGGTTTCAAGCGGTGCAAATCTACAGTCCATGTAGTGATCCGCAAAATCTGTTGCAGAAAGTGCTCTTAACTGCTGAGCCATCTCTCCATCCGCAGACTACATTTTCTAACTTCATTGCCAGTTCCTCTCTCCTCACTCCCTATAACCTGATGAGATGGGGCCCTTGACAATTTTTGAAATGCTGGACCCACTTTATACGTGGCTGTTCCTTTTCTTAGGCAGCTATTGTTGGCCCCCTGATTCTGTCTAGCCACAGTCCTCTAGATCAGCAATGCTTTTTACAACTTAAGATTTATTACATATACAGTGTTCTGCCTGCATGCCAGAAGATCTCATTATAGATGGTTGTGAGCCACCATGTGGTTGCTGGGAATTGAACTCAGGTCCTCTGGAAGAGCAACCAGCGCTCTTAACCTCTGAGCCATCTCCTCCCCAGCCCTATGTATGACTTAAAATAGCACTTTCTCCTCTGAAATTGTTACCCATCCTGCTTCATTTTATCCCCTAAATTGTTTTCCTAATTATGCTTTAATTTTTTTAATCCTCTACTAGAAAGTAAGTTCCACACTGGTAGAATTTTTGTCTTTTTCATTGATATCTCAAAGCTTAGAAAAGCACTTGGCATGTGGTAGGTGCTCAATTAGTCTGAGTGAATTAGTGAATCACAGGTCGGGAATTTGCTAGTTTCATAGATGAGCTCTGAGAATGAATGAGTTTTCCAGGTTCACGTAGCAGCAAGACACAGAATTACAGCTCCCAACTATGTCTGTTTCCAGATCCTTTAAGCTAATGAGCTGATATGATAGTATGCTGTATTTATTTCTTTGTGTGTGGAACTGGGCTGACCACAATGATCAAACTCTCACATCTCTGTACAGTCTAGCTGAATTTACTGGCTGGTTTCTGCTTACAGTACTAACACAAGCTCTGTTGTAAAGGAGAGTCATTCAAGGGGGCAGTGCGGTGTCTCAGTAGGTAAGGGCACTTGCCTCTGAACCTGATGAATGGAGTTTGATGCCCAGTACTTCCATTGTAGAAGGAGAGAATCAGTTTCTGCAAGTTGGCCTCTGACCTCCACACATGTAAATCAATGTCATTTTAAATTCAAAAATCCAGGGGAGATATTCAAGCATCCCTGGAAATCATTTCCGTCAACATCTGGTGGTCTGCGCTGGTAACTGGTGTGTCATTTGCACTGGGTTGCCGTAGTGATTGTATCTTCTTTCACTGCAGTTGCTAAAGTTCAAGCAATTGTTTACTGCACGTGTTCTGTTTATGCAGAAGAAAATGAAGCTGTCGTTATGAAGGCACTGGAATGTCAAAACCAAGGCATTAAAATGCCACCTTACAGGTAAGGAAAGGACAGCAAACTACTATCAAGCAAAGACTAGAAAATGACAAGTATGATTTCTAGAGTTATAGAAATATATTATGCTTTTTGATAGACTTGAATATGATGAAACAGCCTAAATTCATATACCTTTAAAGTGGATTCTGTAGAGCTTTTGAGTGAGCACTTTCTTTATAGCTTTATATGTATCTTGTGTTTGTGGGTTTTTTTTTGTGTGTGTGTATGTGTGTACATACAGATATTGAAGGGTGGCTTGAAGGATATATTTCTCTCACCACCATATGGGTCTCAGAGATTGAACTCAGGTCACTAGGTTTGGCAGCCAGCACTTTTACCCACCAATCTGTAACCCTAGTTCATGAACATTGCACTGTACATAGAAAAGAGTCTTCTGATTTTGTTACAGTAAAGCTAAAGGCATTTGACTTTGACTTGGTTGATACCTGAATAAACTGGGTCCAAAGTTCATGTTGTTCTTCAATACATGCATTATTCCACAGAGGAGTAATAAGTATGCAAAGTGTTTATTGAAAGTAGACAGACAACTAGATGTTTATTATCTTAAGCACTCTCAGTATTTTGTACCCACTGGGAAATTGGTAAAATTAATATGTCAAAATAAAATACAGCAGTAGAGCTGGGATAGAGAGAGCATCAATACTCCAACCTTAGCTGTGATGGTCCACATCTCGGTCTCCAGCCTTTGTAAGGCTGAGGCCAGCCTGGGTTACATACTCAAAACACCAATACTACAGGTCTGGGGATATAACTCACTTGCAGAGTACTTGCCTCGTATTCTTTAGGTTCTTGGTTTAATCTCCAGTACTGCCCAAACAAACACTAAATAGTAGAAAACAAATACACCATGCACTGGGGATATCAAGAACTCAAAGAATATATTTTTCAAGACTAATTAGTTTGCCAAGACTGTGACAATTAATTAAACATCTATCTTCATGTTGCGATTTCTCCTTCAGAATCTTAATGTGTATATTGTCTGCTCTGACCTCCTAACTTGATGTTTTCCCATTGTTTATCTCACAAGCTGCCAAGTTAATAATACCAACATTTCCTCTCTTGCTGACTTTTCCTTTCTTATTTAGAAGCTGCTGTTGATAGCTATCCTTGTTAGAGTTTCTGTTGTTATGGGGAAACACCATGACCAAAAACAAATTGGGGAGGCAAGGGTTTATCTGACTTATGATTCCATATTATAGTTCATCCCTGAAGGAAATTAGGGCAGGAACCTGGAGGCAGGAGCTGATGCAGATGCCATGAAGGGGTGCTGCTTACTGGCTTGCTCATCATGGCTTGCTCAGCCTGCTTTCTTTTAGAACCCAGGGCCACCATCCCAGGGATAGCACCACCCACAATGGGCTGGGCCTTCCCCCATCAATCACTGATTAAGAAACTTCCCTGCAGCTGGATCTTATGGAGGCATTTTCTTTCCCAATTGAAGTTCTCTCCTTTCAGATTTTTAGATTTTTTCAAGTTGGCATAAAAGTAGACAGCACAATTAACCCCTTATCAACTTGACTGACACATAGACACATCGCTGTTAAGCCATAACCTTTCCTTTCTTGTTCATCCCTGAGAGCACATGTGAATACCAACATAATATTATAAACATTTCAAATTTTAAAAGTCCCACAGTTATTAAAATAACTTAAAAAGTAAGTCTCTTTGAAATATTCAGAATCTTTAAAATATTCAATCTCTTTTCAAATCCAAAGTCTTTGTAAAATTCCAAAATCTCTTTAAAAGTTCAAGTCTCTCAACTGTTGGCTCCTATAAAATTAAATAATTTCTTACTTCAAGGGGGAAGAACTAGGGTATGGTCCCCATCTGAAGAAAGCAAAACCAAATTCCAAGACAATGTACCATACTTTTGGATTTATTTACATCTTCTGGGCTCCTCCCAAGGGGCTTGGGTCACTTCTGTGGCTCAGTCCTCTGCAGCACACACAGCGTGTCTTCTAAACTCCACTTTCATGGTGCTTGCTGGCATCTCCAAACTGCTGGGTCTTCTGCTGCAACTGGGCTGCGCTTTCACCAATAGCCTCTCCTGACTCTTCTTTATGCGACCCCTCCAATCCTGGGCCTTTGATTGTTACCGAGGCTGTGCCTTCACCAAAGGCCTCTCCTGCCTTCTCCCAGTGCCAAATCTCAGCTGCTCTCCATGACCCCCTCATGCCTTCAAAACCAGTACCACCTGGGTGACTCTTAACCCTACCAAGTTCAGCTGCCAGCGTGAGGTACAATCATGGACGCCTCTGGAACACAGCTTCTCTGTGCTGGCTCTCAGGAAACACTTCCAGAAGATTTCACCCCAGTATGCTGGCCTCTTCTTAATCACCACTGTTTCCTCAGCTCCAGCTGACCAGCATCAGTTAACCCAGCAAAGCAAAGATTCCCCTTCGGTGGCACCAGTCTCTTGTTAAGCACAGCTGAGTCTTCAGCCCCAGATAACTCAAACCTCCCTCTGGAGCGTCACAAACCAGGCCTTCATTGTCTGTATGTCTCTCAGTTCTCTTTTCTCCCAGGCTCCCACAGAACAGTTCATCAAAGCTTTGAACACACGGTGACTTTCCAGCTCCAAGTTCCAAAGTCACTCCACAATCCTCCCCAAAACACACATGGTCAGATCTATCACAGCAACACCCCATTATCTTGGTCATTTTCTGTCCTGGTTAGGGTTTCTATTGCTGTGCTGAAACGCATGACCGCAAACAACTTGGGGAGGAAAGGGTTTATCTGACTTACACTTCCACATCATAGTCCTTCGCTGAAGTCAGGACAGGAACTCAGACAGGGCAGGAGGCAGGAGGCAGGAGCTGATGCAGAGGCCACGGAGGGGTGCTGCTTTCTGGACTGTTTCCTATTGCTTGCTCATCCCACCTTCTTATAGAACCCAGGGATGGCACTACCCACACTGGGTTGGGCCCTTCCCCATCAACCATGATTAAGAAAATGCCCTACAGTTGGATCTTATGGAAGCATTTTCTGTCTCAACTGAAGGTACCTTTCAGATGACTCTAGTTTGTGTCAAGTTGACATAAAACTAGCCAGCACAGTAGCTAACAGTGAATCACATGTCCTGAGAGACCTGAGTTCCATAGCAGCTAAATTACCACATGTTGACAGAGCTGCTGGTTATACAGAGTCACAACCAAATCAGTGGTTGTACATGGGTGGTTCCTGGTTTATTAAGGGTAAGAGTTTTGAGAATATAATACAGCAAAGGTGAAGTGGCCTTTGCTTTCTGTTTCCATGAGGCACTATTAATTTATATGTATTATAAAAAGGTACAACTTAAATTTAAAGACAGAGACAATAATTCACACTTTAGATTGGTCTGAGATTTAAGCTCCAGTTGGAAAGCAGGCATTTGAGAAGCTCGTAACTACTTGTGGATGCCGTCAAAAGTAACCACACATTGCCTTAGGGAGATATACAATATGGTCTAGATTTGTTTGCTGTATGTGTGTTATATACATGTGCCACAGTGTGCATGTGGAGGTCGGAAGACAACTCGTAGGCTGTGGTTCTCTCCTTTCACCATGTGGGTCCTGGGTATCAAACTCAAGTCATTAGGCCATTAGGCTTGGTGGCAGGCACTCTTAACCACGGAGCCATTTAACTAGCCTAAGAATCATTTCCTAATACCCCAATGTGGTGAATTTAGGATGGAGTTAAATATCATTCCATCTAATCCAGTCACCCACCAGTTGCTTTGATTTCCTCTTACTAGCCCCAAAATCATTAGTTCATTTTGGACTTGAGCTACCATGATGTTAACTGTAGGCCTATGTAAATGCCTTACTTATTAAAATCTCCCGTGTAGGCTGGGGAGGTGGCTCAATGAGCAGAGAAAGCACAAGGACCTGAGTTTGGATCCGTACAGCACCCTTGTAAAGAGACTTGCATGGCTGCCAATGCCCATAATCCCAGCATGGGCCTGGGGACAGGAAGAGCTCACGATTTTGTTGGCCAGCCGGTCTAGCCAACCAATGAACTCCTGGTTCAGTGAGAAGCTCTCCTTCAAAAGAGTCAAGTGGAGGACAATAGAGGCAAGCATCAATCTCTGGCCTCTACAGATGCATGCTTGGACACACACACACACACACCCATCCCTGTACATGCACAAACATGGACACACATCAATCTCATGTGTTAGAAGTATTAACCTAAAAAGATGTCTTAGGACTGGAGAATTGGCTCAGTATTTAAGACCAAGTCTAGTTCCCAGCATCCACATAGTGGCTCACATATAACTCCAGTTCCAGGGGACTCAACACCCTCTTCTGATTTCCATGGACTTCTGAATGAATGTGGTGCACATACTTATACTTAAGCATTTATACATAAAACAAACAAATATTTTTAGAAGAATTTTTAGGTATAACCATTTTTTCTTTTTTTAAAAAAAGGTTTATATATTTATTATATATACAATATTCTGCCTGCATGTATCCCTGTGGGCCAGAAGAGGGCACCAGATCTCATTACAGATGGTTATGAGCTGCCATGTGGTTTCTGAGAATTGAACTCAGGACCCCTGGAAGAGCAGCCAGTGCTCTTATCCTCTGAGCCATCTCTCCAGCCCATAGGTATAACCATTTTTTAAAGTTTGATTTATAGTCAAAAGAATGTGCATAGTTTATTGCTAATTGTCATTGCCAAGAAATAATCCAATAAAACAACCGCTTAAAATTTTATTTATTTTGCTGGGCAGTGGTGGCACACACTTTTAATCCCAGTACTAGGGAGGCAGAGGTAGGTGGATCTCTGTGAGTTCAAGGCCAGCCTGGTCTAACAAATGAGTTTCAGGACAGCCTGGGCTATTACACAGAGAAACCCTGTCTCCAAAAACAAAAGCAAAAAAATATTTATTTTGTGTATATTAGGGTTCACCTGCATGTGTATATGTGTACCACATGTGTGCCTGGTGCTGGCGGAGGTCAAAACAGGGTCAGATCCTCGGATATGGAGTTATGGATGGTTCTGAGCTGGAAACTGGGCCTGGTTCCCTTCAAGAGTAGCAAATGCTCTTACATGCTGAGTCATCTCTCCAGTGCCCCAAATAGTCACTTTTCTAAATCGGTTTCCTGTGGCTTTATATATGCTGGGTTTTATTATTTATTAGACTTATATCTTTACTAATCTGAAGGGCAAGAAGATTAACTTGCTGCTTAAACTTGCATTTACCAATTTAGAAATATCTGAGGTCATACGTGTTTCCAGTTACTGACTGAGCAGCACAGTGTAGGGAGTTAAGAATGGGATTCTAGAATAGAAGCCATCAAACATTTTTTAAAAAAATATACACTAATAAATTTATATAGAATTTTAAGAACTATAGAGTTCTAATAACTCTATGGAGTTTTATTAACTCTAAAGGTGCCATCTAACATTTTTCATTGTAAATTAGTTGTAAAATATATTTTCCCAGAATATTTATTATTTCTAAAATAATATTTGTAGGTTTTAAATATGTTCCTCTTAATACAAAAAATTCTATTAATATTTAGACTTCTAGTAAACTTTGTTATTTGACCTATGAAAATGATAAATTTCTTACTTGTTTTATAAAACTAGCTTTCATTTTCAAAATCAAATTTACCTTGCCAGAGAAGTCTTATTTTATGCTTTGATTCAAATGAACATGTTAATATGATTTTGTGGCTTATAAATTTTAATCTAAGATACATAGAAATAAAGATTAAAAATTAATAGAAGAAACAATAAGAATGAATAAAAGAATCTCTTTCTTTATGGAGTAGTTGACAAAAACCGAAGAGATCTCTGCTAGAACCCACTCATCACCAGGCAGTCAGTGAGCAGCAAACACACCCACCCTCTCTAATAGAAGAGGGGAAACGTACCCCACAGGAACAACCCATCTCCGCACCCACACCCAGCCTTTTTGAAGCTGTGGGGAACACACTTACGAAAGTGAATACCTAGGTGGCTATTTTACAATACAAACTGGAGAGGGAAGTAGAAAAGAGGAAAAATGGGTCTGTAATTCAAGAGCAGAGCTTCACAGAATCTGACACCATCTTGAAAATCCCTACCTTGGGCTGGAGAGAGAGCTCAGTGGTTAAGAGGTCTTGGTGTGCAGCCATGAGCAGCAGAGTTCAGATCCCAGCACTCAAGTAGCAAGTCCAGTGGGTCCATCTGTAATTCCATCGCCAATGAAGCTGAGACAGGATGATCTCTAGTTCAACAACAACCTGGGCTACATTGTTTCTTAGTTAGGGTTTCTATTGCTGCAACAAAACACCATGACCAGAAAGCAAGTTGAGAAGGAAAGGGGTTATTTGGCTGATACTTCTGCATCGCTGCTCATCACTGAAGGAAGTCAGAACAGGAACTCAAACAGGGCAGTATCCTGGAGGCAGGAGCTGATGCAGAGGCAGTGGAGTAGTGTTGCTTACTGACTTGTTCCACATGGCTTGCTCAGCCTGTTTTCCTTCTGTTTTTTTTTTTCTTTTTTCTTTTTTTCTTTTTGTTTTCCAAGACAGGGTTTCTCTGTGTAACTTTGGAGCCTGTCCTGGAACTTGTTCTGTAGACCAAGCTGGCCTCAAATTCACAGAGATCCACCTGCCTCTGCCTTCCCAGTGCTGGGATTAAAAGGCGTGCGCCACCACCACCTGCCTCACATGGCTTTCTTATAGCACCTAGGGCTACCAGTCCAGGGACAGCACCACCCACCATGGGCTGGGCCCTCCCCCATTGATCACTAATTGAGAAAATGCCTTACCGCTGGATCTCATGGAGGCATTTCCCCAACCGAGGCTCCTTCCTCTCCGATGACTCTAGCTTGTGTCAAGTTGACACACAAAACCAGCCAGTACATGTAGTGAGACCTTGTCACAACAAGCAAACACACTTACTCAAACTCTGCTTTGGTATGAGAGAAGTAAGCCACATTCTTGGGTTGTCCCTTTGTTTACCTCCCTAGAGATTTCCATCTTGTACTAAACAAGATAGTGACAGGTAAGTGAGAAAGGGCAGTGGGAGTGGAGAATCGGGAGATTTGGGTGTTCTACAGAGTTACTGCTATTATTCACCTCAGCGGGTCTTTGTTGCAGCTGAGCATATTTAACACATGAGCAGTACTTGGCCCAGAGATGGTGCAGGATATTTTATCACACTGTGTGAAGATGTGTCACTGTTTTACCTCGCCTGCCTAAGGCACCTGATTGGTCTATAAAAACCTGGGCCAGGCATGGTGGTACCTGCCTTTAATCCCAGCATTTGGGAGGCACACAAACGGACCTCTGTGAGTTCAAGGCCAGCCTGGTCTATAGAGTGAGTTCCAGGACAGGCTCCAAAGCTACAGAGAAACTCTGTCTCAAAAAACAAAAAAAACAAAAATTACCATGATCATTAATTTTACTTAGCTGCTTTCCAAATGGATATTAATCTTTTAATATTTTGTCATATATTAAGAGTTTATGTGTTATTATAAATTACAAATATTTCACATTATGGCTTATTTTTTTTCTTTTTCTATTCTCCCCGCCCCCTTCCTTCCTTCTTCCCTTCTTTCGGTACTGGAGCCTGAGCGTTGGGCTTTACACTTGGAACCTCATCCTGCCTCCCTCACTATTTCAGTTTTAAGTGTTTTTTTCATTAAAAACTTGAACCTTTTCCTTTACAGGTACTTATTCATGCATGGTTCTGGAGATCCAAAATCCCTAGGAAGGTGTTGACAGGGTTAGCTCCTTGTAGAGCCTGTGGTGAAGACTGTGCCCCACGTTTGGTAGTTGCTGGTGATCCTTGGCATTTAGCTCACAGCTGAGTCTCTGCTTCTGTATCCATGAAGCAACCCTTCCCTGTGTATATTCTAGTGTCCTGAAAGAAAAGAAGGTATTAGATTTGGGGTTCCCTGCCTCCAGGTGGATCTATTCTTCCAACAAGGTCTCAACTTGAAGGTTTGAGTGGACTTAAATTTTTTTGGGGGGAGGGGGCTGCTGTTCATCACACAACAGTCTCTTTTCTGTGGCTTCCCAAATTTACACTTTTCATTTGCAAAATATACTCACTCTACCCCAACATCTTCAAAGGTCTTCATCCATTCCAAGATCAGTTATAAACCCAAATTCTCAAATTATCAATTAAAAAAAAACACCTCAAATGTTGCCATCTAGATCAGAGGCAAACAAGACTCTGGGTGTGATAATATTTTTTATTTAAAGAAATAGGCTATAAACTGGAATTCAGAAACTGTTTTGTAGGGTCAGTTTCGGGAAGATGATTTGTCTAGTCCTATTTATGAATTACCTACTATCACTAGATGCACATGTGTAACTAAATGTAATAGCATTTAAACAGTTATATATTGAATACCTAGTATGTGCCAGACACTCTACTAGAGACCAGCAATTTATCAGTGGAATATTTGTGCATGCACGAGGTACTGGGGTGGGGATGAAATGCTAGTCTATGCACAGAATTCACTTACAGCCAATACGCTTCTTATACAGAAATCCCGAGGGTAATTTTTGACAATATTTTAATGTATTAGTGTTTTGAGTGTACCTGATACCTGAGGTCCAATGTGGGACATTCAACTATTGTATCATGTCAGCTTAAACAATCTTTGACTTGTAATGATACTGAGTGCCTTTGATCCCAGAACT
This sequence comes from Bramus lutescens, assembly GCA_001685075.1. Taxonomy (NCBI): domain Eukaryota; kingdom Metazoa; phylum Chordata; class Mammalia; order Rodentia; family Cricetidae; genus Bramus; species Bramus lutescens. The sequence continues at coordinate 204,542 of LOEQ01000620.1, read as the reverse complement.
CTAGAGACAGAGGCAGATGGATCTCTGAGCTTGAGGCTAGCCTGGCCTACATAGTTCTAGGCTAGCCAGGGCTACATAGTGTGACCCTATCTCAAAACACAAACAAAAAATGGATTTGTGTGCACGGTGGATTTCAGGTGATCTGGTGAGGCTGTGTCCCCTCAGAAACTGTTGGCTGGCTATACGGGTGGTCAGAGAAACTACTAGCTCTCTCGCCTACAGAGGAAGTTCCACCATTTGCTGTTCTGTTTTTCTTCAGCACATGTGATTGACTCCCTTGTGAGTCATTTGAGGTCATGTATGTCTGCCCCTTTCCCAAGTGACACACCTGTTGTCCCAGCTACACGGGAAATACTTGCTGAGCACAGTATGATTTCCAGGTTGCCCACATTCTTCCTCATTCTCTGTTCCGCCCACCCTTGCCACTAGCTTAGAAACTGCTCACTCTTCATTGGGGTGCAGCACTGGTACCCCACTTCTGTGAAGGCTTCTCTCTGCACTCTCCCATGGTTACCGTCAGCTGCACCTTAACTCTCTCCTCCCATAGGATCTGTCTCTGTTTGTGACAGCGTTCATTGTTGGTCTTAGTTATTGTAAGTTGATTTATTTTCCAAAAGTGTAAATTAAGTGAGTTACAGTTCTAGTCATGAGCTTTGCAAATAATGAAATAAATATAAATTTTAAATTGGCTTTGGATTTCACAATAGACAAAATGAAGTATTCCTGATGCTTTAATTCATATGGGAAGTGTTTAATTATTTTGATTAGATATATTCCAGCCCCTAAATATGGAAACGTGTATGTTGTGAAGAAAAGTGAGTACAGCATTCATATATAATGCCATGATCATATTGTGCTTAACAACATAATATGAACATTAATATCAACATAATAGGAACATAAGAACATTATTTATAAATGATAGTAAATGAAAAAATATACTTATAAACATGTTAATAGTTAAAGTTTTTCTATTTGTGTTAGAAAGTCTTTATTATATGCTTTTTTTGATGACATGAATTTTAGACTCACTTCAAACTCACTATATAGTTGAAAATGACCTTGAACATTGTGTGTATGTATGTATTGTGTAGTCTTAAATTTTTGTATGTGCGTGTGTGTGCGCACGTGCACACGCGTGCACAAGTCATAGAGCCTATGTGGTGGTCAGAGGACAACTTGGGAGTCAGTTTGGGTCTTCTGCATGTGTGTCCTGGAATGGGATGCAGGGCATCAGATTTGGGCTTCTCTGCCTGCTGAACCATCTCACCAGCCCTGCTGGGTGTTCTGTGTTGTGGCTTGTTTGCTTGGAGTCAAGGTCTTCGGTAGCCCAGGAGCTGGCCTTGTAACTATGACCTTGAAACTTCTGTTCCTCCTGTCTCTACTCCCCAAGTCTGTGTCACTGCCCAGTTTATGCAGTGCTCAGGAGCCAAGCCATGGCTTCCTGTGTGTCANAGGGGAACACACTGTCCTCCGAGCCGCGGCTCTGGTCCTGGATCTACATCTGTCATGTGACTGCTGCGCTCACCTGTTTTCAGGCATGCTAATCCTTAGAGAGGCTTTCGGCTTGCAAAAAGCTTCTTCTCGGCAGTTATTTAGAGACTTTGGAAATATAATAAATTATGAGCTAACATGAAATATTGAGCTTTCAACTTAAGATCTGGGGGAAGATGGCTTTAGCGTTTTTTCTTATTTGAGATTTTATTTAAGTGATTGTCAAAACAGAAAATAAGAGTTGAAGAATACTCTCTCCTCTCTTGGGTACATTGTTATTTTAGCTGTTAGATGTTTCTTTTCTCTACTGCAGACTCAGTCCTCCTGTTCTTCCGCTGTGCTCCCTAAAGGAAATACAATTGTCTGTGGACAAATTCTTTAGATTGGAACCATCCGATGTTACCAACGGTTGCTTTCTTTCTATTTTAACAAGAGAGGTAAGGGAGAAAAATCCTAAAGCATGACATACTTTGAAATCGAGAACAACAAACTCTCTTCACTGGAACCCACTTCATGACTATTTTGCCAAGGTTGCTTGTATTTATACAAATATAAATATAGGGTCTTGTGTAGCCCAAGAGCTGGCTTTGTGTGCTATGTAGCTAGCTATGCCCTTGAACTTTTGTTTCTCTGGCCTCCACTCCCCAGTTTGTGTCTCTGCGCCCAGTTTATGCAGTGCCCAGGAGCCAGCCCATGGCTGGAGGGCAGGAGCAGGATTATCGCTGCATAGCACACGATCTCTGCTCTCCACGCTTCTCCTCAGTCTTCCTCTTTGGCTTGCCCTCCACCCCACCTCTTCCAGCAGTTTGCCAACTGCCTAGTGTATCTTCCTTAGTGTATA
>LOEQ01000620.1:191219-201443 GCA_001685075.1 Bramus lutescens | reverse complement strand
GCGGGTGACCTTGAGACGCAAAGTGATTCCTCTCAAGTCCGTTGAGATTGTTTTGCCTCCAGTGATGTTCCCATTCTCGAGTTCCCAGGGAGCCCGAGCTCAGATGCCAGCAAACGGTGTCTACTATCGCTTGGTTGGATCAAAGGCTGGCATGCACAGCAATGTTACATCATCAGCACCCAGAAGAGGGGAGAAGGCTAAGGAGAGCAAACCTTCCTCCTGTGTCAGGCATCCTAGACCATGGCTTTGACTGTGTGGCCCTTCCTACAGGCTGGCTGGGATTTCTTTCCGTTCACTTTTGGTCACTTAGTATCTTCCCCTGTGACTTTACCTCCAGAGAATGAAGACAGATGAGAAGCAGCGATGGAGGGGTCAAGCAAAGGTGTCATGTCATCAGCTCAGTGCTAACGTGTTTTAGGATGCTCAGTTGCAGATTCCTGGGAGGGAGTCCTCAGATACAAAGAATGGTGTCTTCTCCTGCCTGCCCCTGCTCCAGCCAGGATCCTGACCCTGCTCCTTAGCCAGGAAGCTACTGTGGTTGAAACCTCTGGGATCCCAGTTGAGACCAGTTTTTCCCTTTAGCACCCCACTGTTCCCCAAACAGGACATGCCAGAAGGTTCTGCAATGGACTGAGCTTTGACTAGGAGTAGGAAGCCCAGTACCAGGTGTGCGCAGTCCAGATGGCCATACAGAAAACAATGTTTCTGGAGAATTTCCAGAATCCCGAGTAGACTGCACACAATAATTCCCTTCCTTCTGTTTATGCCAAACGTTGGAAAAAGGACAGTGAGCAAATTTCTACCTAAGTATTCTTGTTCTGAGAAAGAGGTCTAACTGTTGAACACAAGCAATGTATCACTGGAAAAATGCAAAGATTTCTGATTCTATGCAAAGATCAAGTGACACAGCCAAATGTACAAGTCATTTTGATGGCACACAGTGCTCAAACCTTGAGAACTCATTTCTGATGCACAATTACAATATATCGTAGCACTATGCTAATACATTAAACATCAATTACTCTTAGCCATATTAACAATTGTCTACCAATATTGACATGATTATCATTTCTGGGTCTGATTTTTTTTCATCATGGCAACAGAAATTGTTTGACATTAAATAATGACTAAAAATCTTATTTTTAAAGAGTTCTGACACATTTGGAGTTTGAATGTAAAGCTTTATCTTCAGAATTCAGCTGTGGAGAAGCATGCGTGAGTGCTAAAGGTTCAGCTTAGGTGGCAGCGCGTTAGCAGACTGGGCTCGGTGTGCTTCAGCTCCAGTGGTCTTTCCTGGCTCACTTGAAGTGGGAAGGACAAAGGATTGGTGGGTTTCTCATAGCAGTTTTCTTTCGGCCAAAGATTTATATTTTTCATTAAAATCTGTGAGTCAAGAAAATGAGCTGATGCTTCAAGAGGCTTATGTTTATATTCCAAAGAATTCTTGTCAGTTATGACTCTTAAAACACTGAGAACTTAGGAAACAGGTAGAAGGGTTCTTTCCCAGTTTCAGCCTAGCCTGAGCTGAACTGAAAGAGCCTGTCTGGGCTGGGATGTGACTCCGTGGTGGAGCCCGTGGTTAGCACGGATCAGGTGCCAGTTTCCATCCCCAGACCTACAGGCCACAACCCCACACTGCTTCCACTGCTTAGGTATGCTACTGAGATATAAATCACGCAAGTCTTTATGTTTCGAGGTGCAGCCTAATTTATCACCATTTAGAGAGGAGCTGCCATTTCAGCCCTGCAGTGGGAGCTCTGGCTGAAAACCATTTCACCTGGTTTGAGATCTTTATTTTCAAGTGTATTTTCTGGGTCAGCCCTTTGCCTTACATCTCAGGGTACTGTCTACTTTCTAGCAGCCACTTCAGAGTCTCCTCACTTGCAGCTCGGCGCTAAACTAGCTTCCTCTCTGCACATTCGAGGAGATTCTCAATGGACCCACTCATCTACTAAGCTTGTGTGCTCTCCTTTGGCAATCTTCTTGAAAAGACAGAATCAATTCATTACTGGTAAAGTGAGAAGGAAAACAGGAAAAAAAGCAACATGAGAAAACTCTCGTGAAGACTGCTGATCACACTCTCTTTTAATTTGAATTTTTCTTTATTTTATTATTAAAAATTTCCACCTCCTGCCCTCCTCCCAATTCCTCCCCCTCCCTTTCCAGTCCAAAGAGCAAAGAGCTTTCTTAAGTTTCTTAAAGTGTTGCAAAGTAAAAAAACATATAGAATTTAAATACCACAGTAACAGTTTATATTTTTTCATTTCATTTATTTACTTTGTGGAGCTGGGGATTGAGCCCAGAGTCTATAAACAAATTCAGATTTTTACCCAAAACTATTACCAGTGTAAAACCCTTGGAAGCAAGATGAAATGCTGTTCCTTGAGAGTTACTGTCTTTAGCAGCACAAGGGAAGGTGGAATGTGGTGGCACACATCTGTACACATGTGCAATCCCAGTACTCAAGAGGCTGGGGCAGGAGGATCAGCATGAATTCAAGGCCAGTCTGGCTTACTTAGCAAGACTGATCTCAAAGACAAAACAGCAGGACACAGCAAACGAATGGCTTGGGCATATACTTTTAATTACTTGTCTTCTGTGTATCAGGGAGTTAAAACCAGATCCAACTGACTCTCTGGTTACCCCTTTTCATTTTGGATTTAATGCACTGCCCACTTCCATTCCTGATTCTTACAGGAATGAAAGGCAGACTTTGTGTGCATGCTGAAATACCTTAACCCTATGAGACTGCTTACAAAAAATTCCAATTGATGACTGGATGGGTTTCTGTGTTCAGAACGCCAGCTCTTTATTGACCGAAGAGTAAGGGAAGAGCAATTCCTTAAAGTCACCAGCTCATTCTCATCAAGTGGGAAATGCAAACACTAATGAAAGCAGAATCTTACATTACTAAAATGATTTTTAAAAAGTTTAATTTGAAGTAAGAATAATACAAAAATAAAATAACTACTGTAGAGACACTAGGTTTGCATCTGTTTCTTATATACGGGGCCGTGCTGGCGGATAAACGAGTCAAACCTTGTACGCAGCTACGTTTATTCTCACAACATCTTACATTTAAATGTGCAAACGTGGTCAACAGCAAAAGGCATCAAAAAGAAAACAATATGTCCTTTTAGGAGGAAGTGGCTGATGCTCTCACAGTTGGTGCAAGCAAAGATCTTTGCCTTGAAGTGCAACCCCCCTCTTCATGGTTCCAAGGCTTAAACTCAGAGCCCTGCATATCTTATGCAAGCGCTCTACCACTGAGCCACACCCCCAGTATGCTGAAACAAGTTCAATTGCTTTCTTACTGGCTGTGAGCATGTCGGATGTTAGGATGTTAGGTTAAACTTGGCCAACTAGAGAGCTTTTGGCTTGATTAAATTGTGCTAATGTTAGGGAGACATTTTCCCACATGGTTTGTGAAATTTGCGTTGCAATGCTCATACAGGGAGTGTGCCCTACAGTAAGGGAAGCTTTGGGGCTACACGTAAGTGGTCCTGTTCTGAGTGGTTTGTTCTGTGTCCTTCTTAAATGCCTAATGTGTATTAAAAAAGTAGCAGTGCCAACAGTTATATCACCAAGAATTTGTTTTAATGGAAATGGGTCTAATGTCCCTTCATGCAGTGAGACAGACAAACAAATGAAACAATGGTTCTAATTAGCCATGGGTGATCCTGAATCCAGGTGGAAACGAAGGGCACATGGATGGATGCGTAGCTCTTTGATGACGTCACGCAAGTTGTGAAGGATATAAAAACAAAGCACCGCACAGTGCCTTAGTCTATCTACGAAGACGTGGTCTTAGCCATAGGCATGTTGGCTACCACGGTGATGCTGCCCCAGAGCACAGGGAAGGTGGGCAGAGCACTCCTACCTAGTTGCTTTTAAAAAATAAAAGGAACTTTAAGCATTCTGCCCTTGCTTCTACATATTCCAATAAAAATGTGACTACAAATCATTACAAAACCACCTTGTAGGTGATGTAGTTCACTGAGATTAATTAGACCCAGGTAACTGACGTTATACCCAGGAAAGAGAATACATTAACACAATAATGCGCCATATTTCAGTAAAAATAGAATAAATAAAATAAAAATATTTTAAGCTGTATTTAACAAGTTAATTAAAAAAAATGCTGAGACACACAAGGCTTAGTGAACACGGCTGCCTGTTCCCGAATCCCGGATCTAAAGAATGCATAGATAACTGAAGTCACTAAGATCTCAGGGAAAACACTGGCATCCTTTCACAAACAAATGCAAACATACTTTCATACATACTTTTTGGCCATGGCAGAAAGTTGTCTGAATACACTGTTTAACATAATTCATTTTACAAAAATCAACCTGCATTTAGTAGACAAAGCTATTTTCAAAACAAAACAGCCGCAGTAAGAGTTTTTTTCCTGTGTAAAGGCTATCATTCCTCTTACTGAGTCCTAAAATTGCATATATAAATCAGTTTGCTACTTAAAGCTAGCTCAGTATTCTTGATTCCAAAAACAAACAAATGTAGGTCTTAAAGACGAACAGGGTTTGGGTGGAGACGTCCTATAGAAACAGAGATTACTTTAGAGTTTTGAAGTGGAGTGCATTAAAACATTTCACCATGAAGCTCAAAATGAGAGACATAACTGGTTTCTGGACAGTTTTTCTCTGGGCACAATAAGGTTTTCTTAACTCAGAAATTGCTCAGATGGCACTAGTTACTTCAGCTAGTATGCAAGTTGGCACCAAGTATTAATGTATTTTTTTCTCAAGGAACATCACTTTTATTGTAGTGTATGGATGCCAGAGAACAGTCCAGGTTCTCTGCATCTGATTCCATGGGTTTTCTGAGGGACCCACAGGTGGAACACGCTCACTTCAATGCAGTCTGTGGCTGCTAAGTGCCACAGTCGGGAAAGTTTCTACACAGTGATGTAATATCTAGAAAATCTCAGCTTGGAAAGGCTGCTGAGGACAGACATTTGTCCTCTACAACACGTTTGAGGAACACAGTCCTGGACGGAGAAAGGACAATGATCTTAACAACAAATGCCACTGTGTAGATAAACTGGACATTTTCCTTAACACACTTGGGGATTCTGAAATTGCCTGATAGTATTTTCATTATCTGTTTTGTGTATGGACCTAGAGTCATCTGTGAAGGGTCTTCCTGACTGTGTGGAAGAGGCATAAGGTGGCAAAAGCTGGGAGAAATGGTCCTGGTTCTGGCTCTCAGGAACTTGGGTGAGATCCTTGGCCACTTAGCCTCTTGATACAAAACCCTGTGTATTTGATTTCTTCAGTGAGCTTTTCTACCTTGTAAGGCTCGAATGTGATAAAAGTGTGGAAAGCATTCTGACACCTGCAGAGCAGCGCATAAACACAAAGTATCACTTTTATAACGATATTAATTTTGACATTAGAAGTAAACAAGAGTAATGTAAGATTGATCTCCTTTGCAACCTCCTTTTACAATAATGTCAACAAGAGTCTAAATTTGTGTACCTTTATGGTTAGGATTCTTAACTACATAAAAAGAGGCAAGAAAATGATATTTGGGGAATGCTATCTAACAATCCATTATTTCTGTGTATACTGTGCTCAGATAAGAAAAAAATTAAATCTTTTGAAAGTAAAATGGAAAAATAGAAGTTTTAAATCATATCTAGTCAAGTCTTACCAAATTTCTAACATTAAGTACATAAGTTCAAGAAAAGTACAACTTACTTAATTTGTTGCCATGGACACTGTATGATGGCTAGACAGCTTTCTGAAAAAGCATAGCAAAAGCTTGTGGCAGATAGGGAATCCTAGGAGGACATTTACCTCCAGGATGTGAACTAACAAGAATCACACAGTGAGATCTAAAATCATAGTGTGTGACAGAGATATCAATGACATTTCCTCAACTCTAAATTGCATATTAGTTCATCAAACTAAGGATGGAAAGTGTAGGAATATTTCATTTTCAGGTGTGGGTGGAGAATGGCCATAGCATACTTTAATTCTCTAGCTGCATTGTACAATGTAAGGCAGAAGTTTGAAATATGTCCCACCCCAAATGTATTATGAATCTGTTAGTCTCTCTCTCTCTCTCTCTTTTTAAATAACCAGTTTGAAAACCATCTGAAAAGGCTATTTTTTTGCTTGATTTTAATTCCTCAAATTTAGTTTTCTATCAGTTTTAAAATTTTCCTTTTCCCAGCACCCCAAACAGCTGTAGACATGAAGGGGTGTCCATGCATCAGAGAGCTCGCTGAGGAAAGTGGCTGGTTAGTGTCTGCACTGGTGCCAGCAGCCTGTTTTTGTCAACCGACAGGTTCACTTTTATGAAAATCTAAAACCCAAATGTTCTTTTTACAGGAATTCAATGGTATCTGTCCCTCAGGGTCTGAATGTTTTAAAAGCTGAAAACAAGGCAAAGTGCCAAGGGACCCCAAGGTTGCTTGCAACAGATCCAACCAAGAGGACAGAAAATGAACCTGGAAATCACTCACTCCAAGGATGCAGCATTAGTTCTCTAGGAAGGGTGTGGCCACATTCTTCGGAGAGTGTGTGAAGTCCTGCTCACAATATTTACGGTAAAAGACCTTCCACTGTTCATGATGGAACTTACAGGAACAGAAAACAAAAACAACTCATGCTTCTTTTCATAGCACATGGTGGTGGCAAGACGTGGTCACATGCTTGTCTTAACACTGTTTGGTTAAGGATGAATTCTCTGGAGACAAAGCATCAGCAACTGAATGGAAGGCCAGCTGTTGGCTTCTTTAGTGTAGACATTTGCTCTTCAGGTAAAAGTGACAGAATCCTGGAGCCCAGAGCTGCTAGGGCGTTTCTGGGACGGGGCGTTTCTGTTTCAATGTGTCAATGAGCGATAAGACCCCTCGTTTTACGTTAGTTGTGACTCTTCTGGTCACTGAGTCTGCTGGCGGGGGTGGAGGTCGGGCTTTCTGTGAAGGTGGCCTGGCTACCAAGCACTTCTGATATCGCAACTGGAATAAAACAAGCAAGCAGCAATTTAGGTAATAGTATTTCTTCTTGGTTGCTGTGTTCAAAAGTTAATGGCCCAACTTCTAAATATAAATCTAGGAGTTCATCACCACTACCACCAGCACCACCACCAACCCCACCAGCACTATTGCCACCACTACTAGTACTATTACCATCATTACCACCACCACCAACACTACCAACAACCACCACCACAAGCACCACTAACACTGCCATTACCACCACTCCCACCCACCAGCACCAGCACCACCCTCCACCCCTGAGGTGGGATTCCCCTCTGTATGCTGTGAATACCACTGGTGAATAAAGAAACTGCCCTGGCCTGTTGATAGGAAAGAACTTAGGTAGGTGAGGAAAACCAAACTGAATGCTGGCAGAAAGGAAGTAGAGTCAGAGAGAAGTCATGGAACCACTCGCTGCTGGAGACAGACGTGCTGAAACTTTGCTGGTAGGCCATGAACTTGTGGTGATGCACAGACTAATGGAGATGGGTTAAATTAAGATATAAGCGTTAGCCAATAAGAAGCTAGAGCTAATGGGCCAAGTAGTGATTTAAATAATATAGTTTCTGTGTGATTATTTCGGGGTTGAGCAGCCAGGAACGAAACAAGCAGCCCCTCCCAACACACCCCCACCCCATTTCCACCAGTAGTACTATTACCACCATCACCATCTGGCTTACCACAGCTGCCACTCATCACCATTACTCCTGCCACCACTGCTCCCCGTCCCCCCATACTCCTAGCATTTCTATTGTGTGGTGGGGAAGACTGACCCAGGTCCTTGTATATGCAAGGCAAGGGCTCTGCCCCTGAGTGCATCTGCAGTCCAGATTCATTTCTTTCTTAATGAGGGATGTTTTAAATTCCCACAGCTGTTTGGCTTCTCCCACCCTTCCTTTCTGCCCACTGCTCACAGTCAACAGCTAAGCAAATGAAAAGGATTAGTAGAGAGAGGGCATTAACTAAGCTTTCCATCAGGCATGTACATCCAGGTAAGTGCTGGTGACATGGCATGACAGGAAGGGCACAGTCTGCATCCAGGCTGTATTGCTTGTGAGCTCTAGGAACCCAGCCATTGCATTTCTCCAAGTCTCAGTGTCTTTGACTATAGAGTGCTTGAGAAATATAAAGCAAACTGTAGAAAGCCTCAGATAGGCCTAGCAACATCTCTTCGTTCCGGTCTCTGTTTCCTACTATAATAGAAAATGTTGTGCTGAGATTTCAGTTATCTCTTTTACATTCAAGTATAAACCCTAAGAGATTAAAAAAACAAAAGACCAAGCCAACACCTACCATCAGCATTGGCAACACGGGCATATCTACCCTGCAGAAATATAGCAACACAGGCCTGCTGGCTCGGCAGGTAAAAGCACTTGGTTTTCAAACCTAACAACCTGACTTTGACACCAGAAACCCACAGTAGGAAAAAATGAACTCCCCAGTGTTGTGCACTGACCTCCACATGTGGCAACTGTGCACTTGCACTCTCTCCCTCACACACACCAAATATACACATACACTAGTAAAAGCCCCTTTGTTGTTTTGCAAGACAGGGTCTCTCTGTATAACAGCCCTGGCTTTCCTGGAACTCACTCTGTAGAGCAGGCTGTCAGACTCACAGAAATCCAACTGCCTCGGACTCCCAAGTGCTGGGATTAAAGGTGTGTGCCACCACCACCTGACAATAAAAACTTTTTAAAGAGAGAACTACATCAATATAGCCTGCTTGCTTTTGAACTAGTAGAAAGCTAAGTAATTCTCCAGTGTTAGATGAAAAGGATTAAGTTTGTCATTTCTTTCTGATTTCTAAAGTCAAGTTAAAGGTCTGTTGACCCTCGGCATAGTTAGAGCTGCTTCTCCCTCAAACACATGAAAACACTCACCAAAAGATGGGACGGGGGTTCGAATGTTCTCTTATGTCCCACAGGTCAGAAAACTCAGTACACACAAAAGGATGGTTTACCACATGTCTGCTCTATGGAGAACATCTTGCTAGGTCTGCATCATCAATCACACACCTCTTAAAGCATCAATTCATCAGCAGGTACGTGTGGCAATATTAAACCCTGGGCTTGAAATTCCAAATAGTAGCTTTGTATGTATATCGCAAATCAAAATTGCACATACCTAATGGAATTCATAAATAAAGAATCCCCTCTGACCTATTTTAAATTTGATGCAAGTGTCTTCACTTAGGCCTATATAACACAGCTGCAGAATGGGCCTTAAAAGGGAATTCAAAAGAATGTGTCACTACCCTATCCCTGACCGTACCAGTCCTTGCATAAGTATTCCAGATGGAGAATGACACGGATTTGAATGAAGAAGGGTACCCCTGCATTGGGGAGAACTGGATTCAGAGTGCGGTGGGAGCTTAGATTGTACCCACGTGCCTTCTACCACACTGCCTGAGCTACTCCAGCTGGTTGCATTAATAAAATTTTTATTAAAAAAGTGTTTTCAAGTGGAAAAATGATTCTGGGAATCTGGAAAAACAAAACTGTAGCCACTGATAAAACTAATTAGCTAACTGTCATTAGCATTTAAAATGTATAATTAAGAGTGAAAGCCATTCATTTTAGACCCAAACCATCTGTTATGCTCCATTTCAATTTTGTAAAATATCTAGCTTTTTTTTTGCTTGACTGAAAGAGCACTTGTTTATTTCCCATAGTCCCTTCCTCCCATCTACACCTGGTTCCCAGGTCCACCTCAACTCCTGCACTCCCCTGCTCCTCCCCCACAGCCCTGCTCCTGGATACCCAGGCTTGTGAGCATTAGCATCCTTGTGCACAGCACTTAGAGAAAACAGCCCTCGCACTGAGGACCAGTGAGTGGGAGCCAGATGGAGTGCGGATGCCAGGTCTCTCCTTCCTTCCCTTCCCACCACTCAAGAGTCTCAAAGATTTAAAAAAAAGTGTGTACGTGTGTTTATCATGTGCTACAGGACACATGTGGAAGTCAGAGGACAACCTGTGGGAATTGGTCTTTTCTCATATGGGCTCCATGTCTCAAAAATTAGGTTACCAGGTTTGGTAGCAAGTTGCCTTTACTGCTCACTGGCCTCAATAGGTATCCGTAGCCAATTTGCTCTTTTCCTGTTCTGTTGTCTAAATGGTCATTAATGTCATTCTCCATGGGAAGGCAATAATACCTAATACAGAAATCTAGAAAAAGAAGCTAGAATGTACAGACCATACCAGATGTTGGGTTTT
>LOEQ01000620.1:168974-182509 GCA_001685075.1 Bramus lutescens | reverse complement strand
CACACAGACAGAATATTGTATACATAATAAATAAATAAATATTTAAAAAAATAATAATACACTTAAAAAAAGTTGGCAAGATTTCAATGGATGGCCACATGAAGGTCTAGTCAGACATGTGGTACTAGGGCGAGGGAAAGTCGGTGAGCTCAAAGGACTGGCAACAGAAACCTGCCTTCTGGCCTTTGTGCCCTGGAGTTGGGCCTGAATAGGCTCTACGTCAGCACATCCTTGCCTGCTATGTCACAGGTTCTGCCCTCACCTGCCCTCAGTATTGTTCCTAATTGCCTCCTGCTCCTTCACTGACTACTTCCGTTGGCATCTTCCATGCTGGAATCAAATGTTCCCTAGCCTGCCAGCCACAGCCCTGTACCCGATCCCAATGTCTTGATCTGTCTCACCACCTGGAAATCTCCTGGATCCCTCGCTCCCCTTCCAGCCTGACCAGTGCTCAGCATTTTAGCAAGTTCTTATCCTTGCCTTTGCTTACTTTGTTTCTACTCTATTGCTACTGCTGGGCTAGGGTTCCCTATATACACCACACTCACCAGTGGGTATCCTGCAAGTCCACAAAGCTCCATGAAGATAGATTATATCTTATGCCCAATGCCTAGTCTGGGCCAGGACACAAACAGAAATGAGTCATGTTTGAGGACTGAAGCGCAGGCTTGCTCCACATGTCCCTGGTGACTATAGGGAACGGTGGGTGGCCTTTGCCCGAGGTGTGAACGGGTACCATGGCACTGGGTGAAGGGATAGGTCTGGGGGTGGGGCACACTTTGAGAGGTGAGGATAGTCTTTGTCCATATTGTGTTCTCAAAGCCTTCCCATCCCAGGCTCAAGTGCCATGAAGGAAACACACAATCTAAAGGATCAACAGTTCATTCTGGAGACAGCTAAGGTGAAGCCTTGTTTGTGGTTTCCTCCCCAAGCTCCCTTCATTTCCCAGATGGTTCAGACAGTAAGGCACACAGTATCTTACAACCCTTCCCCTTCCAACTCCCAGGTCTGGCTGCCATGTTTCTGAGGCCAAATCTCTCCAGATTCCCTTGCATCACTCACAGGAAGTGCAAAAACACCCTTGTCTGGATTTTGAGAATTGTAAAATGTCTGTAACATCTTCAAGCCTCATTCCTTCTAGTAAGGTCTCTCCCTCTCTCTGCTTAAATACGTGATCTTCATGATTGCGTGTTGTGATATCTTCCCTCATTTGGTGACCATCCGCCCTCCCTGCGCTATCCAGAGCGCACTCACCTACCCAGCACAGCCTACCCGAGATCTGCCTGGCTCTCTGACCCACAAGGCCTTGCTTGTCTAAATGCTGTCAGCATGCAAATTCTGCTCACTATACTTTCTCTTGTAGAGATGTGCAGTCCCCCTCTGTGTCTGTCCTCGCTAAGGGTCAGGAAGGAACAGAAAGAAGGGCACTGGATGCAGGCAAAGCAGCTTCTAGTTTGTTCCTGGTTTTACTTAGCTAACATCTCTGACCCCAGAAACCTCAAACCAAAACTTGCTGGACAGGGAACCAAAAGTGGAAAAGGCCACACCATGAAACTGATTTTTTTCCTTTTTTACGAAATTATCAAAAATGGTGTTAAAACTGCTTTTGGCTTGTGTGAACAAGAAATGACTCTCAGATTGAATTGTGGATCCCATCTCATCATGGAGATGCAAACATTCTGAATCCAGAAATCCTTCTGGTCCTAAGCATCTTGGAGAAGAATATGGGTCTGGTGTGACCCCAGGCCTGGTTATGAAGCCTGTCTTTATGTGTGGGTAGGGACATTTACTTCCACATTGCTTTGCTTTTGATGAAAGCTTCCAAGACCCAGGCTCCTCTCCAGCCTGACTGGCAGCCAGCAGGAAGCCTATATTCCCAAGGTTCCCAAGGTCACTAGCAGAGAGGACAGGACACACCTGGGCCACTAACCACGGGATCAGTCCTACCAAGCACCGGCTATGTGCTGTCTGTTCTTTCATGTGTAACCTCACAGGCATAATTTTTAAAAAATCACTACTCTTAATCTTCATCTTCTTTCTGCTCAGGGGAAGGTGAAGAATGCCGCAGGGCAACCGTCTGGAAACTACCTCTTCCCAAAGGAGAAAGCGTGCAGCCTTGGGATTCTTGGGGGAGGGCTTTTCACAAATTTTGAGCAGCCTATCTCTATTTCTTCTTAGGTAGATAACAGGCAGAAATCCCAGTGCCTCTTTCTGTAGAGTTAAGAGAGCTGGATGTCTCTAACTTTAGTCTATTACATATTCCAAATCACCCTAAAACAGCTGTTAGTCCCAGTCATGGAGGTCTGCACGGACAAGGCTTGTCCCTTAGACCTAAGCACGGACAAGCATCTCATGAATCAGCAGGAAATCTTCACTGGTTGTGCTGGAAGCTTTTCCAGCATCTGCCTTCTGGAAATGGTTGCTGCAGCAGACACAGCAACAGCTTCCCTTGTTTCTCAAAGACATTCTTGTCCTAATTCATGGACTCTGACAAGCATCCTTGCAGATGTACCAACTTAAGGATCCAGAGACGGGGCTATTTCTCTAGACTGTCTGACTGGCTCTGAGAAATCCTGAGGGAAAAGAGGCAACGCCTGCCTTAGAAATGACAGGAGAGGAGCAGGGCCACAAGCAAAGGACACAGGTAAGGGTGAGCATGCATGCTCTTCTGAAATCTCTACAAGAAACACAGTCCCGCTAGCCTTAAAAGTCTCCCTGTAGACCTCTGACCTCTAGCGCTCTAAGAGTGATATTTGTGGCTTTAAGCCACTTAAGCTCGTGGTAATCTGTTATAGCAGCGACAGGAAACTCCACGGCTGCCACACAACTTCCTCCGTACTGTAGTACGGCATTCGGAATTGATAGTTTCTGAAATAGCCAATTCGCTTCCGCAGGTTCCTTCTGTGACCCTGCCATGGAACATCAATGATGCAAACACTGACAGACAAGGTGCCAGTCAGGAAGCCCACGGGGAAAATTTCACAGACTAGTCAGAGAGAGTCCTATGATCTGTTCCTGGTAGCCTCTCCAGAGTGAGGAAGGAGAAGGTGGCCCAAATAAGATGCAGATGACGACAAAGACAGAAGGTAGGTGAGTTACAGGTGCCTTGGAAGAGCCCCTGGTTGTCCACTGATGCAGCAGGGGCCGTATTGGTGGTGTGGCTATACAGATGCTGTCCTAGGATCTATCTGTACAGTGCTGCCCTCTGCTGTGTGTCTAGCCTTTACTCTGAGACATTCAAGCCTTGCATTCTTACATTCATCCTGACATATGTGTATGTGGCATGTGCTTCAAAAAATTTGTTCTGGTGGTGAACACTGAGTTTGAGGGTTTTTTGTTGTTGTTGTTGTTGTTTTTTTTTTTTTGAGCCAGGGTTTCTCTGAAGCTTTCAGGCCTATTCTGGAACTTGCTCTGTAGATCAGGATCAGGCTGGCCTCGAACTCACAGACATTCACCTGCCTCTGCCTCCTGAGAGCTGGGATTAAACAGTGAATCCTTGAGGTCTGTGAGGCAGGGAGACAGTACTAGAGAAGGAGCTGAAGTCAGCCCACCAGACAAGGGTGGAGGATGCAGAAACAAAACAAGGCATGGACTTTGGGGAAAGGCATTTAAAGGCTCAATGCAGAAGCCCAAAAAGAGAAGGTGGGAAGAGTCGGGGGAAGAAGGCCCAAGGTGAGGCTAGGAGAAATTCCCAGGCCTGAGGGACTGCGCAGTAGGAGACAGACTAGTTTGTCTGGGAGAAGGGGAAGCTGGCAGGGACCTTGGCCTTCTGCTGACCTAGAGAAGGGAATTTGGGAACCTGGTTAAAGCAAAATTGATCCCTTACTTACTTAAAAAAAAAAAACCCAAAAAACCTTCTCTCTTTGAAATTTATCAATTACATATGAAAGCAGAGAAGAAATAAACTCCTGTGTCTTAACTACTCAACTTCCACAATGGTCAAAATGGCACCAACTTGCTCAGCATGAAGTTTCACGGCCCCTGACAGTACCATGGTGCTATAGGCAAGTAGGCTTATATTAAGGACACTGTCAGGTTCCCTAGTGGCTTTCCTGCATTCTGAGGGAATAAAAAAGATATTGTATACAGCACTCCAGGGTCAGAGGACCCCTAGAAGGTGGGCAAATGACCAGCCTAGTGCTAGGCCCATGAGCTCAGGAGGAGACTACCAGGCCCACGTGCCTACCAGGTGTTGCATCCCAGCTGGTCTGCAACAGTTTGGATTCTATGAGGGATCATGTGGCCAGCCAGTCTCTACGGCTCAGACATTGTGGGATACATAGGAGGCTGGTTGGTATACAGTAGGGACATTTCAAGAGCCACCCAGAGTCCAAATGTATTCTCTTCCCGAGCTGTGTCAGACTTCCAGCAGTAGGTTCCTCGGTTGCCCCCTGGTGGCTGGGTTTCTCACACAGTCTGGCATCACCACTAGTCTAAATGGCCACCAGGCCCCAGGTACAATATGGCTTCTGTTTTTCCACACATTCTTCTATATATCCAGCTGTCCAAGATGCTCTGTCTGATGATAGGGACCCTTTGTTTCAGCTGATACCCTGTCCAAGGCTGGACCAGGGGCCATCTGTCAAAGCAGGTGAGGGGCCGGTCATCTTGCCCAGAGTCCCTCCCCATTTGTTTCTTGCCATCAAGGGAATTGTGGGGTTTTGTTCTATAAAGCAGGGGGTGGGAGGCTTGTAGTGGTAACCTCATATCTCCTTCCTGAACTCTGACAGACGCTTGTGACAGGAATCAGGCCCCTCTAGCAGTTTGATTGTGAACCCATGGGCTTCCAGCTTTTTTCTTCTTGTTCTTTTGCTGTTCTCTCTGGTAATTATCCCCCCAGAGGACCAGCCTCAAGTTCTGCCGGAGAGAAAAAACGTCAGCGCTAAGACATCTCTGACAGCCTCAAATTTCTTAATGGCAAAGTGAAGGACCAAAGATTGCTTTCATTATTCTCTGCTCTATGCCATGCCGAACACTCTACTGGGGCTGGCTCCGTCTTTATGGAATGAACAAATAAACATTTCTTTATTCAAATGGCTCCTATTAAAAATGGCTTCTCGGTTCACTCTTTCAATCTCTCCGGCAACTCTCAGGGTATATGGAATTCACCTATGCATTTCTCGTTCTGTCAAAGGCACAGAAGAGGTGTCTAAAGACCTCTTGGCTGCAACATATATTAACTGTCCCTGTGATGGTAACCCTGACAAGTGGTACCCAGATAGAACACTTCGTTTCCTTATGGAACCAGCTTGTCTTGTTGGAAGGCTTCCAGTGACCGAATGGAAAAATACATATGTACATAAATACATGTAAGTGTAGCTTGTTTCTCTTAATGAGAAACTGCAATCCCCCTCCCTGGACTTTTTGCTGGTTGAAGTAGTTTTCCTTTCTGGTGGAGACCCAGAATATGATGACCCTGCCAGCGACACTGCTAGCCACTTAAAGGCCACTGTGCGCTCTCCTCCCGTTTCCCCTTGGACTCATTTCCCATCCACTGTCTCACTAAATCTCCTCACCGGAGTTTCTTACCAAGGCTCCACAGGCCAGATGACACCTTTCATGTAATCTATATCTATACAGGTCAAATTGATGTTTTTATGCAGAGAATTGTGAAGGCTGTTCCATGACAGGCACTTGGCGAGTGACAGTTACCATAATAAATGAGGGGAAAGCAAAGAGAAGCCCACTTTGGGATGCAGTCTCCTTTCCACGAAGGATGCTTTCTTGCATGGCCTGAATGGGAAGGCTTCCTGTATAGTGTGCAGTTATCCATCCTCCCAGCCTGTCTATTTATGGAGGCTACCAGCCAGCAGAGTGGTTCCTAAGAGGCCAAGGCAGGGCCCCAAGTCGGGATGAGACAGCTGCAAAGGGACCTAGGCCAACTCTTCTCACACCTTTGGATGGAGGCTCTCTCTTCCCTTTCCTTCACACACAGAGTTGAGCACAGGATTCTGGAATTTGGAAAGTCGGCCCACACCAGAACACAGAGTGCTGACGGGAATCCCAGGACACATCAAAACACACCTACTAACACCTCCAGGACCAAGGAGAGAATGTATCCTACGTCCAAGACTGCTCTTATTCTGAGATCATACTTTGGAAGATTTGTCTTGAGGATGGGAGGGACAGGGAAGAGAAAGAAGGGGACATGAGGAATCTCATTGCCCCAGATGGCTGGTCTAGAATATCTGTCTGCACGCCTGTCTTGGGTGGCACTTTTCTGCTTCCTTTTACCCAACATCAACTGTACCATGGGTGAATCTCACCAAGTCTGAGGTTCCATCTTGGTAAACTTTCCCTCCTGCTTCTTCTAGGAAGACGCTAAACTTACACTGAACAGGGGCAGCCCGTTCACGACCTGGGGTGAACATACTCTGCACAGCAGAACTTCCCAGGCACCTTTTTCAGATGTGGACTGTGTGAACAACACGTCTGAATTCTACCATCTGCCACGAGCAAGGAGGCTTGAACAGAAGGCGCATTCTCCAGCGCACGGTCTCGCCATTAATATGCAGAACAGCTGTTACAGCTGTCTCCGAATAAAGAGACCTGGTCACACAGGGAAGGGAAGAGCTGGCCAATGTCTGGAAACCTCCCCACTATGGAGTCCAGCAGGATGTGGCGTGTGGGGGTAAGAGATCTTACATCTCACGCTTAGGCCCAGGATGTGTCCACTCAAAGGGAGAAATTCTCTTGGTCATATCCTCTGGTGGTCCCATTCCCTAAGTAGGACCTGATAGGTCAGTGTTGTCTCACTTGCCTAACCACCGAGCTCGTAGGTAAGACAGAAAAATGCTTGAAAGTCACAATACCTGAAGCATAGCCAGGTATGAGCCCAAAACAAAGAGGAACTCATCCTCGGGTCCCTTCACTGTGGCTGGAATGTCTCAAAATGCCCTTGTTCAACCAAAATGGCTTTGTTTGTTTGTCTGGTGACAGCAATAGAGCATGAGAGAGCTTCAAGCTTCCATACTGTCAATTGGGTGGCTGACATTTTAAAACCACAGCTGGTGAACAGACGCCTTGAATTTCATGGTTCCATCCTCTCCACTGGTATATCCTTCAAGGAGGAAATGAGGGCTCCCTGCCCGTGCTGGGGCTAAAACTGATCCTGAAATGGACTGTATTTCTGGCTAGCCAGCCAGCAAACTTATGAGAACACAACAAAGGACCACACTGTCACTCTTCAAGAAACAGCTAGAATGTGACATGGGACCCAAATATATCTGTCACATTTATTCCCCAGCACGCTGAGTCATTTGCTCAGCCATCAGTGAGAGAGAGCCACTGGGGTGGCTATTATCCTTAGCTTGTCACTTAGCCCATCACCTTCCCGGTACAGGACCAGACACAGAAGGCGGTTAAGGGCCCGGATGCAACTCCAGGCTCAGGTGCAAATGGCAGTAAGAAAAGGTTAAACAAAACGAAGGTCTGCCTTTGGAGGCGGCCAAGGCTGTGAGGATGGTGTTGCCATGAAAGAAGCAGTGAGTTTTGCCAGACACATGAGATGCCAGGGAAGGGGGAGAAGTGAAAAATCGCTGGTTACCTCTCTCTGAGTCCAGGAAGGCATGAGGGGAGAGCAGAAACAGCAAGTTAGCATTCATACCGCATCCAGTCTACAGCAGCAGCGCTCGGCGCCGCCATCCCGCCGGATTTCCCAACTCTGTAGCCATTAATAGCCTCTCTGTGCTTATTTTAGCCAAACCCTCTCACCCAGAAGAGTGTATTTCGAGTCACGCTACAGTGCAGCCAAGAGTTGCCAGCTGAATTTACAGAGGCAACAGAGTAGCCGGGGGAGGTAACCAAGCTTAAAATATCACAGTCAAATACAGGAGACTGCTCGCAGGAAACACTGGCAGGGAACTTATCTTCATTCTCCAGCCCCTGGCTTCTCACAATTANATTAAAAAAAAAAAAACAACAACAAAATGTACAGAAACAACAAGGCAAATATAACCGTACCTGCTTCACAGCACCTGGGCGTTCTATCAAAGCTACTGCCCTGACACCCAGGGGTTTGAACGAATGGGGAAGGACAAAGAGCAGAAGGTGGAGGACAGAGGTGGGGAAGGAAAGAGACGGGAGAGGAAAACGTCAAGGGTCCGGGCACAGAGCAGTGCCGACAAGAGCTGCGGGCACACAGAAGCGACAGAAGAAGGGTGCGGGTACAGAGAAGAAGTGAGGAGGATGTGGAAAGGAGCCGGGAGTAGATGGGGCTGGGGTGGGCTGGGCTGGGGACAGCAAGTTTTGAGTTCCGGTCTCAGAGCTACCCTGGGTTGCCAGGTGACCCTAGCGATATCACCAAGTCCTCTGTCCCTTTCTGTTCTGTGAGAGCTAGCATGAAAGGGCCCAAAGGCAGTGCTCTAAGTGACACATAGGTGTTCTACAGAGCACCAGACAGCGAAGCCAATGAGGAGAAGAGATGCAGGAGCCACAGGGACCTGCTCTCTCTCGCACACCAGCCCTGCAGCCATTGTCACCAGGCTAGCAGGGCTCTGCAGGGTGATTGATAGTAGGCAATCGAGCACACCAGACAGTAAACTAGAAAGGTAGAGAGAGCCACTATACCTCAGAATAATACTGTTGTCATATACCACATGGGGACTGGGATGCATGCCTACAAACCCAGGACAAACCCAAGCGGAAGTTACAAGAGCTCAAATGAAAAGCCACGAGAAAGGTTTGGGTGCATTAAAAAATTAGCGCCATAAACAGGCTGAAATAACACAGCACCCAAACTCTCCCCTTGGAGGAATTTATTCAACACATTTGTTTGACTATTACACAAGAGGCAGGAATTAATTTTGCGATACAACATACATAGCTACCTCCATATTCAGGGAAAATCATTGTGATCAACACGGGCTGAGGGCCAGCACAGGTGACACCTCTAACACTTATGACGACAGTGACACACTCACAGCTACCCTTCACTGAGCTCTGGTGTTGTGCNGTGGCTCGTGTGGGCCCTACCAGCAACCTGACGAAGCCATTATTATAGTATTCTTGGAGAGAAGAAAAAACAAGTTCAGAGAGTCTGAGGAACTTGGCTAGGTCACACAGCAAACCCACAGTGAACACAGGTTTGGGATTCCAGGTCTCTGCTGGTCTGTCTCTCGGATGATAAACCCACCAAGGCTGAATAAATTTCTCAAAGAAGAGCCAAAGGGATCTGGGTTCTTAGATGATCAGGGAGCCCAAGATTCCTGGAAAGGCTCTTCAGGCTAATGAGGTAGACATGGTCAGGGTCTTCCAGGATGGTACTTACCTTCTTTTTGTCAATCTCCCATGCACTGGGCACACTAGTCACCCATCAGTGAAGAGGGGCAGAGACTCTGGCTCAGGGCATTCAGGAGAAATGAGATCAAGTGAGATGGCATTTAACCAGGATGCAATGGCCTGCACCTCAGGAACTGTTAGCACAACGGGTTCCTCTCTCAGTTAGGTTGGGATGGGCAGCATTTGACCTCGAGGGCTTGTTTGGAGGGTCTAGCAGAGGAGAGCAGCTATTTGTATATTCTTGCCTGAAGGATGGTCCTTCTCTTCTGGAGAAGGTCATGGTCAATGGAGCATGCAGCTTTGGAAGGGGACATGAGGGACAGTGAGGGAGTAGGAGGACATTTATCTGCCAGCCAGATCAGCTGAATCAACACTGGGAACCAGTGAGGTGACAGATGTCATATTCATATTGCCCTCATAGCTTCAGGTGGCACATGAGGAGGACTATCTCTTGTGGGAAGGCATTTACCTAGGAACGGGGTGTTTTTTAGACTTTCTAGTTGTTCCTTGGGATAACATTGTTGCCTTTGGTTAAGGTTCTTCTGCACTCTCCCGGCCCTACTAGCAAAGCCAATCTTTTTTTAAATTTAAAAATTTTATTTTAATATGCATTGCTCCTCTGCCTGCATGTATGTCTTTATCAGAGTGCTGGATCCCCTAGAACTGGAGTTACAGACAGTTGTGAGCTGCCACATAGATGCTGGGAATTGTACCTGGGTCCTTTGGAAGAGCAGCCAGTGCTCTTAACCAATGAGCCATCTCTCCAGCCCCTATCTTCTAGAGATCCTGCGTTCAAATCCAAGCAACCACATGATGGCTTACAACCATCTGTAATAGGATATGATGCCCTTTTCTGGCTTGCAGGTATACATACAGAGCACTCATACTATGAAAAACTATATGTGTGTGTGTGTGTGTGTGTGTGTGTTGTCAATATTTAGAGGCAACTTTCTGTAAGTCAATGACCCTCTGGAGTCTCAGATTTCCCACATCAGATGAAAAAGGCTCCCAGACTACCCTTACAGCCAGTTTCTTTCTTTACTAACAAAAAGACATATGTTCTTCGAGAACAAACAAGTGATGTTTCTTTGATTCAATCTTGACTTACAACAAAAGCTTTTAATTACTTCCTCTTCACAAATGTTGATGTCTAGTGTATGACAACAACTCTGCCCAATGGTAGTAACTCTAAAGACTGAGGCTAGGATGTTTCTGTTGTGCATAGCCTTGGCTATTTAAAATCAGAGTCACTGCAAGGGACTCATTGGAACAAACACACTGACATGCAGCCACTGTGTTTCCCCCATAGGAAAGAACTGGGAAACATCTGAATAGAGTTAATTCTTTGGGGGCTAAGAGACACTGCTTGCTTTATGTGTTGATGTAAAAACCAGCCATAAAGAGAGGTTTCAGGGGAGCCCTGAAATGTCATTCAGAACCCTCAAAGAGTCACAGTCAATGGCAGCTGCTCCACCACTCAGCACATCGTAAGTTTGCTGGATGAGAAACAACATCAGAAAACCCATTAGCCTAGAGCTGGGCTTTAACACGAGATGAGACATTCTGAGAGTGGAGGAGGCTAAATTCAGTCAGGCGCAAGTCTACTGCCTTCTTACGGTACATGGTGCCAGTGGGAAGAGTCAAGTCTCAAGATGAGTTCCACTGAACGCTCATCAGGGCTGCCCGACCAGCCCGCTCTTGCTGCAGCTCCTTGGAAAAACAAATGCAGGGAAAACTGGCAGTGTTCTCTTTAGCATAAATCTGAAACAACAGAGCTCCTTGGCATGTGCAACTGGCATTCCCAAACATTCCTGGAAAAAGAACGGAGACGGCACAGCAAGGCGACACAGTATAATATGGTTCTTTGAAAGAGGGCATCATCCTTTGTGCCCTGGCCAAGCCACTTCCTGCTCAAACAAAAACACAGCTATCCCCTTCTCACGTCCCAAGCTCTCAAGGCAAGGCCTCTGCTTGTCCACTGCTGTGGAAACCTGTGCACACATCCTTTGATGCTTTTCTTCATCACTGTGGGTCTCTGGGACCCCTGGGCATAGGGTCACCTTCCTCACACAACAGTGGACTACGATGAAGTCTTCCGTCTGCTTTTGCATCTCACAGTCGGTTTCCTGCCTAGCTACACATCTCCACTTCCTTAGTAAACGACTTTTATTAGCTGTCTGCCCTGGTTGGGGCCCTTGGCTCCTTTGTTCTTCAACTTTATCTGTAACATGATAACATGTTGAGATGTGGGATGCGCACCTCAACAGCTGGGAGAGCTATAGGCGGGCATAGAGTGCTCCTGAGCCGTGACGGGTGAAGGTGTGACTCTGACACGATTGTATGGGGCTGAAAGGCAGGTCTGTAGAGAGGAGTAACTTGCTATGAATCATGACCTTGTCTGTGACCCAAAAGCCACGGCCCACAAGGAGGGCCTGCACTCATAATTGTATGTTCAATTCTGGAGGGGACGGAGCTGGAATGGCCCAGCAGACCCCTGTGGAACCTCCACCTCACTGGCGAAAGACTTCAGAAGTGAAATGAATAACAAGTTTATGCAAATTCCCCATCTGGTTTCTGGCGAGATTCACACACTTCAGACCAGGGACAGGCTTTATTTCCTCCAATGGAGGATGACAGAAACACCTGCCTTGAACCAGGGACACTGTCCTCTCCACAGTAGGGTCCTTGTACCCGCTCCTGTTGTCAGTGCCAGCCCCCATGGCAGCCATTAGCTGGGGCAGGAGAGAGCTAGTATGACCAGGATTTACAGTGGGGTAGGAATATTAAAATTCGAGGCACATTCTTCTAAACAAAGGGTTTCTCACAACACTGGAGAGAAGACACGATAGTTAATTGGCAGCTCATTGATGAGGGGGAAATCCATTTAAATCTACTTAAAAGCAACCAAGAAATCGGTGCTGTTTTTCTCCCTTCCAAAGTCTACCTTGTGGAGAAGAGTTGATGAGTTCCCTTTGTGCAGTGTTACAAATGAAAAACCCGCCTCTCTGAGCAAGAGGAAATTTAGCATTTAGTTTTCAAAAGAGGGATAACTCACGCCATGCCGCAGTTTCAAGGGTAAAGTTTGAGCTCATTGAAGAATACAATTATATATATCATACTTGAATGGTAAAGGCAAGGCTTTCTTTCTCAAACAGATGGTAAAACAGAGGCATGGGCCTCCCAGAAGGCTCCTATCTGACAGGGTGGAGGAGGAAAGCTTGAATGCTCAAGGCTGATACAGAGCACGGAAGATGGCCACTCTCCAAACTGTGTAAGAAGTGCCTGGAGTGTGTTAGGACCAGACAAGACTCCCAGTTAAAAAGGAAAAAGAAGCAATGTGCTGGGGATGTGTCTCAGTGGCGCTGCGCTTAGACAACATGTGTAGAAAACAAAACCAAACACCAGACAGCAAAGCCATTCTGTGCCTGTAGATGAATTCCCTTCAACTGCGTACCTGGCCATCGGTCTGTTTTGGGTAAACCACACATTCAATCAGTCTCTAAAATTTCAAGGTAACTTGGGGCCATCGCTGGAAAGCCCAACCCCATCTCTTTGGGTGGATGGGAGGAACACTAGGGAAAATAACGCAACAAGTGGCTTGTGTCAGCTCCCATTTAGATGCAAGCATTCCTGATAATCTTTAAATTCAATAATAGCGTCTAAAGAAATATAGACAACACTAGAGAGAAGAGTCAAAAGGTCCAGGGTCTAGGGAACTTAAATTAACTTGCTCCGACCCCACAGCTAGCAGTGGTGACCTCTGACAGAGTGGACTCCGGGCTACACTTGACTGAGCTCTTCCTCTGTTGGTGTCCTGGGGAAACCTGGCCCCTTAGCATGGCTCTATTAGTTGACTTGGTTTAAGATGTCTTCCTATATGTGTGCTTAGTACTTGTGTTCACTCTCTCTCCCTCTTCCTCTTCTCCCTCTCCCTTTTCTTTCTCTTGTTTCTCTGTGTTTCTGTCTCCCTCTGTCCCAACCAGACTACGGCTCTTCACTGCTGATGCTAACAACAGTAATTACCCGCTGGGTTTAGTTTCCCTTCTTGTTCTCCCGTCACTCCCCAGCCTATAATCACCCTTGGATTCCCTGCCTTCCCAGCCCTGAATACTGAGCCCTGGGTTCCCAAACACGTAAGTCTCTCCTGGCTTGGGAACTTCTGTGTGCTGCCATGTTTTGTGCAGGTTCCTCTTGCTCACCACTGATGTAGGAGGGTCACCTGTTTATGTGTTACTTTCATTGGTTAATAAAGAAAC